>JAODKC010000021.1:25272332-25302330 GCA_026777985.1 Mormyrops attenuatus | reverse complement strand
TTATAAAGGTACTTTTCAGACACAGTTGAGCATTCAAAAGGCATGTATACACCATCATCACCCTCCAACCCCGATACGCACTTACACCATGCCTAACCATACACTTGGACTGAGACACGCTCATTCACACACAAGCAAATCTGGGCTCAGACACGGGCAGTGATGAATATGGCACAAACCAAGTTTTTGTCTGGCCCTCATGCTGCACTGTTTTGACATTAATCATTCATTGCCTCCGTCGTGGGACGTTACCAAGGATGCCTGCTCCCGCCTTTGTTTGATTTATCGTCTCTTGTTCCAAAACGTCAGGTCTACCAAAGCCTTATGTATGATGCAAATGATCCCTTAGAGAGAATACAGATCTGACTGGTTTTATGTCCTTTAACTCTCCATCCCTCGGAGTGCATGAGGTATAATGACTGGAGTTGCCTAGCTGATCTCTAGCTGCTGTACGAATGCCACTGCCCCCTGCTGGTCGAGGTGAGCTGGGCGACACGTGTGGGATCAGTGTGGGGAGCCCCATGGCTGGCTGAGAAATGGGCGACCCGGAGCAGTGGTGTGGCTGGTGATTCGCACACTCGCATAATTAATTGATTCATTAAGTCACGGCTTGCTTAATTGCACCCTAACGACGAAGAGACAGCTGGTAAAAAAAAAAAGAAAGTGTTATACGACGCAAATTGCATAAATGTGGCAGGGCATATTCCCAACCAGCCCCCTACCCCCCACCCCCAATGCAGTTTCCCTCTTGAAACAGTTCAGCACAGGAACTCTGTGATAACCACAAGGCTTGCACAGCTCATTAGATCAAGTAGCATATAGAAAAAAACACACGTTTCTAGAGGGTAATAATGCTGCACGATTGTGGCTTCCTCGTAACGGAGCAAGATACCCAGGGAAGAGGAAATACAGCAAAGCGGGAAGTGTTTCATCGCTGCTTTTTGTCAGCTGCTTTATCTGTGTAATTTCGGAGCTGGTTTAGGGATATCAAATGACTTATTCAGGAAAAAAAACCTTTTAGTACTTTAGTCTTTAACACAGAAAAAAAGATGCACTTTTGAATATTTCACATTTTCACATTAGACAGGCCTCTCTATGTTTTGCAGCTTTCAGCAATTAATTGTGCTTTAAACTCTAATTAGATACACATTTTCTAAATTGCCCATAAAGCCTGGATAATTAACTGCGCTACAATTGGAGCAGGGTGGTGGTTATTGGTGTTTTTTTTTTTATTTTTTTATCTCCCCTGCTTCACACCTTAATAAAAAGAGAACATGTCACTGATCACTTGTTAAATGTTATTTTTTGTAAGTTCACTAAGCTTTTGCCTATAAATTGCATGGCAGTGAAGACCAATGGAGGATTCACAGTACGAGTGTATAATAAGTAGATAGTGGAGAGTTAAGAAACCTTAAGCTGGATCTTGTCTCTGCAATGACACAGCAGGAGCCTAATGGAGAAAAGACCTTCATCTGAATCGCTCCAGTGAAAGATCAAACCAACAATGAGAAAGGTAGTAAGACGACCTGAATACAGGCACACATTCTGCAAGAAAAACTCAGTGTAGTTCTTTGGTGTGCATGAATGGGTAGGGTGTAGGGTATGAGGCCATGATTGAAAGAACGTTCCCTGTATGGTGGGTTAGGACATCGTGCCTGTGATCGGAAGGTCGGTGGCTCAGATCCCAGGGTCTGCAGAGTATTTCACTGCTGGACCCCTGAGCACAGGTACTTAACCCCCGGTTGCTCCAGGGACTGTCTGACCCTGCTGTCTCCAAAAAGGTTAGTCAGATAAAAGGGTCTTCTAAATAAATTAAATGTAAACATATAACACAGTTTGGCGCGAGGCTCACCTGGTAGGCAGTTGAGGGAGATCGAGCCAAACGTGGCTGTTGGAGTTCACACAAGGTGTGCCGCAACCACTTGCGGGATGTGGGAGGAGGCCGGCAGCAGGCCCGAAGGTGTTCTGGGGGACTGGGCGGCTGGCTTTGTACAGTGGAGCCACATCTGCTGGGTGCTCTGCAAGGAAAGTGGGAGTCATTGGCTAGATTGGGTCACCAATGATAAATATTAGAAGCTGGTCTGTCTGTCCACAATGGTTCCAGTAGACCTGTTAACATGAATATGTCTACTTCCCAGTGTAAGGGCCAAAAATAGATATTTTGTGAAAGAGTATTCTAGTGTTTTCTGTCTAGACGACCTGTATTGTGATGCCGTTGGACGGAGACAGAACATGCAAATGCTGCCATGTGTCACAAGTCATCCACGTCAACACCACCTTTCAGAACTCTACGCCACATCATTCCTTGGCTCCGCCCCTGTGATTGATTGTGACATGCGATTGGAGCAGCAGGCTGGTAAATATACAATAAGCTGTAATTCACAGTCCTAGTGCCACTAGAGTCAACTGGATTAGAGGGTGATATTGGTCTTCCAAGTTCTATTATGAATGTCCTCTGAGTTCAAATAGGCCTACAGATGTAAAAGGCAGAGCACATTATTTTCATTGCCATGATACTCAAACTGACAATGCATAGAAAATAAACAAATGCGTAATAACTGTATTCGCATGAGAGAATGTTTATAGCGGCGGTTTCTTTTTTTCGTTACATGCCAGAACCATTGGGTTGCTGCAGTCCCAATGTCATCTGGGAATTAACGGTAATACAGCTTTAATTTGGAAACATACAAGCACGCTTCGGGTAGTCAAACAGCTCAGCACCGGCGGGCTGAAATTGGATTTCCTAATTTAATCATATACCGCAAATGTACGGTTAGCTTTCTAGAAATTAAACTTCCATTAGTTTGACCGCGATTGTATTTGAGTCTCTATTAATGCGTTCATTTAGTTCTTACATTTAAATGTTTTTGTGATTCTAGCTGTCATGCCTTGATGACTCTCTTCATATGCACCCCTTGCTCTCGAGGTGATTATTCGGATGTATATGATTATAGTTTGATCAGATCTGTGGTTAAATGTGTAGGTAAAGCAGTACATGCGCACATCTGGTATCTCCGGTGTACATGACAGCGGACGGAAACACAGATACGATGTCTGTTGATATGTAAATGTTTTGCTACCCTGGAGGAGCATTTTGAAGTGGGTTTGGGACTGTGCTCAATATGCCATTTTCTACTTTAGCAAATAAACAGGCTTCTCTTTTCTTTTTGGCATTTTAATATTTTGACACTTTGAGAACATTTAGAGCATGCAAAAGTGGTTGCTGTAGTAGTGTGCGTAAGGGAATAGAAAAAAGCTTTACTGAGCACTGAGGAGCGTATAAATGGTCTTTCTTTGCTCCAGTGTCATTTAGTGGGCTTTCAGAGGTGTAGGATAGAGGAGAGCATGAATGGACGATGGAAAGTTCCTCCTCCATACTGAACGTTTTTTTTTAACATCCCCTAAAAATTGCATGAACATGGGAAATGTATGTGTTCATGAGTGAGTATATCTTATATGTTGCTACTGTTTTGCATTTCAGCATCACACACACACACACACAGGAATGAGCGGAACCAACAATGATCAATTATGTTTGCAGGGGGAGGGTGACAGACAAACTTCAGGTAACATGTTGCTCTAAGCCAGTCAGTAAGTAATGTTATCAGTCACTTGGGTAGGAGAGAATGCAAATTCACATCACACTCTGCGATGTGGTTGAATCAAAGCTGTGGAATGTCACCCAGTTTACGGCCAATATATTAAAGTAACTCCTGTCATTGCATACTTTTTGCCATTTTGTTATTGTGAAGCTGGCCTTAAATTTAATATTAAGTAGCATTAAGTATCAAATTTAAGTATTAAATCTAACTTGCCTAAACCTGCAGATGCCTTATGCACAGAATAAGTGGCTCTGGAAAAAATTGAGACCAGAACAAAAATTTCAGTTTCACTCATTTCTCAGTTTATGGGAATGCACCTGTGTAAAATATACTTTTGCAAACTCCAGCCTTCGTCTCATTAATGAAGGGCTTCTTCCTTGCCGTGAGGGTCTTCAGTTCTGCTTCTAGGAGCCCGTTACAAACTGTCCTGCAGTGCACTTCACACCACTTAATGTTTCCCATTCATTTTGAAGGTCACTTGAGGTCATCCTCTGATTTATGAGGCACTGGCAGGTAAGTTGATGGTCATCTCTGGCATTAGGAAGTCGCTTCTGCCCTCTACCTGGCTAGTTTTTGGTCATTACCAGTGTCTCCTGCTTCATCTTGTTGTTGAGTACTGCTGTCTTAGATACTTTGAACCTGGAAGCAGCTGCCTAGCAAAGTAGCCTTCTACCAGCTGAACCAGAATTAAACTAGGATTTTAAAATGCAGATTTTTAAAAAAATGTAGAATGGTCTCATTTTTTTTCCCCAGAGCTGTATGTTATTGCTTCCTAAACGGAGGCACTGGCTCTGGGCCACCTCGACATTTTCCAACTTCCTACGGATATTGAAATATTTGAGTTTTCACGCTGAGTGACTTTCTACATTTGTCTAGTCATCGACTGCTATTGCTGAGCACATAAACATACACACACACACGCACACGCATATGCACTATGATACGCCATGTGTTGCAGTAATGAATTCCTTTTTACTCTCTTACACGGCACACTGCTCCCTGACTCTTGCATGTTTAATATGCATGATATGTCAATGCGTCGGGAGGGAAAATTAGCAGGACGACAGCGGTGATGTGTGTGGTGAGTAGTGATGGTTATACATCACATCGCTTCATTGGAACATCTTTTTCCAACTTTTTAGCTGTCCTTTCATGGCTGGGGGGTGAGTGGTGGTTGGGTGGGGGGGGAGACTGATGGCTTGTCACAAGTAGTATGGGTAAACAAACATGGCTGCCAGCAAGCCTCTTTCAGTCTGAGCTGTTCAGTGTTGCACGCTCATTAGGGCTTCCTTGTTCCTCTACCATGAGCCCCAGGGCGGCCTGCTCAGTCAATATTAAAGGTACCTATAGTCAGGGAGCATGAGCCTTACATTCTCGTGGGCCAGGCGGCCCATCTGCGGCAGGAAGCAATCAGAGGCGGCCTTGTCCATACATTACGCCTAATGACCTGCATCGCCGTTCCATTAGAAACTTCTTTACAATTCCGGGAAGATCGCCTTCAAGTCTTACATAAATGCTAATGGTACTGGCTGGGATAGCCTCACGTGTGACCCTGTACTGGGTCTCCTGGTCTGGCCCAGTCCCCACTGGTGAACCCAGCTCCTGAGTCTTCCCCAGTGAGTTGTGATCTTCATATACGCTGCTCCTTCACCCCTAACCCCCTGAGATAGCTGACACGAGGCCCCAGAATGCACTGAAAACTGAAGCACAAGGGACAGGAAGTCCTACGGCAGGAATTTGGCTAATGAACTAGGGGATGGATGATGTTTCTGGGGGATTTACTACTTAATTGGTGTCGCTTAGCACGTGCTTATATGCCAGGTGACAAAGCACCCCCCAATTGTCCCAGTTTATGTTGTGGGATATTCAGTGGAGCCATTAGGAGTAGATTCTTTCTCTGAAAGAGTGCTCATGACTTGGTTAAACCACTGGTGCAGTGAGAATGACCCACTGGAGCCTCCCCAGGCTCCCAGTTCATCTCTGCTGGGGGGTTCACAGAGTTTTCTCGGCTGTGAACCTCGATATTGGTAGGAATGGGATGATGTGTCTGCCTGATACGGGGAATTGAAAACGTGGCTTCTCCATATTTCCTGCAATCGACCCCCCCCCCGTATGTGACCTTGCAGGGGGGTGGAAGCCGGCTGATTGGTGCGCGGCTCGGACCCGCCGTGTGGAATAATCAGTAGGGTGCCCTCTGCTGTAAGTGTCCGTTCTGAGCGTTGTCCCTCTTGCTGTAAAGCGGACACAGCTAGGGGACCCTACAGGAGCTGTGGCTCTGTGGGTAATGAGCAAACCTGTGTAATCCCCTCCACATGACATTGTCATGCTGCCGGAACAGGGGTGCTGTTTGGTAAATTTTAGGCCATGCCACCCAGGGCAGTAAAGCTGGTGCCCCATTTTACTGTAATATGTATGATGAAACAGGCAGTGCTGACATGTGGAGATCCGTGTTTGTATTCCCCAGGCAGCCTCCTGCCCTATGCACCCTTAACAGGAGCCCTACATTTCGGTGTCAGGTAGCCAGGCTTGTTGACCTCTATAGCTCCGGGTTCTGTCCATTAATCTCTGTGCGAGTGTCGCTTTTCCCAAAGGGGAGGGCGGCTTCTGGCCTGTGGGGTACTGCAGAACCGAGTGTTCACGTTTATGATGGTTATTTTATTCTAACACCTCACCTTAGAGATAGGAAACAAACTGTTTTTCCAAGTTCTGTTTATGTTTTAAATTACATATTTCGAATTCAGACGCCCACAGACGTATGAGGATGTTATCAAAGCACTTTATATTTGATATTTATCGCGTGTGTTTGCTGGGTTCTAGTGAATCGAAAGTAACTGCTATTGTAGTTCTTACCCCTGTTAAATATGTGTTAGGAGCAGTTTGCAGATATGGGACAGGATTCTGACCCTAAACCTTGCTGCCTGTTGAGCTTTATACAGTGTGTGGCAGAGATTAACAGCTCTCATAAACACCTGCAAAGCATTTAACGACACATCAGAATGACAAGCTCAGTGATTTGCATTAGGGTTCTGTCTCGTTCTGCAAGATTGCACATTGCCCTGCCCCCTCCACAATAAAACGGAAGTAATCGCTTGGACCCTTCGGCCGAATTGCACGTTGTGTCTGTGAAAGCAGATACGACCCTTTCTGGTCAGTTTGTGGTCCACTGTAGTTCTGTCGGTATTGAACCCCTCATTTTAAAGAAAGATACTGGCAGCTGT
This sequence comes from Mormyrops attenuatus, assembly GCA_026777985.1. Classification (NCBI taxonomy): domain Eukaryota; kingdom Metazoa; phylum Chordata; class Actinopteri; order Osteoglossiformes; family Mormyridae; genus Mormyrops; species Mormyrops attenuatus. The sequence goes on along the minus strand of JAODKC010000021.1, from coordinate 25,295,510 downwards.
AGTTGTGCCTTTTGTGCGGCGAAATGTTGGAAACTGATCTGTTTCTGAGCTTCTGCTACAGTGTTTTGTCAGGTTTATCTCTGAAGAGGAGGACAATAAATGTCCTCAGTAGGAAGAGAGAGACGTACCCGTAAGAGAATCTTAACAAAGTGACTTGTTATGGTGGCAACAGACGCTGCAGAAGCTTTATTCATACTGTGTAATTTCTTTTTCTGCGTTCCGGCAGACCAGGGGCAATTCTAGGATGTTTAAGGTGGGGGGGTTAGAGAGGACATATTTCATAATTAGCTTTTTTTTTAATTGCTGACTCGGGAGGGAGCACCTCAGGGGCCAGTCAGCTTCCAGCTGCTTCTATTGGGGGGGGGGGTATGGGGTCACAAGGTAAGGTATACCTGGACACACACACACACACACAGATGACTTCCTGGTAACTCCACCAGAGGGCTGTATGTTGGGTTCATACCTGACATCCTTCTGTATGGGCCCTATACTGCTGAATCATGACTATGAAACATATCCTGCACTTGCTGGTGGCAAACAGCTTTCGGCCAGAAACCCCCCCCCCCCCAGTCCAGTCGTGTGACCAGGGCTGGAAGCAGGTGGTGGACATGTATCTGAAAGACCGGGAGCAATTTGAGTGCCTGAGCGCGCCCCTGGTCACGGGTCACGGTGAGAATCTCGTGTAGCTGAGCATCATGGGAACTTGTCACGTCAAGGCTGGCGTTGGCGTGGCTGTCCTGCCTATTTATACATGGTGAGCACATTTCACAAAATGACAAAATACACACTCATTAGTACTAATTTATGTTGCCGGACATTTCAGTGTAGCAATTCCGGCTGAGTGCTTTGCTCAAGGGTAGCGCACTGCATTGTGAATTTACTGTTTTCATAGAGCGCTTGAAGCATTTTTAAACTGGACCTTCTCGGCCTTGCACCCATAATTCCCTGGATTGGGAGTCAAACCCAGGGTTCGCTGTGCATTTGTTGTGCTTCTGACGTGTATGAAGACGTCTCTCTTTAATCCTATTTGTCAGATCCAGGCTTTTATTATTCTGATTTAACACAACAGCACCTTGATTTCCATGCGGCTCCCTTCAGCTTTATTTATGAACACAGCCCCATGTGTATCACTTTAGGAGGGGCCACAATGGATACTAAATCAGATTGATTGTGGGTATGCAGTGGGCCCAACCTACAGCACCAGCCCGAACACTAAAGGTGGCAATTTCACTGCAGAAGGATTGATGGGCTCGTCAGTGTGTAAGATGCTGGGTTGCCACATTGGGGTAAAATTGCATCAAGGGCACAGAGGGCGCTAAAGCTACCTTGAAAATTTAAAGGAGCCAAACTTCAGAAAACACTGGCCGACAGTCAGGCGTGCCACTTTTTCAATAATCCAGTGATGTAGCCGAGGTCTGTACTTTCTAATAGAATCTAAAAATACAAAAAGGGAGCGAGGCTGTATAATACAGAAAAAAAATAATTCTCTATGGGAAAATAAAGCTTTGCAGTGCTGGGTGAGTAGAGGAACACTGCTATGAAGAAAATGTCAGAGGCACTCAGTCAAGGTGAGGGGCACATATCTAAGGAAAAGGGGAAAAAACATGCTGCCTTTTGTCCTTTTTTTGCAGTTTGTTTTTTTCTGCTTCGTGGCAGTCTTTAAAAAGTGTTTTCTTATTGAAGCCTGTTTTTTTTCCCCCAAGTTAGTCACGTGACACAGCCTTTGCAAGGAACTCTGCATGCATAGCTGTGTAAAAGCATTTATTTACACGGGTATCTAATTTGTTAAAGAAACGTTGCTGTATGAAATTGCAGTTTTACGTGCTAGCATTTTTTATTTACAATAGTGTATTCGTGTTGTATATTTCCTTCATACTTTTTTTGCGGTTTATTATTTTATCTGTCTCATAGATTAATTGCTTCTTGGAGCTATATTTCCGTTCATTTGGTTATCCTGACAACTTTGTGTGCAGAGCTGCCGAAAGTAAATTTAGCTGGATTAAATCCTGCATTTCCCTGACTGTTAAAAGTAGAAAGAGAGGAGGAGGACAGGGAGAAGAATGCGTGTCTAAAATGGGGTGTGAGATCTGGCTTTTTTTGAATGACAGCTGAGTCATCTAAAGGGAATTCCTAACTCTTTTTAACGGGGAAACTACTGCTGCCTCTAGAATATTTTGTCTGGAGTGGCAGTAGCCATGCCCTGGGGCGCTGAGTAAGCCTCCTGCTCACGGTAGCATTCGATGAAAAGGCACCACCCCACCCTGCTGGCAGTCATTAATGAGTATCTGCTATAAATATATTGGTAGTTTGCTAGATAGATTGTGTGTAAAACATGGAAGGGACCAGAACTACTTTTTGTAGGTAATACTTTATAAAACTGTACTCTGGGTAGCAGTACAGGTCCTAGAAGGTATGGCCCTCTAGGCGAGCATCACTCTTGGCACCCCCCGTCCGAGGCAAAGTGAAATTGGCTAGTGATTCGATGCCCCTTTAGAGGTCGGGACCCTAGGTTGCTGCCTATGTCACCTACAGGATTGACCGGTCCTGCTGGGCAAGATGACAAATACAGGAAGGCGGGCCCAAGACATCTGATTGGTTGGTTTCATTTTTCTCTAGTTGCCTGGACCCACCTCCTCTACAATCTGATTAGTTATCTCTCTCATCCAATCGTTTTTTGTTCTGTCCTTAGAACATTTTTCTGTAAAACTCCCATGAGCTTTCTTTAAAATTTGAGCCTCTCTTTGAAGCTGACGACATGATAATCACTACCATTTAGTGGCCCTCCTCATTGTGCAGACTTCACGGTAAGTCATTTTCAGTAACTCCATGATGAACACTCTCCTCTGTGGTTTCTCCTGTTGCACATTAAGATAGGAGAGTGTCGTAATGAGCATGGATTAGCCACTGGACGCTGCAAAGCTCACTTTTGCATCCATGTGTCTGTAAATGGTGACCTTATTGGACTTGGCCATATCCCTGGTCTATTTGTATTGATTAAATTCAGTCCTGCTCGCCCTAGTCTCGAAGACTGCATTACCAAAGGATTGAGGGGAATACTGAATTTCTGTAAGTGCTCTTGCAGGAAGATGGAAATGGCTTTGCTCAACCCTGTCTGTCAAGTAGGACCAAAGGTTTAATTCACCTTAAGCCTGATTATGTGCCTTTTTGTAAGAGACTAATGATCCATAGTTTTAAAAATTTAACGTTAATGTGCAATATAGGGAATTCCAGAGAGCAGTGTGCTCTCATACCCTCAAGAAAGTGACCTGCGCTGAATTGCTTCATTGATCGTATCGGGCAGAAAAGAGAAGAGAAACGATTTTAAAAATAAATAAAACATAAGTAGAACTGAAACTGGTGTCTGTATTTGAATAATAAAAATTCACCATGTCGGGGTTCGCTCTCATTTTCTTGGGTATAACATATATAATATAAGCAAAATTCACTAGTAGGTTACTAGCATCAGTAATGATTGCTGGAATGGCAGTATGTGACACGGTTAGCACGCTCTGCCAGTCAGAACCTCTGTAAAGACAGGAGTAGCTTTGGTGAAGTTGAAGTTCATTTTCTTTCTTTGGCCTGTGAGTTTATATCACTCGATTTATTATCTTTAGCCATTTAAATACCCAGATATTTCACTATAGCCATTCAGGTTGAGGTTCTTGTTCAAGGGCTCTGAAGCGGTGCCCCGTCCCTGATTTGAACCCACAACCTCTTGGCTGTGAATCTGGGTCTGGAAACAAGGCTACCTGCTATTATATCCTATTATCTGTTGTTAATCCAGGCCCAATTCAGCCCTGATTCATTCTGGGGAATTATTATTGTTATAATTTTTTTGTACCAAGTTGGCAACGCTGCCTCATTATCTCTAAATAAATTGCTGCAATTTTAAAGCAGTTTTCGTCTACATTTTTCAAACTGCTTATCTGGCCGAGGGTCATAGTAAAACCGGTTTGCCTAAATAATTTTCTATGTATAACACCATTTGTAAATTTGGTTTAGCAGAGGTGTTTATCACTAAGATGGAGGCTCTACTTATTTCATTAACAACGCAGAGTGGAGCTCCCTCCACTTCAAGCACGACATTATTACAAGCTAAGCTTCAGTTGCCTGTTACCTCATTAGAATAACTGAAATTTTACATGTATAACTTGTAAGATCTGGCTAACTAAGCTCTCAAACAGCCTCTGTGGGAGGAAGCCAAGGATGGCTTAGTTCATACATCAGGCTGATTGTAGCTGAAGGTTTGGAAGGGGATATAGTCGTTATTTAAATTAGGAGATGACAGGCACCAAGGTATCAGGGGATCTTGACCTTTAACATGCTAACAGAGTTCAAACAAAGATTTACTGAACCCTTGTTTGGCATGGTTTTACGAATGATTACATGTCATTTCAAGGGGTGGATCAATGCAGGGGCTATGCTAGGCGCCTAGGGTCCTGGTTAAAATCAGGGTCCCACCCTGCTTTGGGAAAAATGGAACGGTTTGTTTTGTCTGCAATACCTTAGTGTCCATGCTGATGTGAACCTAACACCCCCAGGTAAATTAATCCACCCCTGGCCGTTTCACTGACAGTTTCATGCTCGTATGCATATTTAAGTGAAGATAACACAACCATTGGCTACTCAAATGTTTACCTCTGCCTTATTTTACAACAATCTGGTTCAAAATTTAGGTGGCTTTAATATGTTACTACCGGAAGATACAGCTCAAGTTCTGCTAAATGGCAATCACGGATGTGTTACTCTAAGAAACAGCTTGTAAATCTTATACAGCATAACAGGATTATACACAAAAGGGGATTAAGAACAATACATTCATATAAGCATGAAATCCAAAGTACTCAATGACTTGGTGCAGCAAATGTGTGCTCTGTGTTTAATTCATCGTTTAAGTTTCTAACATTAAACTTTTTCTTTTAGATGTAAAATCACTCACAAAAAAAAATGCCTCGCATACAATAAATCAGCACAACACTTGGCTCTCTCTTCAGTAATCAATGCCTCAAAAGGGATTAATAGGAATGAGTCAAATATTGCATAAACCACTACGTGTCAATAAAGATTCAAACTGCTAGATTAACCATTTGCCCTTAATGTTTAAAAAATCCGATAATGGAATTAAACTGAATCCACATGTATCATGCCAAACAATGAGAAATGCTACTGTATAGCAAGTTCAACGTTCCCCTGGGCTTCTAATCCCAATGGTCTAATCTTGGCAAATCCACCCACTATGTGGAAGTTTTTAAATGGAGAATATATATATTCCGTCCACATTTTTGCGCCCTGAACCAAACAATTAACACCAAATAGCTCGTACAGGGGTTCTGGGAGCTGGGAGGGAGCAAAAATGTGGACGGTCTGCGGGTCTCCTAAGACTGTGTTGAGAAAAACTCATTTATGCTGTATATATGTATATGCTGGAGACCCAGTGTGTGTGTGGGGGACTGTTCTCTTCTAAGAGCTGTTAGAATGTGCCAAACTGAGGCCGTTGATAAAAAAAAAAAAAATGGGCAGGAATTCTTTCATGCCACTTTCCCAGACCCCCAAATGCTTGAGAGTTTGAGCTATCAAAATCCTTCAGGCCTACCGTATCATGCAGAAAGCTTCCTGGTGTGTGAGGGACCTCACACACAAACCTTGGAGAGTAACTCTCCCTCTTTCCCCGTGAATTATTAACATTCTGTTGGCTCATCACATCGTTCATTTCCCAGAACCGCCGATACCAGGGATTATGGGATGCAAGGCAAGGTACATCACAGGGCTAGTAGTTGGTTGTCCAGCAAAATGCATAGTCAAACGGCAATACCATCCAGCACCATCACTGTCAAAAAAACAAGTCAGAACAATTGTTGGTTAAAAGCTGGGAGAGCCAATGCGGATTATCCCGAGCAAGGAGGATTTCATTGGCATTTTATTATATAAGTATTTTGTGTGTCAGATTAAATATCAAACCGCATTAGTCACTATTTAATTTACAAAGGGGTGTATGTAACAAACATTATTATATTTCATTCATTTCTATTTGTATTCATGTATTAAGATAGCTTAATCTTCTATTAAATATGGATTTTCAGTTTAGTATTGATTTAATAATTTTGTTCTTGTTTCTGTTTTCTTGTGATGATTCTCCCATAAAAAATGCACATATGAAATCAGTTTTACCACGCAGGCAGACATTACACGGCTTTCTCTGGCTGTCATTGTGCTGTTTTTCTAGAGCAACTTATCCTTACTGTCGGATATACAGTACTCCTCAGCCTAGGGGGCTGTTGACTCAGCCACTGCACCACCTGCTGTCCACACGTGCAATTGCAGCTCAGTGAACAGTGCAATCTTTGAGCCACTTTTCTAAAATGCAGTTTTGAGCAAAGTCCTAAAGGTGCAATATTCGAGTTTATTTGGTACAGTGATATACGGCAGCACTCATTCTTTAATGTGCCACAGATCTCTGATGGCTCTCCTGCAGAGTGGGGTAAACTGCTTCCTGTCCACCAGTTGGCTAAAAAGAGGCAATACAAATAGTCCAACATTACAGTGCATCTCTCCACCCTGTACCCCCTCTGCTGCACTGCAAATGCTCTCAATAAGTCATTTTTTTCATTTTCCTGAATACCTGAGAAATATCACAGTTATTTACCTCGCTCTGGCCCTAATGGTTACACCACAATATTACCAAATTATAAGGTCATTTGTATCCAATAAAACAGTAAATTAATTGGAAATAAACAGCTGGAGAGAATAGGGTAATGAGCAATTAATTGCGATGACTAGCTAATGACACAAGTACAGCTATAAGATGCACAGAGGCATTTCTAAAGATTTCGGGCCCCATGAAAGCATATCATATTGGGCCCCCTAGTCCAGACCAATCCAGTTATTTTCAAAAATTTTTAGGGCCCCTGTCACTGAGGTCCCTTGGAATCGTCCTAACTTTCCCCCGAAGACACACATCCAATATCTGATGACTGTGAGTAACACTGGCCGCGGTCAGACACTGTATGAGGCTTTTGTTTTCCTGTATCTTCTTGTGCATTTTGTGATTTGGTTGCAACACTGTCAGTTGTTATATCCAAAAATTTAGCACAGAATAGAACAGAGAGACTTTTCTTTTATCCTCGTGGGAAAATTGTGTTTTTGCATATCCCACCAGAACAAACCTGACAGCCGGGCCCAAGACTTTGTGGTTTTTATCAGGGGGGTTAGAGATGCATGGCAAGAGAAAAAGTTATCAACCTGAGGGTGACATTATTTTTTTGGGGGGGACGGGGCGGGGGATGGTCTTACATTGACACTGTCTCTATGAGGCAAAAAAGAGACACATATACAGGTGAGGTGACAGCAGTGAATTAAGCTAAACTTTCATGCTGATATTGCCTCATATTGCTCACATGTGTGCTTTTATGTCATGTGGCACTTCCCCTGATGAAACTGTGATTTTATGACCGGATGCAGTGTAAACCACGCATGTGCCGCATTTTAACGTGCCGTGAGTGCACAATACATGCTAAGTTTTAGCCCATATCCGCTCAGTCCTCTTCTTGAGTATATATAAAATATATTCATGTTTTTCTCCATGTTATTTCCTTGTCTTCTATTACTTTCTGACAGAAGTTTTCGCTCTCGTTTTGCTTGTACGACAGCGGTAAAACAGAACGGTGCTGTTAATGCGTATTTGCGCTCCTAAGCCCTGTCCATCACAGCAGTTACCCACGGTGCCCTGCACCTCATCTCTGTGCTGTTCCTAACAAGGCTCTCATTAACATGGCATATTTGTTATTATTTTGCTGTTTACCGGCAGCAGGGTATAGGCTGCACTCGCCGTACGCCTGCCCACCGCCATCTCCGCGCCTCCATAGGTCGTTCCTGTGCTCAAGGGCTAATCTGTCATGCATCAGGCTCAGTGACTCCCGGGTAGAGCTGGGAACATTAGCTCGGCTCCTGGAGCTCATTATCGCTTCGGAGTTTGACTTGGCCATCAGCTGCTTTTTTTTCACCAGTCTGTTTTGTCTGATAATGACAAGTTGGGTGACCTGGCGAACGTCACGCCAGGGGCTATATCTGCCTGGTCAGCAGGGTGCGGGGAGCGTCTCACTTGTGGGGTAATGTTAAGTATCTGTGAAACATTATGCTACCTGTATAGGGTGTGTATGCAATACTGTAGTTAAAAACAAAGATTTGTTATTGTGTTCCCGCCCTGTCATTTCATGCCATCGGGCAATGTTTGTTTATAATAATTATTATATTTGAAATAAGAAGTAATTATGTGACACTGTAAGGCAAAAAAGATAGCAGGGTGGACAGCAAACAGGGTTACGTTAAATATCTAAAGATTACTGCAGTTTTCAGCATGCTGTTATGAAACGTGCCTTGAGTACAGCGCATGAATTCATCCACTCAGCATGCATAGGTCTTACTTCTGAAATGCTGCAGTTCGTGTTTGTTAAAATATATATATATATATATATATATATATGAGAGAGAGAGTTATGGTAATTCCTATATTGGTAAATGATGGTTGGCTGGTAGCACTAATTTTAAGTGCAAATCGATGAATAGGTAGATGAGTGCATGTTTATACAATTTTAATTATATTTCAGCATTTAGATCTGGCCGGGAGAAGGGGGTATCGAAGGCTCTCACAGAATTCTTGTAATCAGCACTTTCTTTAAAAGTAAGACCTCTGTATTGGAGCATTTACCCACGTCATCTCTAAACTGGTTTGTGCGGCATCCTCTTGAGGCCGTAAATGTCTTAGAGCTCCGCCCTGTTCCGGTGTCCCGAGCGCTCGCGGTGTTCCGACACTCCCAAGCAGACAGAGAATGAGGCAGGGTAGTTATTACTGCTGTGCGATCGTGTTGGACCGAAACGAGCAAACCGATCTCCGAGGAGAGCGCAAAGCGAGCGGATGAGCTGGGAAGATCTATAAACGTCTGTTTGCGAATTGTGATGGATGCGGTGCTGCAACGGCCAAGAGTGGGTCAGCCGTCTGGATAAATAATTGCAAGCGTTCGAGATAAATCACTTTCAAGCCACAGTGTTTTTGTGGCATTTAAAGTAGCCTCCGGATCAACCTCTGATGACCTACAAAAAAATGTAGTTCTTTGCAGTGTAGACAGGGTGGCCAGTTTTCAAGAGAAGGTATTTCACTGAAGGGATTTGGGTAATTGGTGTGACACGTACAGATGACTGGGTAATAATTGTGCCAGTTTAGCGTGAGGTAGCGGGTCCTGGCGCCAGCACACCCACGGACACCCAGGAAGTGAGTTTGAGATCCCTGGTCCAAACGATGACAGGCACAGCGATGGTGGGGATGATGATGAGGAGGCTGAGAAGCAGGTGGGCTGGTGAGAATTCCTGGGATTGTCCATGACCGTGATGAGGGGTAATGACCACAGCGTCACGGATGTAAGTTTAAGGCAAGTTTTACCAGTGGAAACTGACTGGGCGTGAATCAGATTTTAGTGTTGGCACGAACAACCTTACCTTCTCTGTAACATTCTCTCTTATTGCTCACAAGATGGCTGTTTTTGTTTGTTCCTGTTCCCTTCATCTTTTGTGCGTTAAAGTGATAACCTGCCATTTAATACAGGGGTCACTCAATAATATTCCCCAAGGTCCTCCTTGCTGGATTTTGTCAACTGCGGGGTGGCTTGTTGGGGGGGATGGAATTAGTGACACTACTGTCTTTTTCCTTGTTCCATCTTGCTCTCCGTGAGACACACAGACGCATGTACAAGTAAAAGTAAGATTGGGGGGGAAGGGCTTGGGGTGTTATCACAGTACAGGGTCAACCCTAACCAGGAACTGTAGGTTAAGGGCATCAGTCTGTTAGCCCTGGGATTCAAACTGGCAACCTTCTGATCAGGGTCCACGAGACCGAACCCGCTGAGCTACACTATGGGTTAACCTACGGCTTCTAGGTAAAATGTACTGGGCTTGGATGTGGGTGAAGTCTGAAGACTCTGCTAACTGGTAATCAGTTATTAGTCTTGCTTTTACGCTAAAACTAGCCGGTACCGCCATTGCTTGGAATCCGGTTGCATATCAGTGTGGCAAATATTCACAGGTGATTCGGCCACCGCCTCTCAAGAGTTCAGGTGACTGGATGGTGAGGCCAAGAAAAAGCCCCATCGAGTCAGAGACAAGGTGTGATTGGGCGGTGAAGTTTGGCATGGGGGGGCTGGCGGTGAAGCTTGCCTGGGGTGCCACATGGACTTCCAACTGCACTAGAAAGGCTTGAGCATCTGTCCTTCAAAAAGTCTCTGCACAGCCCTGAAACCTGAAGGTGCACCAGGTGACATTATAAGAGGTCATACGAGAGCAGAACAAACACCCAAGACAGGGAAAACAGGAGAGTAGGAATGTACATAACGAGCACATCCAAATAAAGCCGCTCACACATATTGTTACATAGGATTAATGAGTGGGTGACCATTACAGTGTAAATCCGATATGCAATTTTTACAAGTCAACATTGGAAATGACACTGAAAATAATGTGATGGAGAAATGTTGTTATACTGTTATATATAGAATAAAACTGGATCCTGGACCAATCATGAAAAATGAAAAATAAATTCAGCCCACACCGTACAAATCTCATATACGTACAGGGACAGATAAAACAAGAGAAACACCAGTATAAAAGGGCTATAACTTTGAAGTAACTCGATCACACTTACAAACACAGCTGTAGTGGTGATTCGCGTTAAGCTGTATGCCAATTGGCGGCTTGTTTTGGCTACGAAAGAGGTCAATCAGGACTTTGATCTGAGTTTTCAAAGCAACATGAAGCGTCTAACAATGAGGGAAAAAAAGCCAAGGAGACAGTGTTCAATTTGCAGGTACATCAGTCACAAAAACTGCAGAATTATTTATCTGAAGGGGAACAGCCTCAAAAATCATAGCGAGCTTCTTAAATGTGGACAAACTGCATTGGCAGCAGAGCAGTGGTAGCAAGTTAAAGCTCACTTACAGTATAGGGATAAGCCGGCACGTAGCAGCATGGTGCGGCTTCAAAGAGTAGCAGAGAACTGAATCAGCCAATCTCAACAAAAACCGAATGTCATGAGCTTCATAAAGCTGGAATTTATGGCAGAGCTGCCATTTAGAAACTACTTGTATCAAAGGCCGATGCACAAAGATGCATAATCTGATGTTAGGAGTATAAAACATGAGCTCCTGAATGATAGAAAAGGTAATAGGGCCCCTTGCATCATCCTTTATCCCTTTTCCACCATTTGGGTGGGTTTTATGTTTGGAGGCAGCCATTTCCAAGAAGCTATTACATCTGATGATTACTCTGCATAATGGCCAAGGAAACACGAGACATGAAACGGAATGAATTCAACAGCTGTCCATGGCTTTCCCAATCATCTGATCTACATATCGTCAAAGTATAATGGAATGTTCTGGAGCAGAGTGTGCACCACCTCGTTGAACCCTCGAAGAGCTGGAGAATTTCTTTCTTTAACAATGGTCCGCTATTCCCTTCTCACACAATTAAGGACTGAGTATGACGGCATTCTGTTCAGAAGGCAAAGGCCTACTTCTTCTTAGGTATAATATTGTTGTTAGGTCATTCTGTTATTTTTGTCCATCCCCAGTATAATTATTGAGCGTGTTGCCATAAGCGATTCTTTGTATATTATTTTTATGGTTCCTGCAGCTTTCTGGATCCTCTTCACCAGGTGAGGGGGAGGGGTTGGGTTTCTGTGGCTCAGTGAGTTAGGACACTGTGCCTGTGATCAGAAGGTCACCAGCTCCAATCCCAGAGTCAGCAAAGTGATTTTACCACTGGGCCCTGAGCGAGGCCCTCAACCCCCAAATGCTCCAGGGTCTGTCTGACGTTGCTTTCGTAAAAGAATAATATCACTTTGGATAAAATAGTCTGCTAAATCAATACATGTAAAATAAATATTAAAATGTAAATGTGTGGTCAAATAACGCACTTTGTTTAATAGGTATTCCTGCAAAGGTGCTGGAGCATTTATTTGTCTTGGGATGTGCAAAGCGTGAATGTTGAAATGGAATGCAGAAGTGAGGGAGATGTGGGAGAGACCACAAATGCATGGACACAAGCATGACCTGAATATAAGCAAAACTGATGAATATATTTACCAACAAAAACCACACGATGAACCATGAATGCCAGTCATAATTAAACAATTTCTCAAGTCCTGTTTTATACTGAAAGAAATCCAATAGTGTTTTACGCCATTAGTAGTACCTCAGCTAGTTCATTTTCTTCGTAATGCAGATGTGAGTCAAACAAACAAGTCAAACAATGTCTACTTTACCATAATTGCTTACCTTCCTACGCCAGTTTGGAGGTCTGCGGCTCTTATTCCTATTGAATCGGGTGCAGGCCGTAATCTGTGAATTGATTTTTCAAAGGGCACAATGAAAGTAGAATCTAAAGTGCATCGACAATGTGTTCCTCGGTGAGCCTCGTGGCCCAGAGGTCTGGGAGAGGGAGGCACTGAAATCCCATTCAAAGGGTCTCTCCGTGCCCCCTCGTGGTTCTGCACCACCAGGTACTGTGCAGATTCCACACGTGGGTAGACATTTTGCACTCCGGAATGGACACCCTCTATCACGGTGGCTCCCTACAAACTCACAGTGGTTTTTCTGAAGAATTATGCAATCTACCACGCCTGTTCTGACTAGTCCACAAGCGTCTCTGCGTTTTCCTACCTGATTTGATACCTAGTTGACTTCTGCTGAGCTTTTAAAGCCACATTTCTATGTCACATGGAGTGAATGTCCTCAGCTCCTCTTCAGGTTGTAGTCGTCCGTATCCCACGTGTCTTGGGTGCTATGAAATGGTATCTGGTGGTTTGCCAGTTGCTAACACGGTGAGTATTTGCTGTTCTTTGGGACCATAGTAAATGCCACAAGCAAGATGATATTAATCACAATACAGTAATGCTCTAAAATCCATGGCAGTTGACCCATTGGTGGAATAATACCAATAATCTGGGTCATTATGATCAGGACAGGGGTAGCTTTCATTTAAGCATCGACAAGTATGCATGAACTCTGTTTTCCCTGTACACAATTTTTGGGTGACTCAATAGTTATAGTGAATAAAAAAAAAAAGTGTTTTTGAAATAGATCCTTAATCCCTGCATTTTAAGCACTAATGTTTATGCAGGGTGTGAGCAGAGTGATTTTATATCATGCTTTTGGCAGCGGTAAAAAGCGCACAGTAATTCGCAGCGCTGTCCATGCCAGCGGGCTCTTAAATGTTTTGATGTCCCGTGGCTGTGTGAATGGAAGCCTCAGGAAGTACAATCTGTTTGGACTCCTCTTTTGACCGATTGGCTGCCCCACGCGGTCAGCAGGAGTCGCTCCTCTGCCGCGGTTTCTGTGGGCTAGACCTCCGTCGCGGCCGAGCCGCATACAGGATGGCTACCTGACAGATGCGACATGCAGACAAAGCATTATAGTAGATTTGAGTTGTCATGGGATGTGCGTGAATTCCATGCCCCACGGGAAAAAAATATCCCCTTTGAAAGTATACCACCTGTCTCACTTTCCCTCTAAATTGTTCTGTTTAACTGGGCTACAGCTACCAACCATATCAGTGGTATTCAACTGGCAAACTCAGCTTCTCATCCGAACCGAAACACAATTTAGTCTGGACCACAAGATTTTTGTTGGGACACTCCCCTCTCCCCACCCCCACCATTACCATTAACTCAGCCACGGTTTATGGCCCGTTCACTAGGCTTAAAGCACTGTTTCTCGACTTGGGGGGGGGGGGGTGCGACCCAGGACCATTTTCGCTATGATTTTTAACCATGGTCGCAGGACCGTGTTCTTTGGGTCATGTAGTATGTAAAGAAATGTTTTGAAACTTTAATATAAATATATTTGGTTTGACATTTAAACTCAAGACTGGGGCTTGAGTCGTGACTCAAGACTATGAAAAAAATTAGGGTTCGGAGGCCAAACTAGCTGGTATAGAACTTACAAAGACCCAGTTGGGGGGGGGTGTTTCAAAAAATCTTATTGGTTGTGAAGCTGCAGGTGCTTAGTCAAAGGGGGAGTTTTCCTGTTTTTCTCCTGTATTCCATTCCATTTTGATCTTGGTGGGAATCCAGTGTGCTGTAATTAATTTAATTTACACGTGACACTGTCGACTTCACGTCTGGGTCGATGTCAGCTGTGTATGCCGCGGTCCGACAGGCGCGGCTATGGGGCGTGTGCCAGCAGCGGGCGATTTGAACCGCGGCCTGGTTATCGCTTTGGCACGCGGTAGCGGGCACGGATGGCTGGCAGAGATTATGGGTATGCGGAGGATCCAGGCCATTCATCTTCGCTCCCTCGCCGGGCTAACGTGAACAACAAAACCGGCGACTGCAGTAGCCTCGTCCGCTGCCAAGACACGGAGCAGGTGTGGGGGGAAAATGCGAGCCTCCTTGGCCGTGACGAACAGGTGCTGTGTTCCTGCGCTGTAGCCCCCCCCCACCACCACCACTCCCCTTCTCTCTCTTCTAGCACGTTCCCACATATTGATTTCCCCGGGAGCTGATATTTACGCCCGCTGGCGCCTAGTAGCTCTCGTTGGTCCTGAGCTTCATCAGAGGAGTCTGCCCTTTAATCATGCTCCTGCCTGTCTCGCCTTGGGCACCCCCGTCGTAATGCGACGCTGTGATCCGGTCACATAGCCCCCGAGTTGCTAATCTGTAGGATGAGCCGCAGACCGCTTCCTGACGGGTGACAGCAGGTCGGTCTCCGCTTTCGTTCTCGACACCGGCCCCAGATAGCTTTCTTCTTTCTTGTTTAATGCTATTTGGCACAGGTTGTGGCACCCAGCGGTGCCTGTCCCCGCATGCTGTAAGTGGGACGGTCCTCGTGCTGTAGGGAGGAGGCGGGAGGCGATAACTTGGCTGTTCCCAATTTCGGTGGGGAGGATGGTTTGCGGGGACACTCTTTCCGCGTCTTTTATCGAAAGACAAGACCTGGGAGCAGCGTGCTCCCCCCAATCCGCCTGCTTTAATAATAAATACAAACCAGCGGGATTGTACAAGACTGCGGGGGCTTTGTCCCGTCGGGGGGCAGGACGCAGGCTGCCGGAACCGGCTGGCTAGATAAGCAGCATTTCGCCTAACCTCGACAGGAAACGGATCTTGCCTTCTGCGGCCTGCGGTTCCCTTTGTTTTTCTTGCCTTCTTTTTGTGGTTTTCCGCATCACTTCCTCAGTCGGTGAGGCTGCATGTTCCTGAAGATACAAATTTAGTCACCTCTTATTTCTGTAGTGAACTTGTATGACCTGTAAGATGCGAGTGCTAGAGCCCTTAGTTGTTTGCGTTTCTTGCAGTGTTAGACTCACCATGGTAATGTACATGGATTTCTATGCTTCACTGATTGCCTGCTAGTGAAGCCAGGCCTCACTTCGAGGATGCTACAGAAGTTCAGAACATCTGCCTGTGCGGTGTGGTGTGTGCAGCTGTGTATTTTGCAGCTTATAATGAATACTGCTAATGGAGATAGCCGACGGGGGGGGGGAAGAAGTGAGCAGGATTAAGGGTGCAGGGGAGGGTATGGAGTTGGTGGGTTTGAAAAGGTTGCATTCTCCAGACACTGGCTTCACTCAGGCTGCTAATAATCCTGTCAATTCAACTGGATTAAACTTCATTCATGTCATGTTGCCAGGATATGCCGGATGATATTTGACGGGGAAAAAAAACAAAGAAATAAACAAATAAGCACAACACAGAAAAACAGATTTGACTAGCTTCTAATGAGACCAAAATGGCCAATATCAGATTTTTATTTCTCATTAATACTACAACAAAGGTGATCATTTAGAAATCATTTAGAAACAAAAGCGGTTTCAAAAATTCTTTTGGTCAATGGTTAATGATCTTGGGACCTACAGTAAAAACTGTGAAGAACGAAGTATTTAAAATAGTTTAGTACCGTTCATTTAATTTCATTACAGTGTGTTAACTGGGCATTGGCCTTACTATATTGCCAAACTATTTTTTTGTTATCAAAATGCTGGTTTCCTTCCCTGTTTGCAGAACAGCATTCAGTATTTTAAGTAAAAGGGAAATATATATTGGAGAGAATATCTCTGTTCCCAAGAACATGAAATTCTTTTCCGCTGCTGCGAGCCAGACTGTACAGACTGGTCCACTGTACGTCTTTATCTCGAAGGGAGGCAATGCAAACAAAGGAGAAGCAAAGCAGGCATGGTAGGCGAGACACTTTCCATCCTGGGCTTTGCTTTTTCATCCAAACCATTCTGGCAAAGTGAAATTCTTAGACTAATTGGGCCTGCTGCGGGACAGTGCTGGACAGTGGACCCGAGGCGTGTTTTGCTTGGGTACCACAGAGCCGGTACTGATGGCCACCAGTTTTTAATGAGACAAAGGAGGTTCTCTCCCTTTCCTAAGCTGTAGGAAGAACACAGATTCCATTACTGTGATCTTTAGAGCTTTGACTGATCGGTGGAAATCATGCTGCGATAGGCACTGATGCCTTGTGATGTCTCCACCATACTAACTAATGGCTTGATTCCGGCCTGTAATTGCTTCTAATAAAATGATCTTTAATTCTGCTGCTGGGGGGGGGCGATGTAGGAGTGCTGGGAGCTGGGTCCTTGGTCATGTCAAATCTCTGGCACTTGTAGGGAATGCAGGGTCCCATAAAGCAGTGGGGGGTCCTGTAACAAGGGTTTGCGGAGGAGGTGGCGGCTGCCACAGTCCATCACCAAAAGTGCTGTGTCGCTTAGGACGAAGCGTGCGGTTTGAAGAAAAGCACAGCCGGTGTGCAGCAAAAACTCACATCTAAATGCTAATTAAGCTAAAGAGAGCGGAGCGGAGGAACGGGCGGCATGGACGTGCCGGCGGCACTGAGGTCCCACCGCTTTCCGCGACGGAGCGCGTCCTGCATGCATTCATGGGCCCCTGTTTGACAATTAATGTGATTTGGTTAATTGCTAATGAGGCTTCTCCAGCACCAAAAGGGGGGGGGGGTGGGGGGATTAAAGGCGCAGGGTCATCTGAATGGAGAGCAAGTAGCGTGGCTGTCATCTGCTGTCACCGGATCACGCCTGCAAAACACACACCCCACAGTGGATGGTGTCTACACATTCAGTGGACTGCCACTTGAAACAAGAAGTGTCCGTGCACAGCAGGCAGTGCCCACACACAACGGCAAGCAGTGTCCACACAGAACAAGAAATGTCCACATGCAACAGGAAGTGTCCACACAGAACAGGAAGTGTAAACGCATGCAGGATTCAACATGTGCTTGGTAATGATGACGAAAACAGATTTTTAATGTGAATTATGCTTCATTAATAAGGATTTTATTCATAAATTTATTCAGTCTCTGTGATCACATGATTTAAAAGTTTCCAGGCGTTTAAACTATTTTTTGAACGTTCAGCAGCTATGGTCTCGTGTTTGTGTGAATATGTTGCTATGAAACCCATAATAAGTTGGATTAATCTGCTCTGTCCATCACAGACAGGTCTCATCCTTCTTATTGATCCCTGCTGATGCCCATTGGGTTACAATACATGTTGAGTATCAGCAAATATTAATTCCACAGTGTGTTCAAAGCCTTATCCCTGTCATCAATGTCTGGGTGTCTTTGCGATTTACTTACCTCCACACTGAAAATGCCTTCATGGTAAAAATACTGTAAATGCATATTCATGACACAACTTGTAGGTGCAGTCATATGTCAATTCATTGGGAGGAGAGACTGCGGGGAAGTTAATTGTAAGGCTTGCGTAAATTACTAGGTACCAATATTTTATAAAAGTGGCCAACTCCCCAGCACTGATGCCATGAACTACAATAACATTGAAATTTAGTGTGCCTGATAGAATGGAGACTACTGGAGTTCATAACATGTCCAAAGTAGTCACACGGAGCTCCCACGATTAACTGCAGCTGTATAATTACTGTGTTCGGCTTAAAAACAGAAGGTTGGCAGAAGAGCAAAGGTTTCGATGTCAGAGTGCGTCGTGACATGCTTTTTAAAAGCAGTGTGACAAATGGTTTCAAAGCCAATCACATGATGCAGAAATCAGCAATAATTCAGAGCATTTAACAACTTTGGTATAGATCAATGGGTTTATCCAGTGAGATGATAGTGCCTCATGCCAGCAGCAGTAATTATACTCTGACCGAACTGATGGAAATGCACTCATTTTGTTGCCTAATGTTAGATTTCATTGTCAAATATTTAATAATATTTAAATTAATATAATTTTTTCAGTTATTTGGCATATGCTTTTATCCAAAGTGATGTGCAGTTGAAACTGCTGGGTCAGGCAGTCCCCGGAGTAATTGTGGCATATGGGTGCTGCTAAGGACCCCGGGATCCGAACTAGCAACCTGCCGATCCTAACCTGCTGAGCCACATATTGCCCCCATTTTCCCCAACAGATCGTTTTACCTGTTTTTATCTTTTCTAAATATACTTTTTGAGTTCATATTGGATGGATGGATATTTTAATCAGAAGTGACATATTTGCGGAGGATATAAATGAAAAGATGGCTATGAGCCACGGAAAAGTAGACGAAGGGATCTTCCTTTTGGGCTGTGATAGAGCTGTTTTCCTGTAAGCACTCTCCGCCATTATATTGAACAATCGGCCATGCTGACTGAATGGATATTAAAACATCTCTAATTACCATCGTCTTTAATAGATCAAGGCTCTGTTCTCAAAATGCATGATGACCTGAGATTGCTATAATTGGTGTGAAGTGTTTCCGCCCAGAGGAGCACATTAAACATTTCGCATGGGCTCATTAAAAGCTGGAAGGTAAATGTTCTAATGGATTTTTTTATTATAATGTTATTTTCATGATGTTCTTAAGAAAAATTTGATTGAATGAATCTCTATTCAGTACTGGTTTGAAAAAAAGTACTTTTTTGCATGTTGATTGGAACATGATATTCCTGCCAGCTAATTTTTGTTTTAAATGTTTCAAAAACATGGCAGTATCTTCAGTTTAAGGGGTCCATCAATACTTGCTCTTGCATTTTCCATACCGCTTCATTTGGATTCGCGGCTGGACTGGCCTGGTCAAACTCTTATCTACTCAGTAACAGTCGCTACCCATGAAAACATTTCAGCTTCATTTCTGTTAGTTTTCACAAAACCCTGCGACACCATGAACTAACTTTCAAAAAATGTTTTTAAATAAGAAGACTATTTCATTAACTGTACGAAGGAATATTAAGCAGTAATTATCTGCCAGACTGCTGATGGCTCTTCCTATCTGTGTTGCTCTATGTTGTGCATTTCCAGAAATTGCTATAAAGTAGTATAAGTTATGAAATTTTCCATCATATGAATTTTATTTCATGTTGGATTGGGCTTTTAAACTGAGAATTACCTGGCTCTGTGGGCATGTCAGCAATGTCTGGCCCCTGTTAGTATGTATAATGAAATGTCTACCGTGGACGAAGTATGGCTCAGTGATAAGACGGAAGTGACGGTGGTTGATTGTGGTGGTTCTGAGCAGGCAGAAGAGGTCCATCACACCGACCGCTGGCAGGAAGCTGGCTGTGCTTAAAGCCGAAGTTTAACCTGCTGTTGCCACTTGCAGGTGTTCTGTGTTGGAGCCCAGGAGGAAGCAGAAGGGGACTGCGTGCCTGGTTTCCAGGTGAAGAAACACCAGGTTCAGTACGATGGGGGATTTGTGGAGGGAGTACCACTCCTGAGAGGTAAGCGATCGGTATGGGTCAACTGTGGCATTTTTCTGAGTCTCTGGGGCAGGAGTGTATATGTGGGGCGGGGCCACTGGGGCACTAGCTCCAGCTGTAAGCTGATTGGCTGCCTGAGCATGCCCTTCCCTGTCACTGACCAGTGATAAGGTTGGCCCCTTTTATGCCCCCCTCCTAAACATTGAAATTGTAGAATTACAACTTTGCCTGGATTTGTGTTGGAATTTAGGTTTCTGTGTTTGGGACAATTGCACAATAATAATTGCATCGAGAATGCCCCCCCCCACACACACACTTCTGTACAAGTGTGTACAGAAACCCACTTGTGTGTGCAAACATGTGAGAGCCATGCTTGTGTTTGAACGCGGGTGAAATGGTCCGATTGCAGCACTTCCACCGGGGATTCTGGGAGAGGTGAAACGTGAATTCTCCATCAGCCATCTGTTTACTTCACATATTTATTAGAAATCATGCAAATCTGCTTCTAAAAAAAAAATCTGAAAAGAAAAGCAACTGTGGCAAAAGACAACGACAACAGAATGTTCCTGCGCTTATGAATTATTCCCCTTCATCTCCTGGTGTTTGCCAAAGCTTCCTGAGCGGCGTTCATACAGAGACCACGGCCGCCTGGATCTTATTTGGAAACGTTGAGTTGTCAGTGTTGCTAATGCTAATTTATTTCACTTACGTAGATGGTTTGGGGGGATGTTTAATCAGCTGCATTCATAGGTGCATCCCGTGTGGGACTGTGTAATCTGCAAGATACATGCTCACCCGCATGCCCCTTTTATTTTCGTGACCATTGCAACATTGTTTAACGTGACATAATTGAAAATATTTTGCTCATGTTTCTGTAATTTTGCCAATGGGTGGAGTGGACCTTAAAGCGTCACTCTATAGGGTGATGCGGCTCGGTCTGATTTGTGTTCCTGTACCTTCTGCTTGACATGCTGTTGGTCGCCTGCTTCTCCAGAAGGTTTAAGCATTGCAGTCGTGCTTCCTGGAGCATGAAATGGTGGAGGAGCACGATGGGAAGAAGAAAGGTGAGGTTCTAGTGTGAGGAGGTGGCCTGGCGACAGGGATCAGCAATCAGGCAGCCCTTTGAAAGCCCTCATTTCAGATAGTGACATCTAGTAGTTGAGTTATTTTTACTTTTCTGCTTTTACATATTAAATATTCTTTTTTTGTATTATACTGATGGAGAGAGTGAGCAAAGGTGAAGGTGGAGATGTGTGTATGTGAGGGCTGGTAAGCCACGAATCAGCGAACGGCAATCTGTATAGCCGTTTCTCTTCGTTTTGGGTGTCCTGCTTTTCAGTGAATTCTTCACAATGTGCACACATACACGCACACAGAGTTCATATATTGCATATATTAATAATCATTGTGGGGACTGTCCATTTCTATGGGTACAACCCCTTTTTTTTTATTTTAAAGTCTTTTCATTTTCATTAATAGGTTATTAAGTTTAATGTCGTGGGGACCTGAAAAATGTCCCTGCAAGCTAAAAAGGAAATGGTTGGATCTAATGGGTGTGCAAAATATAGCAAGGTTCTCCTTGACTGTAAATAAACAGCTATGGCTGAGACTCCCCGGTAATGTGGAGCATCTGTGGGTGAGGTGGCTTTATGTATGAATCAGCGGCAGAAGGAGGGCAATAGCTGGATCGGCATGATCCATCACAGGCAAGAGTTTAGGCACACACTGTCAGGATTGGTCCCTGCCCTATCTCGTCTGTCATTTCCTGTTTGGCCAAAAGGTGTCGCTGGCCACCCCGTTCTATGTTCCCCTAGTTTAGTTCCCATTCTGTTCCTTATGTTCCCTGCTCCCTGAGCCACCACGTGGCTGAATGGGTTGAGCAGATGGCTGCCGTGAGTTTGTCCAACCTTCATTGAACATTCTGAGTTTTGGTGTTTTTCCTTGTTTTCGTATCCTTGTTTCTCATTCCATGCCTGTGTTTGGCTCTGTAGTAATGTCTTCACATGCATTCCTAGTGTTTCAGTCCTCTGCTTGTTAAATATCTGGTAGTTCCTAGTTCCCTTGTAATTAATAATGGTCCACACCTGTCCCTCATCATACCCTCATTACCGTGTATATTTGTGCCTGCCCTTGTCCTGATTCCTCGGTCGGTCATTGTATGTGCTGTGTTGTGTTTGATTCCTGCATGTTCCCTCTATGTGCTACATTTGTTTCTGCTTGAGTCTTGCATGTGGTTCCCAAAGCTGTTGTTGTTTAGTCCTTGTTAGTTCTTATTTCACCTGCCTTTGTTTAGGCCCTTCGTGGTCCCTTCGGGGTTTCTGGTTCAGTTAAACAAACGCCTAAAATAAAAGGGATCGTCCATCCGTCATGCCAAGCTATAACACCCACTGGCTCCTTTTAATGATTGAGTTTAGCAATGTGAGACTTAGGTGTCTGAGTGTTCAGCAGTTTTCTCTCATGGGTATACTCCAAGTGACAGGAATGACAACAGTGAGCTGGTGGAACACTGAAAAACGTGGAGCTTGCAGGAATAAACACACTGGACAAACGATTTAATGAGAGCAAAGAATGACAGGGGTTGTCTTTAGATCAGTAATTAGTAGGGAAGGGGGCAGATGCGTTCTTTTCTGAAAACAGATTGGGATCAAGGTCTTAAACTGGAGCACGACCACATCTGCTGCGTAGTGAAACTCTGACTGCTGCAGCATCTTGTCTGTCTGTACTGGCCTGTTGTCTTATCAGCTTTTTTATGACCCTTCAAAATCAAAACATATTCATTTTAATTTCATCGCTTTCATACAGGTATTTGAGAGTAAAGAAAGTTCCAAAACTAATTAAGTGCTTTGTGACAATGACCGTTGTTTAAAGCGCTATATAAATAAATTGAATTAATAGGCAGTGTTGCTGTTGATATCAGGTAGAGTGTATAAGGTCTTTACATTTATTTATTTTGCAGACGCTTTCATCCAAAATGATATACAGTACAATCGAGAAAGCTGAGCGAGACAGTCCCTGGAGCAACTGGGAGTTAAGGGCCTTGCTCAGGGACTCAACAGTGAAATCACTTTGCTGACTGGGATTCAAACTGGCAACCTTCCAGTCAGAGGCACTAGCCCACCGAGCCACACACCACTCCTCTACATCTGTTGCTGTGAAATTTATACTCTTATGGGCAGGACAGAGGGTTAGGAGCAAGTTGTACCGCTGCCGTTCTTGGACTCGTTTCTGGATCGATGCGTAGATGTAGAACCGGGGGTTCCCGACCTTGACCGTCCTCCACCATGCTGAGCGGTCGCTCCTCTGCGCACACCGAGAATGCAGCCGCGTGGAGTCGGAGAGTAGCATTGACCTCGCCACAGTCAGCTGCACCGCCATGGGTAGGGCGGAGGGAGGGAGCAGTGAGGCGGAGGCGGGGGGGGAGGAGAAGGCTGCAGGTTTAGTGTAAGATCTATGAAGGGAGTCACTGGTTCTGATCCCTGTCCTTCATGGC
>JAODKC010000021.1:25257018-25272232 GCA_026777985.1 Mormyrops attenuatus | reverse complement strand
TCATGGCTCTTAATGAAAGGCAGCTGCTGATAGCGTGAAGTTCAGACTTGTTCAGGTGTCTTAGGGGGCGGGGGATGGGGGGGGGGGTGACAGCTGAAATGAGCTTGCAGAGCCTGGGAGGCAGGAGAATATGCACAGGGTCATCGATCGTCCCCGTCCTCCTGATAGCCTGTTGCGGTTTGTGAATTTCACATCTTGCTCTCTAAAATTGCAGCTACAGGTACTTCGTATGTAAATCAGAAATGCAAGTTGTGATTGGCTGTCAGCCCTCAGTGTTTCTCCACCCCCATATTAAAGGACGGGTAGCTCCAGAAACTCCTTTTGATAATTCAGGAATCCTACAACAGAACTACAGTACGTAGGAGTTGTTTGTCCTTCTGGGAGGGTGTCCCAGTCTCCAAACTGGTATTGTTTGAGTGTCATTTTTCAGTGTGTTACAGCTTTATGGCATTCTGTCACAATTCAGCGGGCTCCTGCTTCTGTGCGGCAAACAATAAATACAGCTGGTTCGTTTTGGAAACCATCAAGACATACAATAATACATCGGTGCAGACTGTCGAACCTTCGCTATTGTATAATGTCTTACACTGTTCCCTTCTTTGGGATTGCAGACTGGTGTCCTTCTAAACTTCAAGACTTACTCTGTCTACGAATGCGCCCATGTTAATGAGAAGTTGGCGAGCCATCGTTCTTTTAATGAGTCAGCAAAAAATGAAGACTTTATTCATCAGGCACTGTCATGTATTTTTCAGTTTCACTTGGCTGGATGCGGGAGTGCCCTTGACCTCACGAGATCCGATGAGGGCGTAAGCGAGCGGTCTTC
This sequence comes from Mormyrops attenuatus, assembly GCA_026777985.1. NCBI lineage: Eukaryota > Metazoa > Chordata > Actinopteri > Osteoglossiformes > Mormyridae > Mormyrops > Mormyrops attenuatus. The sequence goes on along the minus strand of JAODKC010000021.1, from coordinate 25,271,409 downwards.
GGCCCGGGGCGTGTGAGTTCTTGGCCCGACGAGAGGAATGCACGATGATGCAAATTTCCCACACGACCCGTTGCACGGATATCCGAGCACGGCGATGTCTGCCGAAAGCTCTCCTCGATGCTCCCTTCCTTAGCTGACCCAAGTGTTTGTCTGGGCACTCAGGATGAGCAGCATGACGGAGTGTGTAGCTCACACACTCTGCAGACCCCTATTTCTCAAAGAAAGATGCCCCCACTTATGCACGTAATTCACCGCCATGCCCCAAGCCTACTTGAACACGTACATTTTAATGTCATTTTTCTGTACTCCTATACCAGCATTTTTCTCCCCTGAATGTTTACATTCTGCTGCGCTTGTTGACTGGCTATATTATGAGATTATTATTGAACCAAAAGACTGTGTTTTATTGCTGCCCTAGGTTTTACACATGCTTTCATGTGCTCTCATATTACAGAGTAATAATTTTGTATCTCGTACTGGAAGAAGTTTCTGTGCAGACTGTGCGGCACATGCTGCTTCACTGCTTCCTTCTCTTTTGTTTAACGCACTGACCTGTAAGTCAGGCTGTACAAAAGCATGAAGCACAAACCCATGGATGTAAAGTCTGATGCTGCCAGCCACTGGAGAAATATGTCCAAGGCGCAGGATGCAGTTCCACATGAGGGATGTGACTCATCCTCATCTTGAGATCCAGAGGCTTTTAAGTTTGAGATGGTCACCGTGTACGCGTCCAGACCTCAATGCAAGATGCAAAGATGGGGCCAACACCGCAGTAAAAATAACGGGCTTGCACAGTTGTGTGTGCGAATAATGGGCACCATCTGAGCTGGAGTGCTGGTTCAGTCCTGTGGAAACATGACATCGTGGATGCAGCTTACGATCTGTGACACCATGGGTGCAGCTCTCTGCCGGCTAACACTGACCTGCTTGGAGAACCAGCTCACTGATACTGACCACAGCTTACACCCTGCTTTTATTAATCAAGGCTCAGTTTATTTGTTGTTAGCATGATGGGGGTGGATGGGGGCGGTCTTTGGCAGCCAGTCGACCTTGGACCCCCCAGATGTTTTTTTTCTCCTTACTCAGGAGTTTCTGTTTCTTCTCCTTTATTATCATCTTCCATTCTTTCTTTGCCTCTTCTATTTTTCATGCACCATTCTGTATAAACAATGCAGTAATGAATTGCCACACACCCTCACACTCTTGTCAAGTGCCTTGTGGTAACTGTGGTGTGAAAGGCTCTATATAAAGAAACTAAACTGAATAATAAGGGTAAAAATGTGCAAGAGCGGGAGGCGTGTACAGCTGAGATCTGTGATGCACGTTACCATGATGCCGACGCACTTCCAGTGTGCCGTTCATCACTGACGTGAATTAAGGAAACCCATCTGATTCAAAGATGATGGTTACTGGATCTGCAGTGTGTGGGCTTCGTTCTACTGGAAAATACTGGTCCCCAGAGCAGTAGTGCTTGGACACCATGGCCTGTTTAACACTCTACAGGTGGATATATGCCCTCTCCACATCCACAACAGCCACCTATTGTCCTTCAAAAGCAGTCATACCTCAGCAAAATGGCACATTGTAGGTAAATGTGCATTTTTTTGGTAGCAAGAATAAAAAGTGGAGATGAGGTAGGAGACGCAGGTCTGGTTGCTGTTGTGTAGTTCGTTTAATTGCATTTAATGGAAAAGACACCACTCAGTCTTGGAGGTGTGTCAGGAGGTTATTCCACTAAACTATAGCAGCACACTGATTTGTTTTAGAACGCACTTGTTACCTCCTGCTCATCACAGGGTATGGCTCAAAAAGCCATGTCTTTAAGGGAAAATGAGATTAATATGCACTGTATTGGCAAAAGTGTGTGGACAACATCTCATTCTAAAACCAGGGGTATTAATATGAAGTTGGTCAGCCCATTATTGTTTTAACAGCCTCTACTTTTTTAAATGTTAGAACATCGCTGGTGGTATTCACTGCCATTCAGTTTGTGGATATTTATTTGTTTATCTCCCAGCATATTTTCCAACTTTTGGCTGTGAAACATCTTGAGAACATTACAGTTAGTCTCCAGTGAGCCTCCAGTCTGTCTCTAACCCCACTCATTCGTTTGTTGTCCGTTTGCCTCACCTCTGCTGGGGAGAAGTATGAAGGTGAGACAGGTCTAACACCCTTCAACCCCGAGCTGAGAGGTGGAGCTGGCTCCTGTTTCTGCTGCCCAGCAGAGGTGTCTGCTGGTGGGCATGGTGCCACGCAGTGCGGTCAGGGGGCATGGAGGATGGGCTGGGGCGCTCTTGGGCTGGGATGAGCTTTAGCGAGTTTTTACAGCTGAATGGCTGCCACTTCTCCGACAGCCCACCTCTCCTTCAGAACGGCGTTGTGTGGCTGGAGATTTTAAACACTTTTATTTGTTCTGTAACCCTAGAATGGTGAATTTGGGGGCTGTTCCCCAAATTTGGGGGCCCCATCCTGTGGGCATAGATGAGATACCTCGTTGGTAAGATCCTCGGGTGATCTTCGATTTCCCTTTTACTCTGTGGCCATATTCGCTTTAAGTAAGAGAGCAGGATGCTGTTTACTGTCGGAACACAATGGGACGTATTAATCTGAATGAATAGGTCTGTCGATTCACACTGCTCACTTTCTGTAATGAGGAAAACATGTACAGTGGAACTGATGGGGAGAGAAAAAAAGCAATGAAATTGATCGCATAATCCTTCAAAATGCCTTTTCTCTTAATTCATTGTGCGCTCCAGTTCCAGGGGTATTATCCTGCATTAAAATAAATGTGACTACATTAATACAAACTGTATGCAGTTGCCAAGCTTAGCAGCAAGAAGAGAACGAAAATATTCAGTTTCAAGAAAGTAAGCCGTGCTCGGTCGATACTGACCACATTTAAAGCCGGTGGAGTCGGAGGCCGCAGTCAATACGGGCCTGATTCAGATTGAATTACAGTAATCCTTTGTAGTCAGGCATGCGTGGGGACTTTTTCTCTAGGAATATAAAACATATATATAGTTTCTCAGTTTGAGCTCGACTCCTCACCCTTCATATTTTTGTGCACAGGAAGGAAAATCATGATAAAGCCATGAGGGAGCCCAGTCATGGCCCACAGTTGCACCACATGACATCCCCGCCTTGCAGTCAGCGTGGGGGGCAGGTGTAGGGCCTGGTACCACAGTACACAGACCTGGTGTTCCCTGATCCCCTCTGCCCCTCTTTCGCAGATGGTAAACCTCCATTGTTTCAATATTATCACCAGTCATTATGACCTGGAGCTACTTTAACATAACAGTCCGGTTGTATTACATGCATAACAGATGCGGCTTACATCTTCTCTGGGGTTGGCACAGTGCCTCCTGCTTAACTCTATCAAATTCCTTACATATTTCCTCTGGCGCACACACTCTATCTAGTCACACTCATCATCTTGTCAATTCAAAGCCCATTTGGTGCTGATAACCCCTAAGAGTCTGAGAGGGAACTTATTTATCTTGGTATTGTTTCAGGCAGGCCTGGTTGGTGGAGTCCTCGCTCTCTGTCAGACGCGTGACTAACACGGCAGCACGCACACACACTCCCGTGTGTCCTCCCCCACCAAGCACAGGAGGGGAAAGTGAGCCAGACATTATTTAGCGACTGAGACGAGCCACGAGGTCGCAAATAGTGCTGATATTTTTCCTGGGTGTAAAATGGGTTTCATTATTGTTCTATTGGCCAGTTTTCTCGTAAGGTGCTGTAATTCACAGCTAAATCATGCCATCTGTATCCTTCGGATAGAGAGGATTAGGATAATGGAGCCTGTGATGGCATTAATGTCCTGGGTTTTCAGCCGTCGACGACAGCTAGATCATTTCACCATGCTCTGCACATTACTGGGATGTTTAACAAAGGCTGGGTTAAGAGAATAAAAACACAGTCCACGTATTCAGTATCCAGCACCAGTACGTTTGAAAACATTCAGACTCTTGCTCTGCGTAATTCTGGCAAGTATCAAAATGATGCGTTCACATTTTCTTTTAAAAATTTCATATATTATTCATCAGCTAAAAGCTGAAGCTGGAGATTTATCATGGCACATCCTTTTCTTGACATTTCCTGTCAAATGTGCTGAGAAGCAATGTGGTGACGTGAAGAGAGCGCAGACGACGAGCCAGAAGAGTTACGCTGTACTGTATAGTGACTTTAACAATAAGGGGGGGGGATGTCCTTGACTGTCCCAGTTAGTCCTCGCTTGTATTCAGCTGAGAACCTGTGGAAATGCTTTGAAAAGCTCTGTCCGACTTGAAAGTTTGTGGGTATCTACTTAGAGATGTGGGAAAAATGTGTTAAGCTGCCCTACATACTGTTTAGAGATTTAAAAAACCTTAACCAAATGATGTCCATTTTTCCTGCTTCTTTGTAATTGAAAAAAATAATAATTAATTGATCTACTTGGATGTAGAAAGAGTTGTAGTAGTGATCTGGCTTTTTTAGCATTACGTTTGACCTTACAACATTGTAAACCGTTATGCAGATGTTTGAGAAATATATACAGTATATACAGTGGCAATGTTTACCACCAGTCAAACCACATATTTCCACTGTTGGCCCCAAACCATCACTGCAGTGGAGGAGCCGGGCGACCCTGAAGGGGCACCAGAAACATCAAATTAGCAGTACATCAGGAAAACTTCTCACCCTGATATGTCTGTAAATTCTGCATTCAGGTACTAGTTAACGTACTTAATTGCCCACACCAAGGATGTGAGCACTTACAAATGGCCCAGTGGGAGACACTGTAGGCTTGATGTTGCCATGTTGCCCATAGACTATGACTATGAGCATGTGGGTGTGTATTTGACCTGCGTCCCAGCCCCCAGCCTTGTGTCCTATGCTGCCGGGGAAGCCTACACCCCCCCCACTGCGACTCTGGCCAGGGTAAGTGTTAAGAAGATGGATGATGGGTGTCCGTATACATATTAGCTGCACCTTTGTTGTATATCTGACCTATGATACTATTACTGTCCAAAGATGATGTCTGGTGGTCTGTTGCACATGTATAAATCCCTTCTTGTCAGTCCCATGTCGCCATTCCCAGCTCTGTAATCCCATAATCCCAGTCAGTAAGAAGAATGATGGAAAAAGCATCGCTTGTTTCCGATTTAAGGCAGAGAAACAGCAGCCATGTCTGGAGATGGGATGAGTGCGAGGCTTTGGTGTTTTTGTGGGAGCTGGACTGTGTGGATTGGCAGTATGTATGTGTGTATGGGTTTGGCTGAGCACGCAGGAAGTCAAGGCATAATTATGACAGGCTGTCGAGTGACGGCATGTCTGGGAGCTGTAGTCCGTTCACGGCTGCTTCGGTGTGGCAGTCAATATAGCCTGCGGGGGTCACAAGTGTGACTTTCACTTGGTCCCAGACCATAATTCTCTGCATTCTGTGCACTAGAGCACTTCCCTGCAACACACCATTCTCATCTTTGTAATTGCGCTACATTAATCAGTCCCTACTGTTACAGATGCCCCATGCTTTTTTGGGGTGCTTTTAATTGACTATAAATCAGGCGCGAGCTTGACAAATGGCGGTAATTACAGGCACAACCATTAGTGCCCATAGTAAGCGTGGGCTCCCCCTGAAACCACAGCAGACTAGCGGCAAGGAGCCGTGCACGGCAGGGGAACTGGAGACGCGGAGCGCGCTTCAGCACTGGCAAACCGTCACTCTGGGGAGAGCCCCACATCAGGCAGAGTCAACCCTGATAAAATGCTGAGCGACATCTGCGCCTTTGAGTGTGTCCATATAGGGTGGGGTGAGGGGACTGGGAGTCGGGTATGGGACATAGCGTCCATCCATCTCAGGACACACACATGCACTCAACAGGGGTGATTCTGGGGGTTTTAAGGTGGGGGTGTGTGAGGGAGACCCTAAATCATGCAGAGGGGCCAACCATTGCATTAGCCAATGATATATTTCAAATCAGTGAGTAATGAGTGGGGGCACTAGGCAGCCAATCAGCTTTAAGTGGGTCCAGTATCCTTGTGGTCCCACCCATGTATACTCCCTTGGTGGTTTCTCTCGCTCTCTCTCTCTCTCTCTCTCACACACACACACACACAGATTAGGTATCTACATCTTTTTGGGGACTCTCCATTCATTTGTATGTGCATAACCCTAATCCGAACTATGACAAAGTTAACCCCTACCCAGCCCTAACCTTAACCATAACCTTAACCCCCACCCAGCCCTAACCTAGTAGTAAGTAAACAAACAAAATACAAGATTTGTAATTTTTGATTGCATTCACAGATTTCTTTATTTTTGGTCCCCCAGTTAAAATAACAGGTTTTTATCACACTGTGGGAACATTTGGTCCCCACAATATAATAAGACCACACTACGGCTGACCTGGAGACGGCAGTTGGAGAACATGCAATCTCCACCCACTAAGGACTGTGGTTTGATTCAAAACCCCCAGTACTGGAGGTATGAGGCAACGGTGCCAACCAGCTAGTCTCCTTGCCACTGGAGATGTGTCCTCAAAAAAAAAAGCAGGCCTCAGTCACATGCTGTAATGTAGCACTGTGTCACCAGCAGGTTGCAGAGGGACAGGAGCGCAGACAATGCGCCGTGCAGTAGCTTAACGCTGTAGCTCCCCCAGCTCAGTTTTTTTGGGATGCTGCGCCTTTTCCCAGTGGCCATCATTAACCACAGGTGTCCTTGTTTTGCGAGATCTGGATTTGTCCCTCGGTGACAGATGCCCAGATAAACAAACACACACCGGAAGCTCACGGCTGAGTTTGAGCTACACACACTATCAAACACACACATCTTCTCAAGCGTGGACTTAATTATGCTCATAAGAATGACCTAAAAAAAATTTATATATACAATATTGTAGCACTGGAGCATGCTGGGAAAATGTAAATAGCCCATAGTAAATAGTTTGTGTCTTTGTTAATAGTTGTTGTGTTCCTGATTGTCATTTGTGTTGTTACCTTTGTCATGTGTGAACCCTGTCCAATCCTCACGTGTTTTTAGTCGTTGTATAAATTACGCACTCTGTGTACCTTACTGTCTGGTATCCAACCTCTCTGTCTTTCCCCGTTATGTGTGGTTTGGTGGTTGTTTAGTGCCTGTGATAGTCCTACTGCCACCGCGATGCCTCGGTCTGCCAGATGTTACAATATATTTTGCATTATGTTTGAAGTTTTATTGTCACATGCTTGGAGGAACACAGTGAAATTCTTATGCCACAGTTGCAGTGTAGAGGACAGGTGCAGGGGGGACAACAGGACAAACAGCAGTGCAGTAAGAGACAAGACAGTAAGACACTTCAGTATAATAACAAGTGGACAATAAATATGCAATAAGTAGGTGATGCATCAGGGAAGGATGTGCAAATATTCGCAGAGGTAGTACAGTCCTGATAAAGTGCGGAAGTGGAATTTTAATAGCAGTGTGCAATACAGTGCAGTGTTTGCATATCTGCCTGCTTAGCTTCCTCTGTATTAAAGGATTTTTGCAGGAATTATGAGATAAACTGCTTTCTGTTCCTATAGCAATTTTTAATAGCCGTGTATGAAGTAACCTGGTTTTGTGGTCTGACCTGGGGCCATCGTGGAGAGGCACAACAGTTCCAGCTCCCAGGTACTTATTCCTCTAGTTAATGCCCCCCCCCCACCTGCATTTTTATATTTTACAAATACTGTTAAAGAAGTGGAGTTCCCTATCCTCTGTGAATGTGAAAGAGACTGAAGGGGGAGAGGTCTTTCGTTCATTAATCATACTACAAATGCAGAAGATAATCACAGTTTACACAGCTATACAAATTATCTGTTGGCTTTGCAAACAGCCCACCGCTGGCGTGTTCCGAGATGGGCAGAATTACTAATTACAGAGTAAATGTTCTGGAGTCAGATGATGCCTGATTACAATAACGGGGCGTCTTGCTTTGTATTTTCCCCATGTAATTTTTTTGTTTTGGTAATGATAAAATGCCACAAGAACCTTTCATTGTCATGCTCCAGCCTTTGTTTAAAGTCCAGCTATCACATTTAATTTGTTAACTGATTATGGCATGGAGGATCGACCCTTTCAGCGATTTTAAATGTTCAAAGTGGCCATGGTACCTGCAGATTAACATGCTAAACAACCGCAGCATGACTGCACTTTCACGCTCATATGAGCAGCCCGACACTTGCATTCATACTCATATACATTTTGCAATAATCACAAAAACAATGTGTTTGGAATATAGAATACAACAGGCGAGCCCATTTTACTTTAACATGCACACAAATTAGCAGTAACCATTGTACTAGTATTTAAAGTGTAAGCGATGTTATGAGAGTTTAAATACCGTTGATGGTAGCAGCACAGTCTCTGCATAACTATTCGGGGTTTACTGTTGTTTTTTTCTATTTTATAGGCTTGATGTGTCTGGGTGGCCCTTGTTTGAATGGGTCTGCTGAATACTGCTGGAAGAAGAGGGTAAAATTTGAATAATCGACAGTGGTATGATGCCTAGGCTGTCCTTGTAGTTTAAGAAAAACTGTGCGTCAGTGCCGGTCAATCCATTAGGGGATCTTCTGCAGGGGTTACAACTTAGGAACCTCATTTCACTTTGTCTTGGGTGGGGGGTGCTGGTGTTGAAGCTTACCTAGGGCGCCACATGGACTTCATCTGGTACTGCTGTGCAGGAAGCAGGAGTATCTCTTTCAGAGACATTTTTAGCCGTGCTACGAAATATGGGGAATGGGGCAGGCGCACCAGAAGTCCGAGTAAAATGGAAGTGCTCTGTAAAGGTGGGTGCCGATGCAGGAGTGCAGCTGGAGAGGGTGGGGGGAGGAGATGAACCGGAGGAGCGTAATGGATTCTTTTTATTCAGTTAGGATTGATCTGTACAAGGCCAGAACAGCAGGAATGCTGGGACACAATATGATCGGAGAGGCAGGAATGCTAGAAGACTCCATAGCTGCGGACTCAAGCATTTGGTTCACAAAATAGCCCCCCCCCCCAACCAAGAAGATGCAATGATTGAGAAATGCATCCTGCTTGCTAACCTACTTACAGACAGCATTTACATTTCTTATGCAAATGCAAGCAAATACACTACATCTGCCAGGACTAACAAACATCATTCACAACTTGGGGGGAAAAAACGTGCATGTTTAATTCAAAACTGCCTCATCACTGAGCACTGTGTTCATCAATTAGTAACATGATCTTTTTTAATTGCGTCTTTGAGGAGGAATTTTAAGTGAGCAGTATTTTCCATGCTGAAAACACCAAAATGTTTTTTTATGCTGAAACGAATATAAAAATTATTGTCCTCCAGTGTCCACGCCTGCTTCAAAATGACTCAAGATGCAGAATCAGGGAAAAATGAACAAAATATGGTTATGATAGAAAAAAAACAAACACAATTGCAGTGTGTTGCAGTGATTTATTCGGACATCATGATGCACAACAAATTATTGTTTTCGAATGGATCAGTGGTGGAAATGTTTTGTTGTGGGGTTTCAGCCATTGACGTATCACATAAATAATACATTGTAGGATATCAATAATACAGCGGAGCATTCGATTAATTTTTATTGTTTTTTCCCCAACACAATTGGCCAAGATAGCAATAGCACGATGAGAAGTTATAGTGTAGTTATACTATATTCATATAAAAATCTGACTGGAGAGAAAAACGCAAGGCAATGAGGAAAACGATGATTCGCTCTCAATAAGTAGCTCACGCCTCCAGGATTATGCTGACTTTGTGGGCAAATTATCCGTCCATCTTCTGTATCTGCTTATCCTGTACAGGGTCATGTCGGGCCTGGAGCCTGACTCAGGCAGCAGAGGGCACAAGGCAGGGGATGCCCTGGGGGGAATGCCAGTCCATCACAGGGCACTGATACAGTCACACACACTGGGCAATTTAGACATAGTAATTCACACTAGCTGTCTGTTTTTATACTGCTGGAAGACTCCCAGCCAGCAAGTGTAGGAGAGCAGAAAATGCTAGCAAACCATTAGTCTGATTAATCATCCACCTGCTGGAAGGCACTTTGATCTGTTTCACTATCTGGGCACCATGGGTCTCAAGTAATCGGTCCCAGAAATTAATCCGTTTAGACCGTTATCAGCCTATGTACAGCCTGGATTGTCTATGAGTCTACCAGGACATCCCAGTCTGACATTTTTAAAAAGCCATACTTAAAAGAAGATAAATCTATTCTGAATAAATACCTGTTTACTTATTCCATACCATTTCCTGCCTACACTTGCACATAGTTGAATTTGTATATAAATATATATGCAACACAAATAAGATGTGTCAAAAAGACCATGTTTAATATAATCTATTTTTTCATAGATTATTAATTTAACAGTATTTTGATGTATTTCAAAGACAGAAGGGCACAAATAACTATAGATCAACATTTACCTTTGTCTGAGGCTAATCAATGAGCTGCCAATATGCATTACAGGTGCAGGCTTGGCTTTTCTGGAAGGATCCTCTACCTTTGCCTATAATGGAGGATGTTTTTTCTGTTCAAGAGTAACATGTTTATGTGAAGGAACAGAATGGCACTTAAGACTTCACCTTTTCCCCTATATATTTTAAATAATAATTTTACTTATTTTATACATTGGTGTTATCCAGATGTATTGTTTCGCTTGCTGGTTGCTAGGGATATCGATAACTACCATGTGTTGTAAAAAGAAACACTATTATAAAAAAAAAGATCTAAGATTGCTCTCATTTTAAATTAACATGTAAAATAATTAACAATACTCAAGATTACTTAATTACTAGTAGTAATTATACAGGATTTTTATATAGTTAGTTAACACTTATGAGGACCGTGTTATAATTAAAGTTTAATTAAATGAATAATTTGAAAAGGGTTTATGGACAGCATTCAGACTAAGAATAGAGAATGAATCTAACTTTTAAATTCTTACGTTTATATGCATTTGACCAGCACTTGAGCTGACAGTTTAAATTAACAAAGTGACTTATTTCTGACAAGTAATTATCAGATAAAATATGTGGCTTTTGCTTCCTTCTTTGTTGTAGGACCTCCTTCAGCTTTTCACCAGCAAATGGAATTAATAGCGCATTTCATTCTTTGAATGCCTCTGGTCTTAACCCTAACCTTCATCAGCTTTGCTAAATCGTTCCACAATAAACAGATATTAAAATAGGCAATTTTCTTTATTTTCGCATTTTCTGTGTGTCTGTTTCCCCTTTCGTTATGCTCTGGCTTCCCAAGTTAACAAACGCTTATTAAACGCAGGCCTGTCCATACATCTTCAATTTAAAGATTTTTTTCCTTCCCCCATAGAATGCTTTTGGTAGTCCTTTACACTGATTAGACCTGCACGATGTGCAATGTCAAGATCACACCACATATTATCCACATTGCCATGTCGCGATAGTCAGCTGGTTTGGGACCATTGTTAAGTTTCATTAAAACATTTTTACTCTGTCATAGGAAACAAATCTTAGCTAGCTGTCCAGTTTACTTTGCAGGGATTGTTTTTCAGTATTATCTTGCATGTGTTAATAAATCAGTCTACGGTTTTCTGCATGTGTTCTTTGAGTCAACTGTGATCATTTTTGGCCTGACTCCCTCATAGACTGTGTGGCACAACTCAGGGCAACACCACAAACGTATTTGACACACTCAGCTGGGAGATAATAGCATCTATTTGGCTATAGTTTATTATGGGTACATTTTCAACCAGTTTTTTATTTTATAAATATCGCAATATTTATTGCAATAATTTCAAATATTGTGAAGTCCTAACACTGACATTGATTACAATGTGGATGAGATGGGGAAAGGTGTGTAGATGATCAGGCAGGTAATAGGGTGTGTTTTTACATTGGAGAGGATGCGATTACAAGCATGAGCTAAGATGGTTTGCAGTCATTCAATTACCCACTGGAAGGCGGGCTTTCTCTAAAAGGCACGCATATGTCATGCTGGGACCCATCCGATCCGCCATACCTTTTTCTGCCAGTGACAGACTTTGCTGTATAAAGGCCTCTCACATACTGTATCATGGTGGCCAATTTCCCTGCCCTCCCTTTACGGAAATCCTATCATGGCAAAACGATTTCCCATTAACCTAATATACTGTCCGGCCTTCGTGCTCTGAGGTAGCTGGCACCTTGGTTTAGATGTGACCGCGCTCAGGCCTGTGTACAGTGACACAGCAAAGTGCCCCGCTCAGCATCCAGATGAAGGCACGGCGCCATCAGGAGGTGAGACGCCTCTCATTCTGACGCCGGCTTTGAGGGGCAGGTCAGGCTAAATGCTCTTCAAAAACCTGCAGCGTAAACATATTTAAAGACACAAGAAGTGACCCCGCTTGGGCTGCTGTGTGGCTGTGATCGGAAGGTCGCTGGTTGAAGTCCCAGAGTCGGTAGAGCGATTTCACTGTTGCGCCCCTGAGCGTGGCCCTTAACCCCCAAATGCTCCAGTGAGTGCCAGACCCTGCTTGTACATCACTTTGGATAAAAGCATCTGGTATATAAATAAATTGTAAAAAAAAGAGATAAGTATAGTATAGAATCACCTTGGAAATGAGAATGTAATTCTTTTAATTAAAATGCTACCAAATCTGTGCCCTTTCCCAGGATGTGAAAGCACTTTACTTAGGTATCTGGTGATACAGGTGAGCTGTCGTCCTGACACTGTGTCCCCCAGACAGGAAGTCTAGTTTCTACCACTCTAACTGTATTTCTGTATTTTAGCATTTTTACTTTTTTGATTACATTCACAGATCTTTGTGGGGATCTGAAAAATGGTCTCCACAAACTCAGAATAACAGATTTTTATTACATTGTGGGGGACATTTGGTCCCCACGGTATAAAATAAACATAATCCACACACAGACAGTGTGCCACTGTTGGGCTGCAGACTTTCCTCCCGGCCTCCCTGTCCCCCTCGGCCTTCCTCTGAGTCCTCAGCTGGTACACAGAGATCCTTTCAGTGCCGTGAGCGTGAAGCCCACCCATTGGCCGTGCCCATGCCAGCACTTCAAAGCTGAACATTCTGTAGCAGAGGGACCAGGCAAAGGATATCTTTAAACCGTACAACCATATTGTCTCTTCTGCATGCGAAGGCTGCAGTTTCGGGGCAGTTGGGCACAGTTTATAGTTGGGATGGGCGCAGGTTTCCATTTTATCGATAATTATAATGATAAAACAGTAAATTCACCTCTGGAACGTTGTGCATATATATATGCATATATGTATGCAGGGAAAATATTTAGGTTTGTGATGTGGTGGGGGGGGGGTGGGCGAGGACATCGGGCTCTCTGCCTGTGACATCGCAGCTTTGCTGATAGCAAACAAATATGGGGTCCTCACAGGGGAAGTACACAAAGCAATTACTGGGGGGGAGGGGTGTCTGCCTGGAGAGCATTATTAAAATTTAATAAGCCCACGGTTGTCTTTTGGTCTGTGTTCTCTGATGCCAGCGCAGTGCGCTTCCCAATTCTCAAATTAAATCAGAGGGTAAGAACCAAGAAACTGTGGGCATGCAGCGCCAGGAGCCACACCGCGACCCACAATGCATTGTGAGGTGGGGGTTACATGCCGGAGGTGACACGGTCATGGATTCAAGGCGTTAGCGTAAGCTAACAAGGGAAAGTGCCGCCGTGCCCCAGAAGGTGCGCACTTCACCTAAGCACGGCAGTCGATATCTAGCTGTTAAAACAAAGAATTGAGCTGCTGCTGGTTGCAGAATGTCTCCTAGGTGAGTCATTAATGGTCGCCCCCCCCCCCAAGGGCTTTGAGTACCTTTGCTCAATGCTGCCGGCTGCGCTGTTTTCCTACCCTGTCCCTTATGGCTTTGCATTACTTCCCAGACCTTATGCGCCGTTATCATGAGCCGTGACACTTTCTACCGTACCCCGCCATGACAGAGCAATGAGAGGGATGCAGTCTGCTCTCAGCTACAGCAAGGACTGAGCACCGTGCTGCGGCTCATATTTTGCATTACTCAACAAAGTCGTCTCCCCGTGGGCTCTTGTTGTCCAAGAACTCTTGGAAGTTCATTCCAGAGAGTCGTGAGACAATACTGCAAACTTGCAAATGAGCTGCTAACGTTCTGTTTCCGCTTATCTTGAACGCTGATCAATATGCCAGTGGGCCCGGCAATCCCAAGCATTCTTTTACAATTCTTCTTTGTTTTTTTGCCCCCGCCCGCCACCCCACCAATAAAATAAAACACTGTGTAGAATTCTGCTGCATTCCTCAGCTCTCATTCTATAGTGCTTTGAAATGCATGGTTGCCGTGGGAGAAGCCACTGCCATAGCGATGCGGCCTTGGCAGCTTTCTCACCTAGAGGTTGAGGTGCACCTTGCGGTATGAGAGCTCTGTGCCTGCAA
>JAODKC010000021.1:25240859-25256918 GCA_026777985.1 Mormyrops attenuatus | reverse complement strand
CCCCCCCCCCCCCCCCCCCCCCCCCCCCCCCCCCCCCCCCCCCCCCCCCCCCCCCCCCCCCCCCCCCCCGCCCGGGGACGGGTGGTGAAGCTTGCCTAGGGCATCGTATGAGCATTGACTGGCACTGGTCTAACCCCGTATTTCATCTGGCGAAAGATTGCGGCCTCCTTACTGTGGTCCCCTTACCCCAGGGAACAGCACCCAGTCCGTTATGCACCTCACCATTTCAGTGCTGATTTTCTGAACGCGGCAGATGCTGCAATGGCCTGAGTGGAAATGACCTGGGGGGGGGGGGAATAGGCCCCTTTTAGAGATCAGTCTTTTGCCGAACATCACCACACTTTCATTACTCATTTAGTCATTAGTCCCCAGGGACCACCCGTCCAGTTACATGCGTAATTTCAGGGAACAAGCAATGAGCCTGAATGCTATGGCAGGAAAAAATATGTGGAAAATAATTTCCTTAATTATAAGTAGTGATGGATCAGAGCACTTAAAACACTCTCGCTAGGGCGGAAAGTTGACTGGTGATGAGTCCACGGTTTCAGCAAGTAGTCTGGTCCCATTCCTATGCAGCTGGGTGCATTTAAATTTTACTAGGGGTGTGTACAGAGGCAGGGTAACAGGAGCTGAAAACTGATTGGCCCCCAGAACTCCCTTCCCCTGTCACTCACCAGTTCAAAACATATAATTGGCTGATGATAACGCTGTCCCCTCTATATGAATTATGGCCCCTGTTATGCCCTCACACCTGCATTTTACATGTTATTTATTTAGCAGACACTTGTTATTAAGCAACATACACTAGAGAAAGTAGGGTCAATCAGTATCTGGAGCAATTGGGAGTTAAAGGCCTTGAAAATCACTCTGCCAACCCTGGAATTTGATTCAGCAACCTTCTGATCACAGGTACAACATTGTAACCCACTGAACCACACACCACCCAACTTTACAATGTTAGCATGAGACTGGAAAGGAATTAGAAAAGTTACACCAAGTTTAGGTTTTTTTGTAGTTTGTGCCATTGTAATGTCTCTCAAAAAGGGAGTGACCGAATCCATTTGCGCATTTTCAATAACTGCTTTTCTAGTAGACAGTCACAGTAAGAGCATGATTTCAAGTGATTCAGAATAAATTGTACCAGCAATTTAATCAATAATCCGTTAAAATGCGATTTAACTGCAGTATGCAGTAGCAACGTTTTACATGTAAAGATTTTCCTCTTGACATGACGTTATATGTTACTCTAACCATGAAATTTGCATTACCTTTAACAATGACATACTGATAATGAACTGGATATGAAATAATGTTGCTTACACATTCCTAATACACTTTGAACCCTTTCTCTGATTTGAGCAAAATTATATGAGACGTATTTTAGGTTGCTTGTAATTAACAAACATAAAAGTAACCTTCACCAATTATTAAACTTGGTGAGTTAGTGAAATCTTCCCATAATTTGAAAGAAATTAATATAGACAAAGTTGCTAATTGTAATGCATAGCTCCCACTATAAAATAACATCCTTATGCATCTGTAGCTAAAATAATGTGTACTCATATTTTAATATTATTATGGACTGAGAGCAAGGCACTTGTTTCGACAGCTTCCAGTTATTTTCCAGATACAAGAGGAATAGCCAGGCAGCTGAGAGAGGGCTCTCACTGTCTCACACTGTCCATTCTAACTCCAGCCACAACAGCTGTATCATTTATTTTTTATATATTAAAATGTCTAATGCAATAGTTATTTTTGCATGGAAGGAAATGTATGCTATGTCACTGCTTTTTTCTGGGGCTATTGATATATCTGAAAAACTGATGGCAAAGATCAGAACCCTATGAGATGTCACCACTCCCCCAGTATGAACAAGAAACCTACTATTAAGAAAGAGAGACTGACTTTGGCACCGGGATCCTGTAATCACACGGGCTTGACAAGGACGCTCACTTGCTGCTGAGCTGAAAATGAGCTTTGTGGAGAATTTCATCTGCAACATCTAGTAAAGACATGTTCTGTGCCAGCTAAGTTTGCGTGACTTAGTGTTTTATATTCATGATATTCATTGGAAGATCAAACTAGCATTAGGATACCGAAATGCTCAACCTTGCATTTTGCAATTATCGACTATCAGCACAGTATAGCCAATGGTGCATGCTCATCCGTGGATCACATTGACGTAGACTCTGCAATTGATATGTGCTAATGAGATGTTCATTTTAGCCATAATTTAATTTTTAACACTCCGTTATCAGTTTCGGTGCATGATTCACAAAGAATTTCCAGACTCCTGACATCTATACATCAATACAAACAGACCATTTTCTTGATGACATTGTGTGTGGTCTGTTTGTCAGTTGTTTCTGGTCATGTGGGGTGCAGACTGCTCCTGAGGAGAACCTCCTAGAACCATTATTTTCTGGTTAATTTCGGCCTCGAGCTCCCCCCTTGCTCATGATCTGTCATGTCCAGGGGGTTTCTTGTCCATGTCTCCCCACCTGGATACAAATTTTAATGACAAAGGGTTGCATTAAAAAGTCAATAAAATGCAAACAGTAATTTACGCATCAAGAAGTACCTCCATATTTTACTACTTGATTTTCTTCTTTCCAAATGTATAAACTCAGCGCGTGGTCATGGCATGAATTCTGACAGCGGAAGAATCCCAAATACAGGAAGTAAAGTGTCTCATTAATCAAAGTGTGGTTTACGCAGGAGGAGTGATTTATTTTCTATAAATTGAAAATGCTGAGACTCTTTATGCATTCTCGCGGTGAGTCCTACTCTCTGTGTGGGGAATGCTGATCCCGGTGCATCAGGAATGGATTTTCTTGATGTCTGGCTGTTGTTTTGGTCATGTTATCGTGAGTAACCATCAGGGTGAGGCTTTGGCCTGGCCTTTCCCTGTGGATTTATGACAGCTCTCTAACTGACTTGAATGGCCCTTGAAGTGTTTGCAAAGCAAGGAATCCTGTCTTTGGAGACAGCTTTTTCTTTCCCATGGTATTATGGGGGAGTGCAGAATGTGTATGAGCTGAATGTTCTGTGTGTGTGTGTGTGTGTGTGTGTGTGAGAGAGAGAGAGAGAGAGAGAGAGAGAGAGAGAAAAAATAACTTATTTTCACATTGTGAGGACCATTTTTCAGGTGCAATAAAAAAACTAAAAATGCCAAAAGTGTCTAATTTTGCTTGGTTACTTATGGTTACAGTTAGGTCTGGGTAGGGGTTAAGGTCATTGTGTTGGGATTAGAGTTTTCCCCATAGAAATGAATGGAGATTCCTCACAAAGGTATAATTACAAACCTCTGTGTGTGTGTGTATCAAGACCTGTAAACTGCCAGTGTTTTGTGGCTCAAGTTTCGTTTGAAACTCAGGGCTCCTCTGATACTGTCGCCATTAAGAGCACTATTTGATATATTATTCTTCTCACTAGCGTATGCATTGATTTTTAAATGCCAAGCATATAATTACATCCAAATATCCTTTCCTGTTGTTTTGTAATTCATTATAGCAAAGATAAAATGGCTTTTTTCCTCTCAATAATATTTTCATTTAATTGGTTTACGTTCAAGAAAGAGACTGTCTGGCTTCTATATTATCTGTTGTATTTGGAGACTTTGTATCTGTAATTGGCCAATTGCTCATGTCACTATGCATTTGGGGTTTGCTCTTAAAGTGCTATCCAAGAAATACTTGAAATCTTTTTGTAAATATGTTGCTGTATATGTTGTACGTGAATAAGGGGAACAGGGACTGGAATTTAAAAAATAAACACTTTAAATGAGTTAAGTACAGCTGTGGATGAATGCTGCCATGTATTGCACCTCCATACTTTCTTCCAGGGTTTCATTTTGAAGCACACTTGTGTACTTTTATTCTGTTCACCCACATAGATAAGGTCCCAGCAGAGAAAAAGGAGAGTAGTGAAATGAGGCGGCCATTTTAGTGTCACAGGTTAGCGGAAGTATTTTATACCTGGCAGTTTATCTCATATCCCACATCCCCGCTCGCCTCGCCTGAATTCGATCTTCTGTAGAGGGGCGAGTTATAGTTCGGCGCAGATGCTTCCAGAAGAGGATACTCTCCTGCGAATGCACATTCATCAAGCTTGGAGGACAGGGGAACCAGGGCGGGGGGAGGGTGCGGGGGGGATTGTCCATCATCAGTCATTACTGCCGGTGCTGGGAATGAGGAGGTCCAAAGCTTCCTTTTAACCTGGTAGCCTGGCGGACCGAGTCACTCTGCAATGCCCCCTGCTGTGAAAAAGCGGCGAACAGAAACACCTCACAAGGCCTTGTTTTTGCTCATGCTATCTGGTTTTCTTGGCTTGTTTCTGGCGCATTGAGGCCGAAGACTAACATTCAAGTTCTCTCAATTTTTTAATTCCTGAATTAATTACAACTTTTACGTATCAACACAGTCTATCCCTTGTACTCCTATGAAACACTTAAGGCATAAAAGGAGTTTGTGGATTCAAGCTCCAATTCTGTGTCTATCAAGATATAGATGCCCCCCCCCCTTCTGTTATAGTGGTGTGCTCATTTCCCATCCCATCTTGTCATGCTCAAGGAGGAAGTGGAATATGGGTCTAGCCTCTAGAAGATGTTCATTTTTCGTTCTCGACTTGTGAGCATCCCTGAAGTTTTGGGCTGCCCATTTTCTGTCTATCTTTGCTCTTTCTCAAAGTGCAGCCAGACAGTTGAATAATATAACAAGCTGGTTGATGCTCATCAGGTGGAAGATCAGCTCTGTAACCACGGAGACTGATGCTTATGTTCCAAGCGGCCGCCGCGCTCACGGACGCACCTGCGATTCTGATTCGTCTTCTAGAAAAAGGAGAAACCATTTCAAACATAAACAAAGGCCTTATCACTCTGACAACCGGCCCAGTAAAGTCAAAGTTTTCCAACGCAAAAAGTAAAACGTTGCCTTTAGACTGCAAACAGGATCTTTGGTTCAGGCTTTACTGTGGTGTTCTGTGGTGATGCAGTCTTCTGCAGTGGTTGAGGACAGCTTGGAGTAAAGTAACAAACTTGGAGAAGAGCCACATTCACTGCCATTCCGGCCACGTCCCTGCAGCCTGGCCGACAGTAGATGTTTCACTGTGGAGTGATTGGAGGGAGCTGGTCCTTTATCCTTCCCGGCGCAACATCACCCTGTTTATGTTCCCTGGGGCTCTTCTCTGCAGCCCGATGTGACACGGTTGGGGCGAAAAATGACTCTGTTTTAGCCGTGCTTTCTTCCTGCTCAGCTGTAGGGAGCTTGCGGGCACACCTAAGTCACCGTGAAGTGACAACGGGCCCCGGGAGTGAGATGGCACCAGTAGCCTGCTGTCCCAGGTCCTAGCATCGGCGGTTTCATTTGCCAAGCGTGCATCAAAAAAAAAAGCCTGCATCAGGAATGAAATGGTCAACATCAGAATTGCCGGAACAATAATTAAGGTACAGCTCAATGAGTCACATCCTCAAATCCTGAATTTATGGCGTTTCAGAGAATTGTATTATCCGTTTTCCAAATAGCAGCTCTTGTCACCTGGAGGGAATTTCAGAATGATGTGATGGACTTGATTTGCAATGAGGACCAATAAAAATTCTTCATAACCCCCGTGATAACCTCAGCCCGTATGAATGTGCTTCCAGAAGGTCAGCCAGGAAAGAAAACAGAGCAGGTGATTATTTTGCTCGTATAGCTTCACACCTGTCTCATGCTGAAATGAAAGCACTTAATTTTCCACCTCTTACCATTTCCATGTTTCCTTCCCTGACCAGCATTTCGAATCAGCAGGTTGAGTGCTAATTTTGAAGAGGACTATAAACTGTATTGCTCACACACACTCAAATCCAAGAATGTTAAGACACTTACAAATCGTATGTGTCATGTCACTCTCTTGACTGCTGTTTGATAGGTTTTCGGTGTTTAGTTCAGTGGACTGACCCTCTTGCCTGGTTGGTTGTATTGGTGCTCTTGATGTCGCTTTCATTCCTGATTGGTCCTATATCTGTTACTCTCGCATCAAAACCATTCTGACATTGAGTCAATGGTCTTATCCATTGGGTAATTGTTTATAAGAAGATGCCACATGGAGGTTGTATCTTCTGCTTGGAGATGATTTGCCAGTGTTGCCTCTTGGGTGGACGGCCTTTACATAAGTCTTCATTTGTGCTCTACACAGATTGCACGCAATGGACATTCATTCACCTCCTCCTTTGTAGTGGGCTGTTTTGACTGCCAGCTATTGGCACAGACAACACACATTGGGAGAGAGCAAAAATGTGGACTGTCTGGCAAGGAGTTCAGAGGGAGCAAAAACATGGATTGACGGTGGGTCCCTAAGGACCGGATTGGGAAACACTGATTTACAAGCACCTGCCAAACCAAAGGATGAATGACATGCAAAAAGCAGTCAAGTCCACCAATTATTCAAAACTAGCACTAGAATATTCTGGGTCAGGGATGAGAGGCGGCACTGATTGAAACACTGAGGCACTATAAATACCTGAAGCATTTTGCAAATGTGACACCGTTTGGTTTGGCTATAATAGGGATCAGGAAATGTAACCAAAATACACCGGGCATGGTGAGTGGCTAATAAAAAATAAACTCTCAGTGGCAGATTTGCCATAAATGCAAACGGCATGCACAATAGTGTCTAGATTAGAACTCTCCGGTGAGTGTTGGCCAGTAGCTCCTGTTCAGTGAATGATTCTTGTGCATTGCGCATTTGGTGGACTGTCTCTCACTTGGTAAAGTGCTGGTATCTGCTTAACCAAGGCATTTATATTTATCCACCCCCTGCTGTCAAAACACATCTTCATCAATATTGTTTTTTTCTGTGCAAACGTGCACCGAAACATTTTTGAGAGTATTATAATTGTAGTATTACGATTCTTTAACTACAGTATCAAATTGATTCATTTTAGCTCTGAAAGAAGTTTGATTTAATTACACTGTGATTAGCTCAACGTATTTGTGTGTGCGTGTGTGAGGGGGGGGTCATGTATAGATTACATCATGGGCACCAAATGTCCCCATAATGTTATTTTGACATTGTGGCGACCATTTTTTCAATCATCACAAGGGGAAACTCAGTTTTGTAAAAATCTGTGACTACAATCAAAAAATCTAAAAATGCCAAAAGTCTTGTATTTTGTTTGGTTACTTATGGTTAAGGTTTGGGCTGGGTACGGGTTAAAATAGTCATAGTTGGGATTAGAGTATTCCCATAGAAATGAATGGACAGTCCTAACAAAAATGTGAGTACAAACGTGTGTGTGTGTGTGTGTGTGTGTGTGTGTGTGTACAAGAAGGTGCACAGACCGTAAAAGGAAAGTGTCCAGAAGCTTTCCTCTGAGCGTTACCCCCCACCCCCTGAATTGTCGGAATATCAAATGAAACGATACTGCCATGTTTGCTTCTGCTAAACAAAGGCGTGAGGGTGACCACAAGGAATATTTGGACAGGTTTGACTGCACTCCTGATTGGATGTTGAGATTCGTTTTTGTTTTTTTAAACAAATGTGCAACACTGATAAGGATTCTTTTGGATGTTACGGGTTTGTTAAAAGCAAATAAGCAGGGTATGAACATATCTGTCTGTTAGAACATCAGAAGAACTTCCTTAAAACTTTACTTGTCACAGAGGTAGAATGACCTTTAGGCTCTGTTTTTGGATATTACTACTCTCCGCAGTTTGGTCGCCTCTCCGGGGTTCTGCCGCGGGGAGGGGCGGTGTAGCGGCATGGTAGAGGAACTCGCCCATGCATTAAACATGAACGCACTGGGCTCCAGCGCCTGGCCAAAGGCCTGGCACAATGACAGCAGCGGCTAATGCTCTCTGAACATCCATTCCCTGAATGCCAATGAAGCTTTTCATTCCTACTCAGATTTCCGAAGTGGCTTTAGTGTAAAACTGTCTTCTACATCGATAAACTCCTTTTTCCCTTTCTTCCTGTATGGTTTAACGGTCTGTCAGAATGTCAACAGGTTATTAATAATAGCGGTGAAAGCAAGGATTTATAATTCACAAGCAGGATTGTTATTTCATTGCTTATCTGACAGTTTTTCCATCTGAAGCGACTTGGGGATTCATACCCATTTATACAGTAATGTATTTTACTGGAGCAATTTCACTGAAGTAGCCCTCTTGAGGGTACTACAGCGGGGTCTCCGCTGAGTGTCGAGCCAGCAGCCTCGGTGCTGCTAACCCTTAGCCGCCATGCTATGGGCTGCATCGAGCTGGGTACGTGCACTCCCCGCAAACTGCCCCATTGCTAAGTGGGCCTTTGTCTCATCTCACAATGATTGGTCTTCTAATGGCTAGTCAGCAGCGATTCAAGGATTTTTAAGGTGGGGAGCATAAGAAGGACCATAATTCATAAAGATGGATCAACCTTGTCATTAGCCAATGATATGTTTTGATTTAGTGTGTGACAGGGGAGGGGGCACTCTGGGAGCCAATCAGCTTTCATGTTGGTCAGCGGCCCTATGACCCCAGCTCTGCATATTCCGTTTCAGCCAGTTGAACTCCTGATGATCTCTGAGGCAGGCGCTAATGACATGCTGCTGGTCATGCATGGGCTAGCGGGTGTCCGTGTGAGGCATGCCTGATGCGGTCGCATTTTGGTAACATTACTGTGCTGAGGTCGTGCATCTGCCGTAGTGCAGTGGTGTCCGGCTGAACTGGATGATTCCATCATGTGGGCAGAGGACCTGAAGATGCGATGTCCTGACCCTTAACCCTAAATGCTAATGATGTCATCATAGCCATGTGAAGCTGCTGAGGCATTTTTTTTCCTAATCGACTTTTCTCTTTTTTCAATCTGCCATTTCCATCCTTACCGCCATGCGACTGAGAAAATTGCTCACGCGAATACTGCGGATGAAAAATTAACGTTTATCTTTGCCTGCTTCTCATTCCTTTTCAATCGCACGGGGCACTTTGCATTTTTAAGCTTTTACTCTCTGTGTGGGACTGCTTAGCAACAGGTGCCTCCGCTTGATTGGGACAGGAATCTCCTGATGGTCAGCAGACCAATCATGGGAGATGAGCATGTAAGAACCCCCCCCCCCAGGAATAAAGCCCGGGTCTAATGGCCCGGAGGCCTGCAGCGCTGGCTGAGAGGAGGGCCGGCCGATGCGGCGGACAGGCAGGGAGCTAATGTTGAGGGTGGGGATGGTAGAGGCCCCCCCACAATCACTGTACTTTGTGAAAATGACAGGTGGTCCTTTTCAGCAAATGTAATGCGAGGCGGGCCGGCTGGGCACCGTGTGATCACCAGCAAAGCGAACCCTTAAAAGCACAGCCTGGCCCTCAGTGTTTGTTAACCTGCCACGTCCACGCAGGCTCGGAATCGCTTTCGGAACCGGCCTTCGGAATGCCCCCTCATCGGTGAGTGATGATAGGCGACGTTGTTCATGCCAAGGTCTACAAGGAACACAAAACAGATGGTCAAAGCAGCGCAAGAATAAGCAAGCGATTGTTAAGGAGACAAATAAAGGAGCCACAAGCAAAAGTAATCAAAGCATTCTTGCCACATGATGGAGGTGCCTTTGATTGTAGTCTTACCTAAAGTTGTCACCCTTCCCATAGTATAGGTTACTGTGCTTAATGGTATAGGATACTGAGACCAGCATGACTTGCCTGATCTACCACACACCTGTAGCTTATAGTCTTTTCTCTTGTTAAAGTCCACTTTAAGTGTAAGAAATCATCCCTCGTGGTGTGATGAGCAAAGGCAGTTTCCCAGGGCAGGTCTAGCAGGATTCTGCCCTTTGCAGGTAAATTGAATGGCCTCACACATTAGGAAGCTGTCTCCCCTCCCCCCCTGTACTCCTCCGGTGCAGAGTAGCAGGCATGCATGTGTGATGAGCTTAAGGCACTTGAGGAGTGTGTTATAGAGAGGAAATCTGCAGAACCATCAAAATCCTCTCAGAAGGGATTTAGCTGGCCTAATCCATGTTGTGCGGTGCTACTTAAACTCAAAGCAACTTCTTAGGAGAAGGCTCTCCCATTGTCACCTGGAAGGACAGACATCAAAGCATGGAGTGCCACTACGCTGCTAACACCATCCTCCCTAACGGCGGGGTCCTGACATCAGTGCGGCCGTTAATGGGAGCATAAGTAGGCTGTAATGGGGGGAAAATAGGGCTGTTCATGGGGTGACTTCACATTCAGCCTCGAGTGGGCGGACACATTTTCGCTGGGCATTCGAATGGAGTGGGTCCTTTTGACCCCCCCCCCCCCCGCAAATCAACTCAGCGCTGCCCCCCAGTGCCACTTGCTGTTGCTAGTGCGGAGGAGGGAGCCTTATTTAATTTTGCTGACTGTTGTGAAGTGTAGTGGTTCTCCTTTTTCCTTATCCTGTACTGATTTCTTCATTGATCTCAGTGGCCTCTGGAGGCAGTTGGACTGAGCCGTGTCCAAATGTGGAAGCCTTTCACCACTTGGCTCATGAGCCCTTCACTGGCTGTACTGCTAGCTACCGGCGGCTGTGGGGGATGGCAGGACCCCATTGATCTGGATCTTCTGCTGTTATTGTCTTGGTTCGATGTATCAGAAGTGTGCACGCATCAAGTGTGAATTTAGACACTGCCTCTGTTGCACTGTGAATATAAACCATTGTCTCAAGACTGGTATTGTCAACCTATCTGAACATGGACAAATGTATCTGTAGCAGGACTCGTTTGTGCCTGTGGCAAAATGGAAATACCATGTCAATGGTAAAACTTGCATTTTGATTAAAAAGTCCTTCAGAATGCACCATAGTGTTGACTCCTGGTCCAGCCCTCCTGTTTTGCACTGTCCTGTTCTTACACTCTATGTCCTGTCCTCCCTATTGCTGGACCTCTGTGCAAACAGTCTCCTGCAGATGTTAAACTCTGCAGGAGATCCACTCCCACCTTGGGAAGAGTTGTGAATGCGTTTGTTCCTGTATGTGCATTAAAGGGTTTGTAAGTCACATAATGTATAAGTTTGCAACAGCTATATATATGCTTGGGTATATATGCTCGTCTAGATGTTTCTGTGTTGTTCAGTTTCAGTGCTTTGTCCCCTTCAGGATGTCCCATCATGCTGATTGCGGTTTGTGCCTTTCCCTGAGCTTCTTGCCCCTTTTCCTCATAATACTTTGCTGTCAACTTGGCCTTTGCTGGCTCTACCTTTTCTGGGACCCTAGGCAAAGCTTTTCTTGGGAGACCCCCTACCCAAACGTTTCACTTCCTCCACCACGCGGTAATTCGGGGGCCCTAGGCAGCTGCGTATTCTGCCCATAGCTGGAGCCAGGAATATATATAATATATAAATCTATATAATATGTATTTTTTCATTACATTTTTTTTCTTCCTCCAGGCCCCCCTGTGCCGATTGCTGCCCTTGGCAGCTGCCAAGTTTGCCTATGCCTGGATCCGGCCCTATGTATAAAGAGAAATTACCCAGTTTTTTTGTTGTTGTCCCAGTGTTGCAACGTTGCGCTTTGATCTAACTTACCAGAACCACCTGAGACATTTTATAAATAAGTATTTATGTACCTGCAGGCTGTAAGTTGTAATGATAGGATGTCATGTTACTGTTTTTATGTATACAGCTCCTGAGTGTATTTATGTGATAGAATTATGTATATTCAAGTGATTATTTAGAAACAGACTATACTATTAGTGTGAAAATTTGTCACGGGCAAGTGTGAAAGATACCCTGAATCACTGTGGCATAACTGAAGATTTTATTATAACTATATGGCCATTAAGGGATATTTTAGCCCTTGACACAACTATTTCACAAGTACTTTGGTCTCCAATTGTGTCAGTGTCATGAATATCTCCACGCACACGGGGACGCATGCGTGCATTCGTACGCGCCCCAGACAGGCTGTCATGAGGACGGACCACCACGGGATGGGAACCCCCTGAATAATTCATCCCCTCTCGATGGAATGAAAGTGCCGGAATGGAAATGAGGACGTGTAAATTCTGACAAACACGGGCGCAGTTTATACGGAACAAGAGGAAGAAATAAGCGGCTACAGAAAAGAGGGCAGGGAAGTGACAGTGTGAGATGGCGGACTTCGGCTCGCCGGTTTTATTTACGCGGGGAGGTGCGTGAGGGTCTGCGGGGGGGGGGTGCCCGCATGAAGAGAGCGGCAGCGCCAAGCCGCAGTGTGTGCTTAATGAGAAGACCTGTGCTAACGTGCGCCGCAATCCAATGCTCGCCGAGTCCACCACGGCCATAGGCGCGCTGGCCGCATGCCCGCCAGAACCTTATTTATGGCCACTTAGTTCAAAGCGGAACGTAATGGATCATTTCCTGCCCTCTGTCCCATCGTCCGGTACGCCTCTCCTTGCGGGTGTAGCTCCGCCTGCGCGCAGGGGGCGGGACGGCGCGCGAGAGCGGAGTGGAGCCCTGTGGGTCACGCTTCCACGCACCGTTACGCGCCCGTGGCATCTCACGCGCTTGGAATCGGTGCCAGTGCGGTGCCCTTGGAGGAGAGCGCTGAGCCGGGCGGGCAAGGATTTGCGGCGCGCTAAGCCGTCAGGGCAAAATTGCATCGCTAATGGGCGATACATTCAGAATAAACTAAGGTGCTCCGGTGCTCAGGAAGCAGCTGTAGCGATTTATACTAGCTGCTGCGCAGTGTCATCATCACGGGACCTTGACTGGGCCGCATGTTTTGAGACGAGCGTCGTCCACCTTTTTCCCCAAGATGCCTTAATTCAGGGCTGTTTTACACTGCACACAGCCATCTGTCTGTGACAAGGACTGTACAGCGTTTTCAGCTGTAGATTGCTTTGGGTCTCCTTTAAACCAAGACTGGAATTCAAAATAGGATGTCTTAATGAAATTATTTTGTTCTCTTTGATGTCATATTTTGCCAAAGATAGCCATTGAATGTGTGCGTGTCAGTATAAATGGTCAACAGTCACATTAATTCTGGAAGGCTGTTCATGATGAGAATTGTGGGAAATTGTAAACACTTTAAAATTAAAATTTAGGCACTTCAGAGTAGTGATGTACCTCCAAGGACGGCCACCCCTCTGTCTGTCCATCCATCCTGCCGCTCGTGTGACTTCTATGCAGGATCAGAGATGGAGCTGGCTGTGGATTGGAAGTAGGTCCCAGGCACAGATGGGAGGCAGTGATGTGGCGGGCATCATATCTTACCGGGGGCCGGTCCTGTCGCTGTTCACATGGGGCCCTGAATTCAGCTGGGCCTGACTGAAATAACCTCAGTGGGCCCAGTGGACCATGTGACTGCGGGCCATGGCCACACATCTTTTCCCTGCTTCGAATGTTGACTGTTGGCAGCTTTGCTTTCATACCGAGGCCTCGGCGATTCATGCCATTTCAATAACGAAAGCAGACACTTTGAGGGTTCCAGGTCTGAAGCGTTATTATTGATAAACGAGGTGCAAGGATAAAGCGGCGTCTACGGGAGGCTCATTTTCATGAACGAACGAGTGCATCGATCGCCCCTCTGCTATTGTGGATAGATTGCTGACCATTATATGGGACCCTGGGTTCTCAGATTGGAGTCTGAGGACGTGCCGATGGTTTCTGAGACACAGCTGACCAGGATGGGCTGTCCCAACATGGATTTCAGAGCCACTGTCCATTACCGGCCCGTCGGCGTGCAGCTTTCAGACGCATGTGTGGCACTCCTGTTAAGACTGCAGCTTCCAAAATAGCATAGAAAAACCTTTGCCTGGGTTCAGTTTTCTGCATTCAGCGCCTCTCTCCTGTCACTGCCTGAGTGCCTTGCAATTTATGCTGAATGCCTAGCCATAATCCCGTCATTTTCCGTCACAGGCAGAGCCCCTCCCCCCCATACCCACACAGCACCCAGTCCACATTTGGGTGGGTCGTCAAAAAAAGGGCCTGTTTTTGTTTACAAATTGCCTGTGTTATGATTTGATTCTTCATTGGCTTGTTTCTGCTCTTATTTATTTATTTTTTAAAACCCTTTATTCCCACGAGTTTGCATCTGTGGAAGAGGCCAAGGCTGAGGTTTTCTATATGGGGAAATGCTTTCAGGAAAACCGTATTGATTTAGAATTTGGGCCTCTGTGGGGACCCTTTGACTATGCTTTGAAAAATTTGTTTGCTAAAAAATAAAAAAGAATAAATTATACCTATTGGTAATAAGTTGTCTTCTGCAGTGCCTGGATTTAGTCGTGATTTAGAGCGGGGGGGGGGTTTGTGTACAGTGTGGTATCTGTAGGTATGGTTTGGCCTGTGTGTCAGTTGATTATTTTACCGGGGGTGGGATAATATGGAACAAAACTAATTCGGTATCCTGTCCTTGATTAAATTACAGGTTTTATTTCGAATGTTCTTGTGCAAAGCAATGTAGCTTTTTGAACATGCAGAGTCAGACGGTCCCTGTTGCACCTGGGGGGATTGAGGGCCTTATTCAGGGGCCCAGTGATGAAATCATTCTGCTCACCATGGGATTTGTACCAGCAACCTTCTGATCACCGGCACAGTGTCCTAACTTGCTGAGCCACACCTCACCCCCCTGACCATTTCCTGTATTATTAAACTGTATTTTGACATGCTGAGTCAGATCCATATGCACATATGACAGGGAATTTCCTATATTAATGCAGAAACCTGGCACCAGACAGCAGGCCTTACACACCTGGGTTGGGGGAATTCTCAGCGCTCTCTGGGGTCACACACCCTCCTGGCTAACAAAGTCACACCATAACAGTTTAATTAAGCAATTAACGACGGAACGACGGGAAGCAGAGCCGTGAATCCTGCCGTACCGCTGTCCCAATTAGTCACTTTATTGCTCTGGATTCGATTAAACGTGGTGAAGACCGAGCGATTTTTCTTACTACTGTTGATTTAATTAAGTCCGAATAATGGCGATTATCGAGTTTCGCGCGTCTCTGTAGTGAAGCGGGAACTTCACATCGTGTTCCTTTTCTCTCTTTGTATTTTCGGAGAAGGCCCTGGGATCAGGAAGTGGAGCAGTTTGGGGGTGTAGGGAGGTAAGGCAAGAATCACTGTGTTCCCAGTGAATGGAAGGGCATCCCCCCCATCCCACCCTGACAGCCTATCTGATAGCCCTAAGGGCCTGATTCCAGCAATAGGGCCGTAATAATGTGGGACACATTTTGGTTTTCCACTAACCCTCATACACTGATTCTAGCGGAGGACAGGAATCTCAGCCAACCCAGCCACCCCCCCCCCCCCCCCCAGCTGTCATCTCTGTCACATGATGGAGAGTTTCTGAGTTTCTTCCCTCCGGGGAGAGGTGTCTTCCAGAGTGAATGGAAAAGAAATTGTTCCGGTTAAAAGTTGTCATTCTGTGAAGGTGGGGGGTGGGTGCCAGGCTTTCACTTTTGTGTCGTGGAAAAAAAACAAGTAGACAGCCACAATGGCGGACATATAGGGTGTCAGCTTCGAAGAGATGATGCTTCCTGTGGCGAAATCTTTGCATAAAGAGCGGCACCGCTTCGAGCTCTGCACGCACTCTGGGGGGAAAAATAAATGCTACAGTTAATTTTCCCAGCCTGCCTCATGTGGAGGGAAGGGGGGGGGGGCTGGTTAGCACAGCTGCAGCTCTGCTGAGTCTGTCAGGTGACGACTCTGTCAGTGTCACGTTCGACGGTGTCACGGGAGCAGCGCAACGGTAAAGTCGAGCTACGTGCACATCTGAATGACATCGGTGACTGATCCGTCACCTGCCGCCAGCATTGCTGTCAAGCTGCACCTTTTAATGGATTTATTGGAAGTGTAACCAGTGCACATCAGGTGCAGTGTGTTACCTGAGACCTTTAGTGAGCTATACTGCCAGGGATTACAGTATAGTCATCTAATACTGGGAAAAATCAATTTTTCTTCATGAATTTTCTCTGGTGTGATTTTCCTCCATACATATTTATCACTGTGAGGTAAAATTTTTTCAATATGTCCTACATATTTATTAAAAAATCAGGCTGAAAAAACCTGGGCTGAAATCACCCATCTATGTACCAGACACATTTTTAAGTGTTAATTCTTCATAATAATTTATGAGCAGTATCTTAACAGAATTGTTTGAGGAAAAAAAAAAAAT
>JAODKC010000021.1:25207728-25224215 GCA_026777985.1 Mormyrops attenuatus | reverse complement strand
GACACCATACGGCTTCCTCTAACACAGCACCACTGACACCATACGGCTTCCTCTGACACAGCACCACTGACACCATACGGGTTCCTCTGACACAGCACCACTGACACCATAAGGCCTCCACTTACACCATAAGGCCTCCACTGACACAGCACCACTAACAAGGCCTCCACTGACACCATACGGCTTCCTCTAACACAGCACCACTGACACCATACGGCTTCCTCTGACACAGCACCACTGACACCATAAGGCCTCCACTGACACAGCACCACTGACAAGGCCTCCACTGACACCATAAGGCTTCCTTTGACACAGCACCACTGACACCATAAGGCCTCCACTGACACCATAAGGCCTCCACTGACACAGGACCACGGACAAGGCCTCCACTGACCCAGCACCACTGACAAGGCCTCCACTGACACCATAAGGCCTCCACTGACCCAGCACCACTGACAAGGCCTCCACTGACATTATAAGGCTTCTGCTGACACAGCACCACTGACAACATAAGGCCTCCATTCACCACCACTGACACCGTAAGGCCTCCATTCAGCACTACAGACACCATAAGGCCTCCATTCAGTACCACTGACACCGTAAGGCCTCCATTCAGCACTACTGACACCATAAGGATTCCATTCAGCACTAGTTGCTGACATATTCTAAACACACTAATACCTCTGCCATGAGCATTAATGCGCACTAATAAAACCCCTGACAGGCCCGGTGATCACACCAGTACCGTTTGGTGTTTTTTTTTTTTGTTTATTTTCTCTGGTTCTGCACCTCA
Source organism: Mormyrops attenuatus (assembly GCA_026777985.1). NCBI lineage: Eukaryota > Metazoa > Chordata > Actinopteri > Osteoglossiformes > Mormyridae > Mormyrops > Mormyrops attenuatus. The sequence continues at coordinate 25,223,422 of JAODKC010000021.1, read as the reverse complement.
TAGTTTTGTGAGCCTCTGAGTCACAGCACCAGACTTTGGGCCACAAGGGATCCACACAGCAAAGATTCCCTGCTGTTCCTAACACGGTCGCGTGGGAGGGGCGTGAAGATGTGTGCTGGAGAGACCATTGCCGCGTGGAAGACCTGAGCCCATCTAGCATCTCCTCGGGGAGCGTCTGATGCCTTAGGCAGAGTTCCGGACGTCTCTCGATGTCAAATTAATGAGATGTTGTAAGGCGCCGATTTCCGGACGATTTCTTCTACGCATTCTAATCGCCTTACTGCCAGTTATCACGTTCACCCAAAGTAACCTGCAGAAAAATCACTAGCATCAGCCAGGCTCTTTGGAAAAGCAGCTTTGGTGCCATTTTTCAGCGAATCTCTATGTTTCATCTTCCCTTCCTAGGCAGTAATAAATGACTTACTTTGTTTGGGGCCTTAATAATCTGGTTTTATTGTCCTGGCCCCGGCGACTAAATTAATCAGCTCCCAACTTCCTTTCACTTAAACAGTGTCATCACGTCCGCTGGCTAACATTAAGTCTGGCTAAAGTGGATTTTGTCATGCTAGTTGGAATTTCCTGTAAAGGCTTAATAATATCTCTTGAAGACGTCTGTGTGCATTAGGTCACCTTAGGCTAAGATTGAGTCTCCACAGTGAGTCTCCACTGTAACTTCCTCTAGGTGTGGTCTTTTTGCACGTCCCTGAAGGATCGTTAAGTGTGTTCACATGTCGGTTGTTGTCTATGCTGAGGAATTGACTCTCTGAAGAAGAATCTGAAAATGCGTGCCCATCCAAAGCCCACTGAGGCCAATCTACTCTGCAGAGATTGCATTTCGTTTTGCTGCTAATGCCAAGGCAGCTTTATACCTGCTCCAGTTCTCAACATTCACACGGGTGATTCCACAGGCGTTTGAAGTTCTTGTGGATTGAATTTCTTCACCGCCTTCCCCTCCACACTCACTCCTGCATTCAGTGAGCCCCTTCAACCCCTCTTTGGTCCTTCTGAGTGTTTGGCAGCTTTGAGTCCAGGTCGAAAAGATTCTTTCCTTCTCAGCAACCCTGAAAATAGGTCTGCATTTTTCCTGAAAATGCGTAGGAGGGGGAGTAGGGGTCGTCTCTAAGGCCGGTTTATGCAGGCTTTGCCTCCTCCACTGCAAGGCAAATGTTTTTAACCCCCCCCCCCCCCATTAATATACACCAATTAGTTCTCTTTAATCTTTATTAAAATCCATAAAAATATCGCCTTTTAAGAGCTACAGCTAAGCTAGGACACTAGGACCCAGGGAAATGCAGAAGTAATTCATCACTATGACTACTGTATGTACATCTCACTTTACACTGAGCCCCCCCTATGGGTCAAATCCTAAAACTGCCCCTTCGGAAGAGTTAGGTGACTGTGTCAGTGATTTTGGACTAGAGGAACAGACTAGAGGTTGGGATTCCCATGCCTGATCAGAGCTCAACTCCTCATACCCAGCCTGTGCCTCTGTAGTTCCCTGTTACGTCAGAAATAAAAATGCCTTGTTACCCCTCAGTCCCCCATGTCACACAGATCTGTTCACTGTCTTTGAAGATGCAAGTTTGACATCCTGAATTTGTCCGATTTGGAGTAATTGGAGCTGTGCCGCAGAGGACAGAGCGAAGAACTGCAGCCTATTAATGCCACTGTGGCCACTCAGGAAACAGGGGATCATTATTTGTCTGGTGGTGGTTGTCAGGCCTTCTAAGCAGGTGCTGGCGCAAAAGCGAGATGCGTCATCGTGCCGAGGTATAAATTGTGTAGCGACACAAACAGGTGCTGGAGGCAGGCAGCTGATTAATCAGTGTGCCCGTAAAACAGATCCTGGATTTTTACTAAGCGGACAAATGCAGTGAAGTTTGCGAAATGAAATATTTATTGCAGCTCGCATCGTAACGGAGGCAAGCAAATATAAATCTGAACAAAAACGTCAGAGGAGCTTGTGCAAAGTGTGGTGGGAAGCGCACGCGCAGGATGTAATCTTTTCGGTAATCACCAGGAGAAGGGGGACCATTCGTAAGGGTCACCGTAGGTCGTGCTATAAAGTGCGGTCGTCCGAGGCCACAACGCCATAGCGAAAGATGCAAAGTAGGGGGCCTGTTCTTCATTAAAAAGTACGAACTGTTAAACCTCAGGAGAAGTCGACGGAGCACTTTCCCTACACCTCCTCTCCTCTTCCTGCATGCACTGCATGAAGAGATGGCCTAATGTGCGCTATTTTATTTCATTTCACGGCTGCTATACATCAGAGGCTGGGCAAAATGGATTTTCCACACAGATAAACCTGCCTTCCTGGGGCAGGTCACCATTAGCGTTAGGAAAGCGTTCTATTTTCATCTGTCTCTTTTTTTTTTAAGTAGCTAATAAAAACATGAAATCGCGCCGGTTTTGAAAGGAGGATGTGCTCCGTGATTGTTATCCAGGGGTATGTTCTGCCGCCCGTGTCTCTCAGCGTTCTCATAGCGTCTGTGTGATGGAAGGTTGCCTTCTGTTTGGGATGAGCACTCAGGCGGCGTGAGACATCCTTATTGCCTTATTGTGTGACACACACACACACACACACACACACACACACACACACAAAAACAAACAGCACCTGCTCAAACAGTGGCTTTGCATTTTTATCTTTTTTGACATGGCCTGTTTTCATTAAACTCCAAATGCCTCTTTGCCTCATACATTCATACAGAAGGGCCAATGATATGTTTTGAATTGGTGAGTGACAGGGGAGCGGTCCAGTGATCTTTCAGTTTTGGGACGTGTGCCCCTGTGGCCCCGCCCCTGTGCATGTCCCCGGTTGGAGCCCTTCATTGTATTGATTATTTACGTTATATTGATAAAAAGCAATGCATCATGAGTCAGTGGGAACTGAAGACTGAGCTTGGCATAGCTAGCTGCGGAGTGCTTCTCCAAATTGTGCCTATTTAACCTCTTAAAAGTACCACTCCGGGATCTGGTAACCAGATACGGATAACAGATTGAGTTAAACACATATATATTTGCACTTTACATTTGTAGCTGTAGTAGTTTGACATTTTATTAATATATGAGGCTGGATGTTTAGCAGAGGAATCCAGGTTAAATGCCTTTGAAGAGCGCAGCAGTAATTCCTGTCCTGGGAGTTTTACCTGCAGCTGTTTGATTTTCGGGTCTCGAATGGATGCAGTGTGCCAGGCTGGGCCGAGCCTCCCGCCTGCTGGTGGCACTGCTGAGGACGCCCCGTGTGAGGCTATCTCTCCCTGCTAGGAGCACCATGTCCCCGCTGTGGTGTGTTCCTCTTTATCTGTGTGTGGGATAATCCCATTAATTCCCAGCCGAGCTCTGACAGAACTTCTGGTACTGTCCCAATGAGCCTGCATTCCTCTCCCCGAGTGCCCGTCTTATCGCCCAGTCCACAAGGCAGCCCCTCCCCCCCAATGTGTCCATGAGAGAAACAGAGAGAGTGGGGCCTCTTCAGGTGACTTTGTGATGATAAGAGCAGCCTTCGGAGGGATGATCTCCCACGATCCTGGACTCCGGCACCCTTCTCTGGTCCACCTGTGGGTTCTCTGCTTCCTCATGCTGGAAAAGGAGAAGTGGACTTGTAAACAAAAGGAACCACGTGTTCTTCTACTCATGAACCTCCATGGGTTCATCCATGAGATGACCCAGTATGTTTGTGGGGCATTTGGTTTGCACGCACACTCACTGCAGACCTTCAGATTGCACCAAATGACATGGATCTGTTGTGACTGGCAGTCTTTCCCAAAGTCCAGTGGCAGCAGTGGTGTTTAACCAGAACCAGTTGACTTTATTCCCAAAATGATTCTTTTAAATGGTGAACAGAAAAGCTTAGAGACACCGAACTCCAAGCTTGGCAGAGCTGCAGCCTTCACAACTTCACTCCTTAGTCGTGCAGCTGACCCCAACTCTTTGAGAACAACTGGGGACACCTTCGATTTATGAACCGGCGTGTTTGTGGGCATGGAGCTGGTGCTCAGTCACTGCGGGCCGGCGAAAGGTCACCCAAAACCCAGCACCCCCCCCCACCCCCCCCGCTGTGCCGCCTCCTGCCGGCTCAGGCTGCCTTAGTGTGACAGCTGAAATCGACACCGGAATAATTAAGCGGACGGGAAACAAGACTCAGCGTAACCAGTTTAAACTGCAAAATGGACCATATGGCCCCACTTGTCTCTGTAGTCAAGGTTCTTTTCTGCATTATAACAATTCAAAACCGCAAGCTGGAAGTAGGCGTTTAGAGCCAGAAGCCCCGTTCATTCTGTCTAATTGAATTTGTTAATTGCATTAAGAAAGCAATTAGGGAGATATCCATGCTTCTTCTCTTACCTTATTCCTGCGTTAATTACATTTATTATTGTAATCAGGCGGCTGCGTGCGGAGCCCTTGCGCACAGTCTCCATCGGAAATCCTCTGATGGGTTGAATTGACATGAAATCCGTTTGGGTGAAATAAGATTAAAAGAAGAAGCCATAGAGACCACACGTGCCAGAGCGGCCCCCACCCACTGAGGACTCACTGTATCACATTTTACCGGGCTCTGAACTGAAAGGCGATGAGGTGGGTGGATGTAATTACCTGGCCTCGAGGAAGGATTTAATCCCACCTGGGGGCCAAATGTTAACGAATGAGTGAGGGGGGTTGTTATGATTTATGGGTCAAGTACAGCTGGCTTTATTCTTCTTTTCCTGTTCTGTGTTTCTGAAATCAGTCAGGAATGATTGACAGCTGCATGATCACTGCCCCTCCAATTGCGTTACAGGGATGTCATCCTGGGGCGGGCTTTTGGGTATGTCGGGTGGCCAGGGTGAGGTGAAGCTGGTGAGTGACAGGAAAGTGTGGCTCCCTGCTGAGTGGGGCAGAAATGAAGGGAAGGAGGGAAGAAGAAAGGGCAGAAGTCAAGAGGAAATAACCAGATTAATTCCGCTCTGGACACAGGCAGCTTTCCAAAGGGAATATTTGATTTGTTGTTTTTCACCCCGCAAACTTCTCTCCTCAAGCGCAAGAAAAGATGGAATGCCGGCTTCTGCTCACTCACAGCAGTCGCTGGTCTCACAAGAGTCATGCAGCCACGCCCGTGAAGGATGGGGGTCATGACCTCTGCTGTCTCATTTTGAGAGTCTGGGCTGACTACTCGGCTGTTCATTAGAGATAATATATGCAGCTGGATTAAACTAAACCATAGTAAGGTCACATGCAAGGTCAAGCGGTATCCAGCCAGTAAATGAGTGCCTTTAAGAGCCGGGTGGCACTGTTCTGGGCCGTGTCTGTTTATAGGTGAAGTTCATGATGACAGAGGGACTGGTGCTCTGACCCTGGCCTTTTAATTTATCCTGTGGTGAACCAGGTGACCCCCAGGCTGTAACCCCATGCAGCGCTGGCGTTTCGGTAGCTTTGCTTTCTCCATCTGCCAAGGTACTGGCCCTCTCGGCTCTGGTAATCACCTCACACTTTGCCCTATCTATTAGCACCCCAGAGTAATGATGTCTCAGCCTCCTGTCTTCGGGTACCCTGGACAGTAACATCTCACTTGGTCCTAGCAGGAAGAGCTAAACTAAATCAGTGTGAGCGTATGCGTGGAGATGGTGCCCCACAAAGTCACGGCAGAAATTTGGCAAAGGATTCTGGGATTGCTCGTCTTTCTTTCGGCTCATCAATCTGGCATCATTATCCTCGTCAGGGTCTGGCTTTTCAGAAGAGTCTCCTGTGGCGAGAGTCCGCCGGATTTCCCAAGCCGACAGTCGTGGACGATCAGAGCCGCTAATCGTGCGATTGGTGTCCCTGGCGCGAGAGCGTAGGTGCGGAAATCAAGCTATCCCTCAGCACCTCTGTGGCTGCCGTCGAGAATTGTTTCAGAAGTCATGGGGGCTCCCCAGTTGTTCATCGGGGTAGGGGGGTGGTTGGTGACAGTAAAAATTGTCAGCTGGAGGTGTGGGAACCCATTGGGTGGGCAGATGTACTATTTGGATGGCCACTGCCTTCCCCCCAAGCCACCCACAGCCACGCCCCTGCCCAACTCCTACTGCAATTTAGGCTTCCTGCCCACTACTCCAGTTTTGATGGCGCTTGCTGGCCATATTTAGTTACAAAGCTGTCTGGAGGCGGCGTGCTTCATGGTGACAGATAGGAGTGCCCCGTGGTGGCCCACAGAATGAGAACCTGCCTCCTCACCATCACACCACTGTGCATCCCATAGGTGTCTCATAACTGCCACGTTGCCCAGCAACAGCAGAATACAGACAGTTGGCTCGTCTATTCAAAACTTTATGCCTCATGTGGCAACCAGTCCGACGCAGACTTTTGTAATTATTATTTTTTTGTTATTATGCACATTATGTAGTTTCCTTAATGTGAATTTGCAGGGAGTTTGCACAGCACTTAATTAGCGCACTTGTGTTGCTTAAGTGCGCCGCAGAGTCGTGTGGGTAATTGCCGGCTTGTTCCATCCCTCGCGTGGCATGGAGAGCCAGGGGGCGGGGCCTCGCTGCTTTAAGTATCGCTGCCAGACGAGTGGCTCTTTCATGTCTGTGCCGCAGTAACGGCGGGAGATGTAAATAAGATGTGCTCACCCCGGCAGATTACCCTGCGTGGGGTTTTAATGACTAATGGGGCTGGAGGAGTGTGTGCTTTCGCCCGGCAACCAATCGCCTTGGTAGCTCAACACATCTCCCTTTATCCAGCACTGGGGCCTTTGAGTCAGGCGATCCTTTCATGGCAGTGTTTACTCCCATTCCGGTAAATACCTTCCGGTCCCGTCCTTCAAAAATCTGTAGTCTCATATATGATTCCTGATGTTTACTCTGATAGAAATACTTTGACAAAACGTCATTCACCTAATAAGGAAAAGGAGCGTATTCATACTACAGACCCCAATAGAACTTTTAAGCATTATACAACAGCCACTGATCCTTTGGGATTTTTTTTACTCTGTTCTTAAACTCCTATCACTTCTGTATCCAAAGAATCTGAGTCTTGGTGTATGTGACCTAAACATGTCCCTGACAGAATGCAATAAAGAATACATGTGACGTTTGTTAATACTGGCAGAATGTTTTCTGCTGAGCCCGTAAATCGTTTCTGATGGGTGGGTTTACCCATTGTGGCTTTTTCATCTCTGGTGTCTCTTGGGCCTCCCTGTCAGGTGGCGCACGATTATGACCTGTCCTATATGTGTTCCTTTCCTCCTTTTTTGTGTGGGGAGAAAGAAAGTTTGGAAAAGTTTTGTACAATGAGAATCGATAAAAAAGAAACAAAAAAATCACCAGATGTCTCTAGGTAATTCTGCGTTTGACCCAGATCGTACCAAGATGAGGGAACTGCTCCTTAGAAAGAGGGAGACACTGGGGGGGGGGCTGATTTTGTCTCTCTCTGGAGGCTACAGGAAGATGATGACTCCACAACAGGGAGACGGGTTTGGTCAATCGTTTTATTGCTTTAGAGCGTCTGACAGCCTGCAGGCAGAATCGTTCTGAAGCTGAGCGCTCTTAAATGATGGACGGGGAGAAAGTGACCCCTTTTTCACAACGTGTCAGACACGTGGTGGTGCTTATACAGACAGAGCCACTCTGACATCAAGGGAGATTCTAGGATTTTTTTAAAATTGGGGGCATAAGAGGGGCTATAATTCATACAGAGGGCCAACCTTATCATTAGCCAATGATATGTTTTGAATTGGTGAGTGACAGGGGGTGGGGTACTTCAGGGGCCAATCAGATTTCATATGGGACCAGCGCACCTGTAGTAGCCCTGTCCCTGTATACACCCTTGTGTGGCACTGTTCCCTCCCAGTGCCTCTCTCTAGGTGCGCTTCCTGACCATGAGAGGGCGCCCACTGGGCCGCAGACTTGCTGTGGTTGACCCACTTCGCTCCATCCTCAGCCCCTCTGTCTCCGCAGGAGATAAGACACCAGAAAGAGGCGCCCTCCCCGCCCCCACGGCGTCACCTCAAAGCCTCGTTAAAGGCGTTTGGACCTGGGGGAGCACTAAGAAACCCCCAATGGAGGCATCCGACAACAGCAGTTTGCATGATTTATCGTTTATCTTTTTGAGGGCTTTGGGGTGGGGGGGCTGAGGAAGGCAGTTGAATTTCAGGTAAAATTTCCCTCCTTTCAAAATTTATGACCTATAGTTCACAGCAGTTTTACCTTTACTGCCCACCTCCCCCAACCCAAAAGTTAAATTATTTTATAGTTAAGTCACAGACTGGACTGCATATCATCTGCACCATCCTAGGTTTCCCAGATCTAATCTTTGGTTAGCCTATTATCTGAGAGAACTACAAGATCACTTCCATGTGTATGATTAACTTCCTCCTAAAACAAAGCCTTTTCTAAATTACTGTTAGCATCAGTGGCAAACCTCCGTCTGTAGTCAACCTATTGGTTTCACTACAAGTTAAATGTCAGGTTAAGTACTGCTGCCTCCACATCTAACACCTTTCCTGTAATAATAGCAAAAAAAAAACATATTTAAATATTTATGTGTAAACGAGGTTTTATTTCCTTGCTGTGAAGTGCAGTGCTTTGTGCTGATTTTGCAATCAGCTTATTCTTGGTTTGTAGGTGCAGTAGTCTCTGTCTGTCTGTCTGTCTGTCTGGCTGATGTATGCCCTCCCACACCCCCCTTGCAGATTGTGTTTACTCGTGTCCTTCAGCCATGTGCCATTGCGTGTCCATCTGAGCTGTTGTCCCTAATTGCTGCACCAGCCTGCAAGACATCAGTCCACTGATCCTCCTTCCGGTCCCTTAGGAGATTACAAAACAAATTCCTCGATTTTCCCTGGGATTAACTGAGTGCTCCACGCCCAGTTGTCTGCACAAATCCAGAGTAATCGGGTGACAGCCTCAGCAAAGTTCTGTCCTCCCCCGCGGCATAGCGCTAATGTACACCCCCTGCCAGCATCAGATCCAGTAATCCATGTCAGAGATGCTGATTTCACTGCTGCCTTTGTAGCTCTGGACGGAACTGTCTCTAAGGCCTGTGCCTTACCCTCACCCGCGACAGTAGCTTAGCGGTAATGAGAGCTTGCCACTTAGCCGGAAAAAGGATCAATAGGATTGTAAGACTGTCATAATGAGTGCAGGCACACTGTTGATTCAAGAGAAAATGTACCTTTGAAAAAAATGGGTTCTTTAAAGTGCTCGGCCCTTTTTAAGAATGTAAGGAGCTCCGTTCCGAACAAATTACCCAACTGTCCTCATGTTGACTAAGTTTGTGATGCAAGTAGCCTCTTCATGAATAATTCTTTTGCATATCTGTCTTTGAGAGTCAGGATGCTTTATTTTAATCGCCACTATTCTGTGATCGATAGTTCTGACCACTTTGGGTTTCAGAAGTTTTCGTAGTTACTTTCAGGAGTTCAGTTGTAGAACTTTCTATACTGTTTGGAACTCTGGGTTCTCTGGTTTCCCCCAACAGTCCAAAAACACGCTAAGGTGAATTGGAGTTACCAAATTGCACTTAGATGTGAATGGTATCCGTGTGCCTTGCGATGGTTTGGCTCCCCAACGTCGGTTATTCCTTGCCTTGCACCCAGAGCTTCTGGGATAGGCTCCGGGCCCTCACAACCATCTAAGGGACAAGTGGGTTCTGAAAATGGATGGAACTTTCTAGAATGTTACCTTGTGTTGTTGTGTGGCCTGCGTTTTTCCCACATGCTTCCCTTCACTTTGGCACCCCGGGTGATTTTATTTCAATAATCTGTCCGTATTGCAGCCCCTGGGACTTTCTCACCTCTGCGCCAGTCACTTGCAGGAGAGGCCAGATGCCACCACCGCCGCGTGTTTAAACTGACTGCATGCGATGCCGTGTGAGTGTAACATGTTCTGATTGCTCTTTGTGCTTCTAACCTGCTGCCTCGCCTGGGACGCCGCTGGAAAATCGCTGCCTTTGCTAGTCGCATGTAAGTATGCGCCCCTGCCTCCAAGCCTTCCTGTTGCTGCTTTGCCGCATTTTCATAAGAACCCGCAGCTTGTTCTTTTTTAAGAAAGAAAACAGGTGACATTACACGTATAGAGATTTATTTTAGCCTCATTTTTCTCGGAGTAAGTGTGTAAGCGCGTGTCATTTTGTCTGCTGTACTGCTGACACATGCTGCTGACTTTAATCAGTCAGCACACGGTAGGTCACATGATGTCACCCTCAGTGTGATTTGTCCCCTGACGATGTCTGCAGTTAGTGCATGTCCCACCGCACAGTGATCTTCAGTGTGCCCTGTGATACTTCCTCCCACCTTACGGAGGAGGCTCCCCTTGCCAGTAAATCATGCAGGCACTGTTTGGGGCAGGTTGTCTCTCCTCCATCCCTTCCTCGCTCACCCACGGGTGTGTCGTTCTCTCCCGGGTAACAGGTGATTTCGGCCGACATGCAGGAGAACCACATTTTTCGTCTGACAGGGAGGGGGGTGGACCAGGACCCCAAGGGGGTGTTCCAAATTGACAGACTGACCGGGGAAGTCGCAGTCCTCCGGCCCCTCGACAGAGAGGAGATCGCCATATATCATGTGAGTACTGTTGATGGGTTGGGGGGAGGGGGGGTTAAGCAGTTGGAGCCTGGGGGCTGGTGTGCAGGTTACAGCAAGGGCTGGTTGCCTAACTTGTAGTAGCTTTATGGGAGTTTCAGCTGTTGTTAAGATCAAAACAATAGTGCAATTGTAAGGACAATCATTTTATTGACAAGCTCTTAGAATGCAGGAATGAAAAGAACCTTTGTAGTTTACGGATGCTGTCTGGTCTGTGTGTGTGTGGTTGTGTTACAAAAAAATAAAATAAAATCTGATGCCCCTCCCCTTCATCCCAACCCACAGAGAGGCTGGTTCACACTGTGACTTTTATATGCTGTAATACTGGATGTTTTTACGCACCAAAATGGGTCAAGGAGACCTGGAACTTAATGAATGTTTTTTTTTTTTTTTTTTTTAAGAACCTGCGTGCAGTGTGTCTGTAATTCGTGTTTGCAAGATGAATGGGCAAAGATGGGTCTACATATTGACAGAATTATGGTCTTTTGTAAACAGTGTGTGAATAAAATGTGTGTGAGTGAAAACTATTCACTGAAAAGCAAAAAGAAATGTACTGCTTTGACAATCAAATGGCCTGCTTGAATGTTTCAGATCAAATTTACCTAACTATACTTGTCAAATTGGGTTTGTTTATCTAACAAGTTTAACTAATAATTATATAATACAAACAGTAAGAATAAGAAAGAATATTATTAAATACCAATAAAGAGTGTAAAAAGTTTGTTGGTTTTGTGAGAAGTCCTGCACGCTGCCAACACAAGTGCAAATCTAATACATCTGTCTCCATTTCATTGATAGATTCAATCTGCTTCGGGTTAGTAGATCTACATAATGTGTAATGTGTTTTCAAAATTTATGGTGGCATGTCTGAATAAGTCATAGATTTTTATTTTGTTTAATTGTTTTGTTTTCTCATGAGCAATATGAATAATGTATCTTGAGCTAAGTATGTACCAGTACAGGGGGTAAAATGGGGGTAATATTTCATCATAAAGCCGCAATATTTTGCATATAGATGATTGAAAATCTGGTACCAGGGGAGTGTATGCTGTGTTATGGAGTGACGGCTGCTATCATTACATGCTAAAAACCCGTGAATCCTCAGGAAATCCTCAGAAAATAAAAGGAAGTCTGTCTGTCTTAGAAAAGCCTGCAATATTGGTGAGGACTGAGGTAGAGTTCCACACAACTTTTTAAGAATCCATTATAAATTCTTTTTTTTCTGTACTACTTTGTTTGATTTTTTTCTATCATATTTTCAAAGAACCTTGTTACAAAGAAAAATGGCTGTAAAATTGGTTTTAACATTTATTCTCTTTGAATGAATCTATAGTTTCTATGATAAAATATTTATTTTTCTGGCCTTTTTAAGTAAATTGAGTTATGAGATAAATCTGCTTTATAGTATATCTAAGAATCTGTCAACTGTTCGTTGTAAATTGTCAGTGAAAAATGCGAAATATAATTTGTTAGTGCTATTATTTATTTATTTTAACTATTCCAATTAGAGATAAAGCTCTGGAAGGCATACCACCACCACACATGTCCTGAGATTTCATATAAATTAAGATTACCCACAATGCATTTGTGGGCGAGATAGTGCGCCCACTTCCTCTTGTACTGGTTAGACAGCCCCAGATACTGTACAAACTGTGCATAGTAGAGGGTTATGGTAGATGTTGTTCTAAAGCCATTTGCATCTGAAAAAAGTAGCCTGATATGTCTTCTGTGCATAATTATTCAGCAAAGCTATTGCATAAAGACCATGGGCAAGCCCAACCAGTCATTTATCCACATAAATAGATCTATAAAAAGAGTAAATAGATTTATATTAAATTAATACACATTGATATGATTAACACGACCCACATTTTGACATATAACTTTGCTGTATAATTTAATTTGACTGAATGTAATATGTTCAAATGGCATTTTCATCTGCAGTGGTGCAGAGGTTAGCACTGTTGTCTCACGCCTCTGGGACCTGGATTCAAGTCTCTGCCATGGTTCCATGTGTGTGGAGTTTGGATGTTCTCCTCATGTCATTGTGGGGTTTCCTCCAGGTACTCCAGTTTCCCCCCATGGTCCAAAAACGTGCTGAGGTTAATAGGAGTTACCAAATTGCCCGTAGGTGTGTATGTGTGAGTGAATGGCGTGCCCTGTGATGGGCTGGCCCCCCATCATGGGTTGTTCCCTGCCTTGCGGCCATAGCCTCCGGACCCCCCATGAACCCTGAATAAGCCAAGTGGTTTCAGAAAATGGATTAATGGATGGCATTTTCATCTGACCTTTAGGGGGTGCACTTCCACCTCCTGGACCCCCAGTAAAATTGCCTGCGGTAAAGTCAACATGATGCCATGTCCCCATCACTGGTGTCTTTGTCTGGAGACTCCTTGTGCTGCAGTTGCTCTAAGGGGGATGTTCCTCAGCTGGACGAGCAGAAGGAACTCAATCCTAACTCTTGGGGTAAATACAGGCCTTTAATCTGTTACAGCGATTTTGCATGGCTGTGGGCCAATAACGGATTAGCGGATAACATATGCTCTGCATTTGGCTACTTCCTGCGGATGGGTTGCAGTTGGCTGTAGTTTTGGGAAGACATGTCACTCCACTCGTGATTGGTGGCACTGATCACCTGAGCTCAGATTACCGTATTATTTCCTTTAAAGTCCCCCCTAGGTTTTTGCTCACCATCTAAATTAACTGACAAAGTAATACTTATTACCGGTTTGGTTTTATAAAGTCTGAGGACAGGATCTGCGATGGCTGAACCGTTCCAGGTCGATAAGATCAGTCCAGCAGCTGTGTGCATAGCGAGAGTCACTACAGGAGCTGGTATAAAATCCACATTATTAGCATGGACTCAGGTTCCAATATAACGGTTGGTTAACTCTCCCACCTGCACAGATTTTCTGCCCTGTGGTCCAATGCTGATAGGGATGGCAAGAGAACCGAAGCAGCCGGGGCTAGCTCAGTCCACTTTCATTAGTCACGCCTCCAATATGAGGCCAAGGCTTCTGGGTAAATTTTGTCTGAAAGCACTGATGCGGGATTCGTTAACTGATCTAATTATCAACACCAAACCGTGCTGCACTGTCAAACATGAACAGCGGGTAATTATATTCTTAAATAGAACACGGCTGTGGCTGACGAATGAGGACAGAGCTTCTTATCACCACTGGTCATGAGGTCATGTGTTGTCATTCATTGCTCTGGATGGAGTTGCTCTGACCTCAACAATAGCTGTCTAGTTCGACTGGTAATAAATGGCTGGTGATGCCAAGCAGATATTTCCCTTGAAGGCAATTCCTTGATTCTGTTCGGAATGATGGTTAGGCAGTGTTTTGCGGCATTTGTTGGTGAATTTGTAGTGCCGCGGATGGAAAATCTTCAAGAGCGATAGCCTGGCACCTTTCCGGAACAAAGGATCTCTCTCGAAGGAGAAAGTTAGAAACAGTGCTTAGTGCAAGGCTTAGAAGACATGTGAACTTCTACTCAGTCCATGTTCTGCTCATTTAAGGATATGCTCACTGTCAAACATCACTAAATCCTGCTTGGCTAATGTTGCCTTTCTCTGCTTGTGTTTTTGTGTGTGTTTGCGTGTGTGTGTGTGTGTGTGTGTGCGCGCGCGCACGTGTGCATTTGTGAGTCTTCCCGCCTGCCCTTAGTATTAGTGTGCCCATCTGTTTCCTCCTGTAACAATCCATTTGGTCTCAGAGGTCTCCACACGTCCAGTGCTGTGGTGTCGGGATAAGAGAGCCAATTTCCCAGCTTCCTGCTGGGCAGCGTGGGGTCTCGTGGAAGCCGGGACAGGGAGCAGACACAAACAGACCTCTGCCAAGAAAGCAGGGAAGTGCAAATAATGCACATTTATATGCCGGCTAGCATCCCGTAGCTCAACAAGTAGAGCATTGTGCTAACCATGCAAATGTCGTGGACTAGAGTACACTTATACTGTAACCCTTCCCTCTACTGAAAGTCACTTTTGATGAAAGCATGACATAAATCAGTAAATAAAAATGAAATGAGTACTACATGACGTAGACCCAGTAAATATAGCCTTACTGTGATTTAGTTCAGATTTTTTTTTGTTTTGTATGGCATCAAATCTGGGTCGTGCTCTGCATTTGTTTACACATGATATTTGGCATTTCTAGCGGATGGGGTGGGGCCAGATAAATACATACCCATTGGAAGCCCCAGGAAGCTATTGCAGTCACCATCCATTACCACCAAACCTGATTTTAAAGTCCGGGTCAGTGCTGCTTAGACGACCTCATGAGTTTTATTACGTTCTCACATCTGCTGAATGCATCCCTCTTATTCCAGTTAGTGCATTATGTCGCTATGACAGCCATCAGCTCATGCTTTCAAAGCCAAATCTGCATGTTCAGTCGTGCAGCTTCAGGCTAAACATTCAAACCCGCCTTCAACGTCTGCTACATCCATGAGTGAACCAAATCAAGGTGGAGGCAGGGGGTAACCCGAAGCTGAAGGTTCCTGTCCTAGCGAAGGCTCTCACATTGTATTCCAGACAATGCTGCAAACGTCCAGGGAAATACCCAGCTAACTGACCCAGTGTAATTAATATTCCACCATACCAAATATACAAGCATGATAATACCTTGCATGTGTCAAAAATGCAGATCCAGAGATTAAATTAGTATTTGTTAATCGTGATTTTATAGCACTGTTATGGCACTGATCCACAGTTATGTTGTCAGTATGTAGAGTACCAGTCAAAGTTCTTGACAGAGCGTTTTTCACCGTATAGTAAAGGCCTTGAGGCAATGAAGTAATACGTATGACGTATTGCAGTGATTAAGGGGCGTGTTCAACATCTCAAAATCAAATTTTGCATTCTTCAAAACAGCCTCCTTTTGCTTCGATGACAGCATCGCAGACTCTCGGCGTTCTTTCAACCAGCTTCCAGATGTAGCCACCTGGAATCTCTCTCCAACAGTCCTGAAGGAATTTCCACATGTTCCGCTACATAAGTTGGCTACTTCACTCTTACTCTTTGATACAACTCATCCCAAACCAGCTCTATAGGGCTTAAGTTGGGGGATTGTGGGGGGGGGGGGGGGGCAGGTCATTTGTAACAGCAAACCAACACTTTACTTGTTTAAAAGATAAAACAGTGCTTAACCTCGAGGT
>JAODKC010000021.1:25139241-25193343 GCA_026777985.1 Mormyrops attenuatus | reverse complement strand
TATCAAAACAGTAATTTGTAAAGTAAGAAAATAAATGTATCCAAACAATGTGTAAAGTTAAAAAATTATTTTTCAATAATTTTTAAACTCAACTGTGGTTCTTGCGCTTTACCCCTTTTGCTGCTGCTTTTTTTGGAGCCATGGCTACCAATAAGAGATTACCCTGAAAAAACAATAGCAGTCTTAATTTTTCGCAAACACTGCGCCAACACTGTACGCCGTGCAAAAAATTTTTTCTTAATGTCTTCCAAAACGATAAAGAATGTACCCCAGCACTACTCCAAGCCATGCCCCAACACTGCGCCAACACTAGACCATGCCATGCGGTCCATTGTTTATTTTTATTATTACTCTGTATTCATTAATTTGTTCGTAAATCGCAAACTTTTAAGTTGTAACATTTGTTACCCTTTGTTTCCTCTGAGAGACGTGCCGTGTGACTCATTTCCCCGCGCGTACAAGTTATCTTAGGTTGGCGCTCACGGTTCGACTTCTGGGATTCAGATCGAGTTCTAGGTCATTTTTTTTTTGAACTGGTTGGTTCGACTTTTAAGAAGTTCGAATTCTAATGAGTTTGAGTACTGAGGTACCACTGTAATATTAACAGGGTGTAATAAACGTAGTGACTCACAATAACATGACACATTTTAATTTTTAGTCTATTTTCTACATCTAAATAACAGATACAGGTTTGCAGTGTTACTTCTCAGCTATATGCAGAATATAGTAAATGCCATTTCAATTCATGTTTCTTCTACCCTGAAGTAAAGCGATTGAAGTTATGGGGCCCGTCTTGTTTCACACTAAAAGTCTTTCTTCTCATTTATTCTAGTTTAACTACCAATGCTTATTTCAAGGGGCTTCTGTGGTCTTCAGAAATGCCAGTGAGGCTAAAAATACCTTAAAAGAAATTTAAATATGTCGTCTAAGAGATGCAGCATAGTTTGACAGAAGACAGAGAATCGATATTTAGCGTGTAACAGGAAGGAGGCGCCGCTGTCCAATTCTGTTCTGTTTAGGGGATTTGGCTTTTTCGCGGACTGGTTAATGACGTTGACATAAAAGGTGACTCTTCTAAAAAAAGTAACTCTTTGTCGATGGAGCATTAAATATCTCTGGTGTATCCAGGGATGAGTGGGGTGGACTGGACTGATGGGAAGGGGACAGGATGAACCAAACACCGGGCTTTTAGCATGGCCAGGAAAGCACCTCGCCAAGGTTCTCTGCATACTGCCAGTGCGTAACATCTTTATATAGTATAGATGCTGCTGAACCTGCCAGTTAGACACCGATCAAACGAGGCTGCGTCTTAATCTGTGCCGTGACAGTTAATGTGTGCACTGCGTGTCATTTTCTCTCCACAAGCCCACTTCATTCTGCGTTTTAATAAGTAATCCCCCCCCCCATTAAAATCATTGAGTCTTATTATATAAATACTAATTTTCTAATTGAGAAAACAGAGTGATGTGCAGAGGAAACTGCTACCCTTCATTTTCATAACCAAAAACAATAATAGATTGTAGTGAAATTCCTTTTTTCTGTCTGTCTGTCTGTCTGTCTCTTCATCTCTCTCTGTCATTTTTGTGAAATTAAAGGGACAGATAAGGTCATAAATGAGAGCTTTCTTTATTAACCTCCTTCAAATGTACTAATAATGTTCAGTCTATCATCCCTTTAGATTTTTAGTTGTACTATGATGCAATTTCAGTGTTTTGGGCACTTTGGGGGGGGGGGGCGGACTGTGGTGGGAAAGACTGTATAATAATGAATTTGAATATTTTACTGTGACTTGCATAGTATAGCAGATGTGAAAGGTGCGTTATCTGTGAAACACTGTCGGTGCTTCTCTGGTCTGTGTTCAGTCCCGTGTCAGATCATGAATTATTCTACTACTTTATTCCAGCACCTTTAAAAATAAAACATGAACGTTTTTGCCATCCTCCTGCATTTTTTAAATTGCTTTCTGTTTTTAGATGGGCCTTAACAAATGAGATTTAGCAGATCAGTAAGTGAACCTGAACTAAAACCATACTAATGTGTGAGATTTTGTACATTAATGGCTTAAGATGTCCTAAGGTTAATCATACTAATTATAATAACGATAACAATTCATCAGCCTGTTTAATTCCCAGAGCTGTATTTACCTTTTAGATGAATGAGTACCCACATTATAATAACGTATCGGAGGAAGGCAGCTGCGTAAAACATGCATTTTTTAATGCACATAGACGAGTTCTTAAAGCGTCTCCATATATGCCAGATAAAATGTTCAACATACATGACAGGGCGTGTAATGTGTACATTTTTTCATGACATGTAAAAGCAACTAAAAGCAATGCGTTAGATGTGATATCCAGGAAAGGGCTTAATAATACTTGGGATGCATGATTGATGTAGGTATTGTGTCTAAGATGTGTTGTGGTTTGTTTTAATCTTGCCCCCTAATTCAATAAGCATACAGCAGGAGTACAGAAGTCTGATGTGGAATAACAAATTAATAACATATTAGACAGAGAGAGAGAGGGAGAGAGAGCTTTTTTTGAAAATAAACATAATTCTCAACCTTAATTATTGAATTAAGCATATAAGTTGTGATAAAAATAGGATTTCTATGTTACGTAAAAATATTTATGTTTCTGAGTTATATGGATCCTTGTTTATCATGTTATATGTGGTGAGAGCTGTCAGGCAGTCAGTGTCATAACTCCTCATCCTGCTCTTGCGTACCACTGGATAGGATGTCCTCTCATACCAGGATGTCCTCTCATGTCCTCTCCTGGTGTCTCTTTACCACCACTGGAGTACTCGATGTAGAACACGATGTGAAGAAGCCCACGTTTCTGCACCCAGTTGACACATGGGAGTGGGGGGCGGGGTGTTGGATGTTTCCCAGTCTGTGCTGAGTAGCTCTTTGTGTCTGCCTGGTGGTGAGGATGAAGGGTCACTTCATTGGGTCACGTCAGAGAGCTATCTGACAAAATGGTTTCAGTCAGCTCGCCCTGCAGTGGGGGAGTAAGCCGGTGCCATGCATGGCGGCAGCCTCCTCTGGCTTTTGGGAGAGTGAGGAACTCCACAGAGTGTAAACATCCTGCAGGTATATAAACAAACAACAAAGGAAAGGGATAAAGCACCAGCAGGGGTGATTCCTGGCTGCCGCTGTGAGGGACTGAGGAATTGCAGGCGTCTGGTGTGTATGGATCCAGGGGGTGGGGGCTATAAGAGAGCAGCAACCCTTGTGAGGTGATGTGCTTAAGAGAGGGGGGTGTTTCTGGGGGGGGGGGTTTGAAGGCTGGTTACACAACCTTCCTCCCTGTCATATATGGATAATTGAGCTTGCTGTATGTTTGAATGAAATTCATGAATCTATCTATCTATCTATCTATCTATCTATCTATCTATCATACTGGTTCTTCTTTTGTAATGGCACCTTCTTTACATTGGCCTACCTTGTTTGGTATGCTATGTTTATTGTGGTAGAAATTACAGTCCATAAAATAAGACATATTCTTCTCTCTTAAGTTTCTTATGGATACTTTTTAGATCTGCAGGATACAGCTGGTCATACATACCTGATAATTATTTTTCAGTCTACATGCTATGGCAGATACTTATCTA
The DNA here is from genome assembly GCA_026777985.1 of Mormyrops attenuatus. Classification (NCBI taxonomy): domain Eukaryota; kingdom Metazoa; phylum Chordata; class Actinopteri; order Osteoglossiformes; family Mormyridae; genus Mormyrops; species Mormyrops attenuatus. The sequence continues at coordinate 25,189,728 of JAODKC010000021.1, read as the reverse complement.
TCTATTTATATGTACATGCTAATATTTAGATCAGAGTGATGATTTCCAGAGAAGGTAGATTTTGCGTTCCATGGGATTTCAATTTAAATCAGAATATAAATGTATCTTGATGATGCCAGAGGGTGAAGATTTTGGAAAGTAAAAAAAGTAATGTCTTGTGCATGCAGTACAATTTACCTTGGATACACTTGGATGGATAAATCATTCAGAAGGTGGAATTCCACTTTAAAGGATTGCTATCTTTGAAGGTGTGGGCATGTGTGTGTGTCTGTGAGTGGGTCAGATATACATTACAAATGTACCCACAGTGTGATAAAAACCTGTTATTTTGACATTGTGGGGGGCACATTTTCAGTCCCCACAAGGGGAAATTCAAATTAATAAAAATCTGTGACTGCAATCTAAGAACTAGCAAAAAAAAGTCTCGTATTTTGTTTGGTTACTTACGGTTCAGGTTAGGACTGGGTAGGGGTTCAGGTCATTGTTGGGATTAGGCTTTTTCCCATAGAAATGAATGGATGGTCCCCACAAAGATATGGGTACCAGTCTGTGTGTGTGTGTGTGTGTGTGTGTGTGTGTGTGTTTGCTTGCATGCCTGCATCATTGCATGTATGTATTTGCTTATGTTTTTCCAAATTTTTGGTGAAAATCTCCCTGCAAGGATAGAAACTGAAAATTAGACCTCCACAGGGGTGTCACGCCCAGCCCCGGTCACCCTCCTGTGGACCACACCTCCTCATTAACCCCGTGTGGAATCCTCCCGTTTACCAGCTGTTGTCCGTTTCCTGCTCGTCACCTCCTGTATTTAGTCTACGTTCTGTTCAGTCCTGTGAGTTCCGTCATTGTATTGTTAATGTTTGTTGCTATCCGCCTCCCGTATGCTCCCCTGACCCCCTATCTACCTAGAATAAACCCCGTTTACCCCGTATCCTGGACTCCCTCGCCTCCTTCACCCGCTCGCCAGCCGCAAAACGTGACAAGGGGAAAAAGGCCTCTTATTTAAGGATGGTTAAAAAAAACAGTGCTTTCTGTATGTTAATATCTTTGAAATATTTTATTGAGGTAGAGTAAGTAATGTAAGGTTGCAGTAACGTGAGAGTCAATGCAGAGTTGCTGATAGCCAGCAAGCGTGTGCTTGTGTGCCTGGGTGTGTTTGGTAGGAGTCCTGAGTGCTTCATCGCTTGCTAGGTGGTGGTCAGTACCTCCCCACACCCGCCACCTCCCTACAGATTTGGCTTCAGAAGCTCCACCCACTTCCTTATTTCTGTCTGATAGGCCATAAATGCGAAGACTTCCATCCCTCCCCTGCAATGCCATTCACCCCTTGTACGTCCCGTGGCTCGGTAGACAGCGGACAATGATCTATCGAGCCATTAGCATCCAAACCTCTCGAGCTCCGAGCTTGGCCGTGCTGATGTTATTAAATATGGGCTTGTGTGAGAGAATTCATGAATAAAACAAAGAGGAACTGATTGGCTGACCACAGGCCCCTGCACATTGGTCATCAGGATAAGTTGTGCAGTGACTCCGTTAGGATAATGAACAGTTCCTGTGTATTAGGCTCTTCTGACGGCTCCGCGGGTCTCATGTGGAGGCCGCTCGCGTGTTGGCACGTCGGCGCTGCGTTAAGTCGTGCCGCTCCTGAGTGAAATGAATAAGGAAGGGGCACCGGGAGAGCACTGCCTCCCTCGGCCCAGTGGACTCATAAGTGGGGCCAAGCATCGGGCTGGAAAGCAGATAATCACCCCTCTCTGGTGGGTCATTCTGGCTGTTCCTCACCAGCAATGACGTCAGTTTCTCCACCCCCCTACTTTCACTTGCTACTAGATGCCCCCACATTTTAAAGAGAAAGATATTTTGTTTCAGGAAAAGGAAGCTGTGCTGGTGGGTCCATGACAAAACAAGCAGCCCCAGCAAACAGGGATGCCAGTCTTTCTCCTTGGAAGAGCTGGGCTACATCTGAAGGCCTGTCGGCTTGCAGTGTTTGACGCTTTTAAGTCACTGCGTTGTCACTGACTGAACTGTCTGACACTCATTATCTCTGATAATTATAAAGGGTGAGGAGGTCCACCAACCACTATCCAATCCAGGCAGCCCACAGTACCAAGAGTGTATATGTATAATGTGTGTGAGAGAGTCTGTGTTTATATGTATGTGTGTGTGGGTGGGTTTACATAGATCATATTTCGGGACCAAAATGTCCTTTTTGTCCGTATTTTGTTTGGTTACTTAAGGTTAGGGCTGCGTAAGGTTTAAGGGTGTCATGATTAAGATTAGGGTTTTTCCCATAGAAATTAATGGAAAGTCCCCATTTAGATATGCCAGCATACGTGAGTATGTGTGTGTGTATTTTATGTATATATATTTATATTTTTATATAAAAATATAGAAATTATATATTATTTTAAAATCCTAGTTTAATCCTGGTCCTGCTGGCAGAAGGCTACACTGAGCAGCAGGTTGCTTCCAGGTTCAAAGCTTCTAAGACAGCAGTACACAAGACCAAAGTGAAGCAGGAGACACTGGGAATGACCAGAAACCAGCCAGGTACAGGGTGGAAGCAACTTTCTAATGCCAGAGATGACCGTTACCTTCGGAGGATGACCTCAGGTGACCTTCAAAATGAATGGGAAACATTAATTGGTATGAAGTGCACTGCTAGGACAGTTCTATCAGGCTCCTAAAAGCAGATCTGAAGACCCGTAAAGCAAGGAAGAAGCCCTTCATTAATGAGAAGCAGGGGAGAGCCAAACTGGAGTTTGCAAAAGTATATTCCCATAAACTGAAAAATGAGTGAAACTGAAAATTTTGCTGTGGTCTCATAATTTTTCCCAGAGATGTATGTACAGTATGTGTGTATATACTGTATATATCCATGTGTGTGTGTGTGTGTCTGTGTGTGGGCATGTTGCTTTTTTGAGGGTTTCCTCCCTGCATTGCCTTTCCGGTCTAATATTATGGTATTTCTACTTTTAGCGAATGAGCACTGGGAGCCACCGCCCTGTAAATTGTGGGAGGCACTCCTCCAGTTCCTCTCTCTCTGTACACTTGTTAGCTTCCCATATTAGATCAGTGCCATATTCAGATTTTGGCACAATCCGGTTTCAGGCAGTTCAGGTGTTAGGGGATGAATTGGAATAAGGGGACTCTGTGTTCCAGTGCTTTGTTCTGCACCCCAAGGAGCTGAAGGTGTTTATCTCTACGGTGTCAAGGGTTAAGCTACACCATTGATCTCCAGTTTCATCTTCCTTGGATCAGCGGCGGTCAATCTAATTTTTTCCTTTTTTTTTTGTCAAGTACCTTGTTCTGATTGTAGTTTATCAATGGTAAGAATTTGTCCTCTGACCCCGGCCTTAGAATTATGAGTAAAAGTCCTAAGCAGTCAGTAATATCCCATAATCCCTGCCATCATTAGGGAAAAATTCATGCTGCCTTGTCCAAATTTAAAATGTCATATACAGAATAAAGCAGGTTTTCAACTGAAGTTAATGTAATGTAGTGGGCAAGTTTAGCTGGCAGAGCTAAGCTTAATTTTGCATTTTTCTTAATGATCGTTTCCAAGTAAATTACTCTGTATGTACCATGTAAAAGCAGCAAGAAAGCAGATTCATGCTTTTGGTTTTCTCCTGCGCGGAAGTCTGCATTTGTAACATGAGATTTTAACAGTAGTGTCATTTCTCTCTGCATCGATGCCAGGCCTGGCACTCTTTTGCCGTGTCACTGTCATCTTTGATGTTCAGAAAAGCCACGTCTGTCTGTCTCTTTCAGGACCACTAATAGTTCCTCCCACATGCAGTGTGAACTTTCTCACGCCGGTGAGATCGGCTGTATGAGGAATGTAATGACTCATGTCTTTTTATATACAGGAATGTTAAAGGGAGGACAGGTTTATTAAGTATTTTCTAGACCACTAAGTAGTCTGTAGCCCATATGACAGACCTAGTGATATTTCGGTCATACAGAAATATTAATCAGGGGCAGTGCTCCCCAGCAGGACCTGAACTGGACTGTCACGTGTCCCGTTTGAAAGCCAACCTTCTTGTGTCTTTTCCTGCTGCAGCTGGAAGTGTCCACCACGGACTTGAGTGGAAAGGTAGTGGAAGGCCCCGTCGCCCTGGAAGTGTCTGTGATCGACCAGAACGACAACAGGCCCCTCTTCCAGGAGGCCCGCTACGCCGGGGAGGTTCTGGAGGGCTCCCCGACAGGTAGGGGGCGCTGTTCTATCTTTTTATTTGTCTGTTCAGGCTATGAGAGCGGCTAGAGATGATCTGGTAGACTGTAAGGCTCAAATGAGTGTGATGTCCATTAAGGAATAGGCTACCACCTGTGACTCGAATTCCTGGTAATTTGAATTGAAGAACCTTATTTTTGGATCCATGTGCTTATAGCTTCTTAACTTGTTTATTGCGCAGCCAATCCTGCCAAAAGACATATATCCAGGGGTCAAATAGTATTAAGTTCAAAACTGCCGATCCAGAGAAAGTTTTCCTGATCGCTATTTCATGCTTCAGCTTTCATCTAAAGATTGTAATTTATGGAATTGTATTGTTGGACATTGTTCTGAATTACGGAGTCGCCCACTTCATAGCCCATTCGGAAGGGACTGTCTGCCTGGCACTGATGTCATCCCGGCTTGATTTCCCCTCTTTTCGGAGATGTTGTCTCTGTTGCTCAGTAAATCAGGTCACAAAGTAAACCCCTTAAAGAGTCAATAAAATCCTGTCTCTTTTTTTTCCACTTTCGTGAGCCTCCGAAATGAGAAAGTCACCGAGACGTGAGATTGTCGGCCCACGAGCCCCCGGAGTAGCGGGCCCGCAATGGCTTTTGGGTTGCCGGCTTGTCTCCCAAAGGACTCACGAGCTGGTGGAGCGATCCCTCAAACGGGCTCCTCCTCAACCCCCCCCCACCCAATTCTCTCAAAGCCAGTGGCGGCAGGGCATTTAAAAGAATTAGAACCTCATTTCCCCCCGGAGCGGCCTACCATAAAGCGAGGAGCGCCATACAAATCACAGGCTTAATGAGTCACCGGAGATGCTATCGTGACTGGCTTCAGGGGGGTGCCTTCTGTTGCTGTCGTTAACCAATAAACAAATACATTCCATCCTGCCAATGGAAAAAGAAAAACAGAGAAACGAGGAGAGTAATTGGTCAGTTAATGGCGCATAGGATTCACCGATGACTTGCGATCAGATCGATGGAGTTTACCCTGCAAGACGATAATGACGTAGCACCTCTAAGGAGGAGCCACCCATGTAGCCTAGCTCAGTTTAGCGCTGCAGGTTAATCTAATTGGGTGGCGGTGAAATCAGATTTTTCTGAAGACCATAATAAAGTTATTTTGGGGGGGGCTCATCTTCTCAGCATACCAAGGAAATCTGGAAGAATATGAATACCCTCTTGGCAGACGGTTATTGTATTTTTGAAGGTTATAGAATAAAATAAAGATGTATTAAATATATTTCTGATGTGGATAGGCTGAGAAATTGATGTGCATGAGCAATTTAAGGTACGCGGGTCAAAGCCAAAAGCACAGACTCCTGGCAGAGATTCTGAAACTTCTTTTTTTTTATTATTTTTATTTTAGCCGAGGGCAGCGGTGGGTGGGGACTGTAGGCCCTGCGAGCACCTGAGTCGGCGTATCTCTGAAGGTGTCAGCGGAGGCCTGGATTATGTTTCAAAGAGGAACACGCTGGGGATTTATCAAGTGAAACTGTAGTGATGGACTGATTTGACCAGTCACGTCATGTCGCAGGGATAGTGGGAGTAAATAAACACGTCCCCCCGCGGACATTTTTATCAACGAGCCGCCCCATAGGATATGGCGGGTGTCAGGCTCGTCTGAGGGATCCGCCTGGCAGGTGATTTAGTCCCGCTGACAGCGGGGTCGCGTCCTCCGTCCCCCGGCTAACACCCGGAGCTACTCCCAGCCACGGTGAAATGAATTTGGGGTGTTTTGCGTCACACGTCATCTCGGAAGTCTCCGGACATTTCCGCAGACGACCGTGGAAATGCAATCTGCCGGGTTGTGTGGTGGTGGGTTCATTTAGGTGTACTGTGACAACTCTATTACTGTGACATCGACCTTGAATTAAATATGAGTCATCCCTATCGCTCATTCTCCTCAGATTTTTTTTCTTTTTAGGGTTGGGGGGGAGGGGGGTGGCATCCTTCCTCGTGAATCATCTGTGGCGAAGTGGTACCAGTTGAAGCTACGCTTCTCCGTACAGGTGCCCTCAGCAAGACAGTTCAAAGCTGCATGTGTGAGTGCCTCTCATCGCATTGTCTGCGCAGGTGTGCCTGCTTTGAAAAGTCCCAGTATTGTCTGCACAGGTGTGTGCATTCAAGAGGGTGCAAGTCTCTAGCGTCTGCCCCCTGCTGCCCCCCCCCCCCAAATCTGTGGCATGTGTGAGCATGTGTGTAGAGTGGATTAAGATTTAAACGGCATTCAAGTCGAAGATGGGCATCCTTCTCCCCTCCTGTGCTCTACCACATCGTTGCAGAGCAGCAGTCATTAATCACTTTGCTGAAATCGGCCCCGCAGTGCTCTGTGCGGGCAGGGTGATCAGGGGCATCAGGCCCCCCCTGGTGCTCAGGATACAGGTCTCCCACAGGAAGGCAAGGTGATACAAATGTGCTGCATGTTCTTCATATTAGTGGTGCACCAATGTGGAAATTTTGCCTGATACCGATAGCCGTCATCTCCGCACATCTGTAGAGAAACTGACGTTGTTGGCATTACTTCTTAGGCTCCCGCGAATGTGTGCAGCAGCCGCATCATATACTGCAGGCAGTGAGACATCAGTAAAGCAGCGCCGACTTGGGAGTCTGTAGGAAGGTTCTAAGTGTTGAACGAGCTGACAAAATCCCTTGTCCTCTACTACATAAAATGGCTGATCGTCTAATGCTGTTATCTCTATTATTTTTGTAGTAATGTCTTCAGCACTGGTGCTGCTAACTTAGAATACTGATAAAGTTGAAATGTCGGCTGGCAATGCCAACACGTTGGACAAATGCCGATACCAAAATGTTAACAGGGGACCGTGCTTGTCTAGTTTATTTGGATCTGGGGGTGAAAGTGTAAAGGTAACCTGGATACAGGTAAAGACAGGTTGACTGTAGTTTGTGTAAAGGGTAATTTCAGTACAACATGTAAAGGGGTCAGTGGTTATCACTGCGGTTTTCTTCACACTGCAGCTCTGTGAGTGGACTGTATGGCTATCCTCTGGTCTCTCTGGTTTTCTCCAAAACTCCAAAAGCATCCGGTTAGATAAAACGGTGTCTGTAAATTGCTCATATCCCGCAATTATGTGAGTGTGTGCCCTGTGATGCACTGGCAGTCCTTCCAGGGCGTCCCCTGCCTTGTGCCCTTTGCTTCCTCGGAAAGGCTCCAAGCCCAAGATGACCCTCATACAGCATAAACAGTTATGAAAGATGGATGTAAAGGGGTCGGTTTATGAGGCACTTTGGGACCTGGAACAGGACAAGGACTGAGTACATCTCAAACACGCCTGATATTTGTAGTGTAAGCCTGAGGCTTCATGGGCTACTCAGTAATTTAGTTCATCCCCGTGCAGAGACCATCCGCAGCTGTGTTCCTGCCATCAGCGCTACGTCTCACCTCTCTGTGTTATTTTCCCCCCACAAAGTCATCTTGGTGTTTGTGTATGTGTGTGTGGAGGGGGGTGGCGGTGTGTGTGTGTATGTGTTTGTAAATGAAACCTCATGTGGACCATCCCCAGGAGGAGAAACGGCTCTGTTTGAAGTCTCTATGTGTTCATGGCTCCATGAAAGACCCAGCGTCTCTTTCTTGGGGAGCCCTGCTGGACGCGGCTTCTGTGCGAGTTCTTATTGACCCGGCCGACTCTTGCCACGTGTGTCTCGGGTGCCTGGGGAATTGTTTTGTGAGAGTGCAATATCCAGTATCAGCCCAGTACTGTAGACAAGGGGTTCCCAACTTTTGATGTTGACGGACCGGCCTATGTAGCACAGAAATTTCATGGATCAGACGGGGACTGGGTGAGGGTGCTGGCAGATCAGTTTCATAAGTGTGACTTTCTTTTTTGTCAGGTGAACAGAAACCACAAAAGTGAGGGGTTGTAAAAATGTGAAAATATATTGTTTATTTTGGTTAGCTAACCCACCCCCTCCACAAAACCCCCAGTGTTCTGCGGCCCGCTGGAATACTGGACGGGGGGTCGGGAACCCCTACTGTAGACACTCTGGCTCTCCTCCTCTCCTCTTAAGGCTGTTGTTGTCCAGGATGAGCAGTACAGGAACCGCAAATGATGGGTCGTTGTCCAGTCGATATTCCCTCTTGCTTACTTCCCCTCACCCAGAGGGGATGGTTGTAGGAGCTCTCTGAGCAAAATTCATGGCCTTGTCACATTCCTGTGCCAGCTGATGAGTGGGGTTGCTATTGTAAAGCTCCCCAGGTAAACATATCTCCTTATCTCCAGCTCTCCTGACTTACCCTCCTCGCCCTGCTAATTCTTGACTCTTTGTGCTATTCTTTCACCGACTATCTGTCAGTCTTCTGCTAATGAAGGCTTTCTGTTGCCTGTTATTTTGACCCCCCAGGTCTGCTCCTAATGATGGGTGTTAGCCACTCATCAGCTGCTGCATACATGTCTGACGCCGGACGCCCGTAACGCTAGCTGATTGTTGTCTCAGACCTGGATTGCATGCATGTAAATGATCCCTGCAGCAGTAGACATTTGCTAACTGTAGGAATAGATCCTGGTAACCTGTAATAATAGATGTTTATTACCTCTGTTTCAGCAGGGCAAATTTCTACTGCCAGAAAGCAGAGAGCGAAACATCATGCCAGTCATCAGTGAAACCTGGCTTACAGTCATCACCTTTCTTGCTCTTGACGCCAAAGCTTGCTGGCCAAGCGCTCTAACAGGGACGCAGGATTCCCATGTCTCCATTACGGAGCAAGTGTTGCTCAGCTGTTCGGATGACACAGGATCATTTTTCTCTCCATCATTTTCCAGGGCTCATCCTACAGTGCGGCGCTCTTTACAGCCTGTATGATGTTCTGAGTGTAAAAGCAAAGAGTGGGTGACCATTCTACCTCACATCTGTCTTCCAAGCTCACATCATGTTTTCTTTACCTACCTACACAGGAAGGAAAACCAGCTTTAGCTTCAACTGATGTTGAAGGAGGGTAAATCAGACTTAATATTTCATAAGTAAGCCTTATTCTGCATTTTTTTTTTTTTACCAGTCTTCAAATAAAACGTGAACTGCTAACAGACCTCATTAGAACCTGAGGTACCATGAGATGCTTACTTGGGATGTTAACTGTCAGAGATAGACACAGGGAAAGACAGGGACACACGGAACCTCATGTCTTCTGCAAATAGAGCAAATTAAGGACTTGGAAAAATGTCAGATAGCCGACTTCAATTCCCATGGAAGGTGTCGGGGTAGGTATGATTTATTTATGATTCTTCCTTATTTTGGCAGACATTGTTACGGAGAGCAGTATCACAGCACCTAAGAACAAATCAATATTTACATGGCCGTGCAATGGGGGGAGAAGGTAGGGTGCCGATTGGGGGTCAGCCATTCACAAGTTGGGGTGAGTAGCAGTGGAATTTATAGAGATAGTGTTGCAGAATGGAAGCAGCACATCTGACAAACGGCCTCATTCTTGGCTGCGTTTCACCTGCGTCTGGTGGGCCGGCATTTCCAGGGTCTTGCGGCATAGGCCCAGGGCCCGGGGAAGAAGCTGAGGTGTTGCTATAGTTCTGTGAGACTACGTACTCAACATGTAAAAATTGTATCGTATCCTAGGAGCAATCCCGCTGTGCTATCCTTCAGAAGTCTTGGTAGTAAACATAAATGTCTTCATTGAAATATCCAGTTGTAACACTTGTAAGTGTTTTTAAAAAAACCATTAGCTGTGATAAGTAAAAATGTCTCGGTACTGCCACTTGCATGTGTACAATTAGACTTGCACATAATGAAACTTCCCTTTGCCAGAAATGTAGGGGAGAATTAAATTGTTGAAGGATATCCCAGCAGCATGTTGATTATTGTACCTGCGACACACTGACTAGTGTCCTCAGGCCATCTGTGCCATCACCTAAATCCAGAAAGAAAGCAAGATCCTCGAGGGAATGCCAGGTTGCGCGCGCGCATGTGTGTGTGTGTGCCTGCGTGCACACGTGTGTGTGTATGCATCTTGGGGCTGAATTCAGTTTAAAGCAGACAATGTACAGACATCGCCAAGTGACAGACCTTTGGCTGTTTTTTTTTTATATGAAAGTGGTAAAACTGTATTTTCTGACAGGTTTTATCTGTTTTTGACATTTGGGATTATTAATTAAAATTGAACTAAATGGAAAGTCACCATAACTAACCTTTCTGCACGTTTATTTTGTGGACGTTGTCGGCTTAAAAAAGAAAGAAGTCACATTCGCTGTGGGTGATGCAGACAGCTAACAGCTGCTTTTTCCATCGCTGATGGAATGTGGGAGCCAGAAACCGCCGCATCGGTCGCTACGCTGATTCTCTGTTCCATATGTCTCAATCACCGTGCGTGCGGTCAGTTGGCCAGGTCTAAGAGGCCAGACCTCCTGTTTGCTCTCCCTAAGTTGTGCGGCTGTTGTGGGCATTTTCTCAGCCCCACCTGAGCTGGTCACATCTTCTGCTGGGTCCTTCTCTGCAGAATACAGTGCTGGGAGATTCGGAGGCACAAGAAACAGAATTAATACCCATACTGGTTTAGGCAGACTTACCGTTATTGTTTTCACAGAGCCTGAGATATTTTAAGGGGTCTTGTGAAATTTTGATTCAGTGCATCACTTTGGTGATTTTTTTTTATAAATTGCTTTTTTATGTTCTGTCCATTTATCAGTAAGAGTACTTTAGAAAATTTGAAATCTCTGATGTTAATTACAATTTGCTATTATAGTACTGTCTTGTTTATTTTCAAACAATTTTTTGGGTATTCTTTCGTATTCCTAAATAAAAAAATTGGACTGACGATTTGTTCTATTATACCGAGCGTCTTCCCAAGAAATGCAACCCAAGCATGATTCTCATGGTTGACTGATAGCTTATATATCGCAATTCTTCAGCTGTCTGAGTCGCTTTTGAAGCGTACACACAAATGCAACTAAACGCTTCTGGTTGTAATGACATGTTTTGATGTGGAGCGCAAACATGGACTGCAGCCTGCAATGCCTTTTGTCTTACTGTGAACGGTGATTCGATCTGGAAATCGATCGAAAGGATCTCATCAAAACTTGCTTCTGACACCCCTGGAGCTGAAAGTCTCCTGTAAGCAGTTTCCCCCCATCTCTGTTTACTTAGCTGCCATCTTAGCATGTAACTCAATTTGCGTTTTAGCCTCCTATCCATTTTATTGTTTTTAAAAGCGGCCCCCTCATCCTCCCACCTGTGTCGTACTCTGCAGCAGATGTGATTGCGAGCCTCGAGGTGTGAGATCAGGTGCTGCAGGGGTGGGGGGAGCCCTGAAAATCAATAGCCAATTGGCAGAGAGACGTGATGTGGCTCCGCCAGGCAGCCCTGTGGATTGATCAGGAGGAAAAAGTGATTAGGCTGGGGTGACATTAATGCTGGCAGGTAATTTGTACCATAATGCCCACATGTCTGTTCCCTCAGAATTTCCCCAAATAGCCTTATTTAGCTGCGTGAGACTGATTCGTTTTTAGTCAGAGGCTGTGCTCCCACAGAACATCGTTATTTGGCTTTCGGCTTGGTGACTTTAAGGCTCAGCAGCCTTCCCAGAGTTAATGGTGAGGGAGGCTGGCTCTGATTGTGCTTCCTCTGGATTGCTTTGATAGCTTCCATCTCATAAATATTTTCCCTTTAAATTCAAACAGCACACGCAGGAAGTATGACAGTGAACAATGTAAGAGGTTTAGGGACGTGCGTTTGCCGCATTTTCTGCTTGAATAAGCAGTTTGTGGGAGACGTTTTGTAGTAAGTAAGCGCCATGCGTGTTTAATTGAAGTGCTTATGAAAGCATTTGTGTTGAACAGGCCTTGTCAGTAACTAATAAATGACCTCTTTGAGTCATATTTGTGTGACCTCACCCCCCCAGCAAAGTCTTGGTTTTGAGTTTCTTTGCTTGTGAGGCTTAACTTTCACCACAGCATTAAAACAGTGGATTCTGAGTGTCTGGAGTTTGGTCCAATGATGACACGGCAAAGAATGACACTTTGAAATAGCCGGGCTTTTAAGTGACTGTTTTTGTCACCTGGTATTCTTTCAGCCTTCAGGGTAAAAGTCCTCAAGCAGGTGAGATTTCAAACATTTAATCATTCTCTCATTGCCCATTTGTCTGGAAGCCCTGTTGTTTGTTGGTAAACGACGAGGAAAATTCAGTTTTTCAAGCATGTATTAGTAGCTAAACCCTACACGACACTGTCTGCTGCTGATAAGGGCTGCCATTTAAACTGAAATGCTTTTCGCAATTTATACAAAAAATGTGGAAAAGAGGAGAGGGATAAAAACCGTTTCCTAGGACATAAGAGAAGATCTTGCTTAAGGACCTGAGCGGAACTTCAGCCCCTCAGCGGAGTAAGTAGGCTATTTCATTTCACTCTGAAGTGCTTGGATTAACTCTGTTGCCGAGTCTCATAAAGGACTCTGTTTACGTGGCTGAAGGCATTTGTGTGCGTGGTTTCCATGGCGGCTGCAGTCCAGGCGAAATGCTGGACTTGTGACATTTAACTGTCCGGATTAAATAAATGAGGGAACCACAACTCCATTTTTCGTGCTTAAAAACACAATGATTACATCCACCCAGTTTGTAAACTGCTTATCCAGTTCAAGGTCATGCTGAGCCAGGAAGCCATCCCAAATGCACAGGGCATAAGGCAGGGGAATGGCAGTCCATCACAAGGCTTGTACACTCGCACGCAATGGGCTGCATCACTACCCACTGAGCCAGTGTCACCTGACCTGATCCAATACAACACCGTCAGATTTGTACATTTTGCCTCCATCTTGCAGATGTCTCATATTATTATTATTATTACTTCTCAGATGTGGTAAATCTGTCACTGTGTTCCTATGAAGACCCAAGTGCCCCATCACCTCTTCGTTCTGCTGCCATCCGTGTATTACTATTATTTAAAAAAATGATTATCACTTTGCTTAGCAATCACATTCATCCAAAGCCACTCACAGTCTTACTTGTTTATACAGCTGGGTGTTTCATTGGAATGATTCAGGCTCTTAATGGCATACTTGTTTTTTACTAACTCAACCTCTCCTCGATGCCACTTTTGTTTGCATTCTCCATTGTTTTTATTCTCAGTGTATTTATGTCAAACTCAGTGTATTTATTCAGTAACTCCTTGTTAGTGAATGACTTCATGCAGGTAGATGGTGGTGATGGAGTCTAGGGAGATAGATTCTATCATAAACTTTTCATGAATAAAAAATTACATTTTGGTTTAAATTAGGCAGGGTGTAATGTGGTTTCATGGGGCATACACAGTGAATTGCGGACTGTGCGCTCTTCATTACAAACTGCACAAGTGCCCCGTCGTGTTGCAAAAGATTCTTTTCAGAAGTTCCCCAGAGTTGATTCAGTATTTTTCATTACTGAGGCAGCTTTCTTCTGTAAGTTTTCAAATATCTGCATAATGGAATCAGTGAAATAAGGTCTAGAAGATGATCTGTCTCTTGTGGGCTGTCGTTTCTGTCCTTCCGAAATAGCCCTGCAATGTGACCCCCTGATTCCAGCGTGTTGGTCACTGAAGATGACTGAATCACAATCCTTGTTTGTTCAGCGGGATCTATATTACTATAAATAATGGTATATCTCTCTCCTGTGTATACAAGAGTCAATAATTCCAGTAACTGCACCATGCAGAACAAAATGGCACTTCAAAAGATGGTTTGTTTTATGGTTTAGCTGGTTCAAACAAAAAAAGCTGTTATTTGAGGAAATCGTATGTTCATATCAGATATCAAAATTACTTCTGATGTTACCAGAGTGTAAAATAAATAAAAAAAAATAAAACTCACTCCAGGGATTAAAGTACTCAGGTAAGCCCCAGACACAGGAGAAGTTATACTGCATCAAAGGAAGTACCGGACCTATTAATGCCTGACGTCTTGGCTCAAAGAAGCTTTGTTTTGGTGTGAAATCAAAGAGCCTCATTCCGCGAATCACTATCGGGACTCCTGTCTGTTTCATGTGCTTTTTACCTCCGCGCTCCCTAGACGGGCCTCATTAGCTGCCAGTTTTGTGCTCCCCTGCTCTGCTCAGATAGACACTCACTGGCCTGATCTGTCCTGTACAGCACTTATTCTGCCACGAGTCTTCGGGGGGGGGGGGGTTATTACCTGTCTGCATTCTTGATATCATCATCGCTGTTGTTTGCTGTCATCATCATCATCATCCTCTTCGTTGGTTGCGGATTAAAGTGTTGATTATCGCTCATTCTGCCATTTTGCACAGAGAGGGATAAGGGAGGGGGAAGTTATTCCGATGAGTCTGTCTGTCTTGGTTCTTTTTATCCTTCCTTAGGGGGAACGGAATTACAAGCTATGCTGAGGACTAGGGAATCGGCACACACACACACACACACACACAGAAAAAGAACTTGCTGTCATGTGACCCACCACGGATGCCTTCAGAGGAGCTTTGGCAGCTATAGGTGATGTGTTATGAATTTGCAAATGCATGCTTTGGAATCAGAATGTTTTTTACCTGTGTAAGTTCACATTAACATGGAATTTAGCTTTGACATGATGACATATAACAAACACAATACAAATAGGAGTGCAGTGATTAGAGGGTGTCTGCTGTCACTTGTCTGGGAGAGTTAGTGCTTGGGGAGAGAAGCTCTCTGTCATCCCAAAAGGCAGCTGCTGTGGTCAAGGGTTGGTAATAATCCTGCTTACTCATTTTTTGGATTGAGAGTGGTAAATATCATGGAGGGAGGGCAGTTTATAGTTGATGATCTTCTCTGGAAACTTGAGGATGTCTGGCGTTGTCCCGTGTTGTAGTGGACCTAAAGCTGAACATTCAGCAATGATGTGTAGATGCCCTCAATGATGTCGATGTAGAACTGTACGTTATTTTCTCTAGAAGTTTAACTTTTTCATCTGCGACAGTATGTATATGCTGTGCTTTCTTGATGTTGGGTTCAGCGTTGAATTTAACTGTTGAGATGTACAGTCTTCTATACAGTCTTCAGAGCAATACGCTCCAGATTGTTATAACTGCACGAAGATACCAGCCCTTGTAGACAGATACAGCCGGCTGAGAGAGCCTTTCTCTGAAGGAGCTCTGCAATTATTATATTGATTACAGAGCTAAAGTCTACAAACATGTAGACTCTATAGTGGTCTAGGTTCTATAGGTTGTACTGAAGACCAATGTTGATTGCATTGTCGGCAGATCTATTAGTCCTGTATGTAAATTGAACTGGGTCCAGCAGGGGTCTGTGATTATTTTTAATTAGTCAACTACAGGTCTTCATGACCATAGTGTCCAGGGCAGCAGATCTGTAGTCATTTGGAACTGTGGTCTTATTCTTTTTAGGGGCTGGGAAAACTGTAGTGTCTCTAAAGCAGGCTGGCACAGTGCAGAGGTCCAGAGATTAATTATAAATGTCTGTCAACAATGGTGCCAGTTTATTTGCATATTGTTTCACGCAGCAGAGACAGAATCTGGGCCCAGGGGGGTTCTGTTTTTTTTTGTCTCCTAAACAGTCTGTTGACATCTTGTTTATAGATCTTCAGTGCCTGTTAGGGTCAGGGGCCAGACCTTTTTTTTCTCCATGGCTACAGAGTCTAGGTTGTTCTGGGAGATCCCCAGACATTCCAAAGACAGCTGGGAGATATAATCTCACCATCATGTCCTGGATTTTCCCTGAAGTCTCCACCTAGTAGCATGTGCCGGGAAGAGCTCCCTGGGTACCTGACCAGCTGGTATCCTTATGAGATGCCCCAAACACTTCAGCTGACGGAGTGGCGGCTCCATTTCAAGGTTTCTCCAGAGCTATGAACTTCTCACCCTTTCACAGAGAGGAAGTCTGGAAACCCTGCAGAGGAGCCTAATTTCTGCCGCTTGTACTTGTGACCTTGTGAGTTTGGTTATTACCTGGAACTCATTATTCTAAACCCTAAACGAGAATAAGAAGCAGATTTACTGGTAAATCATGAATCTCGTCAGGGAATTTTACTCTTGCTTCATCACCATGGACCTCTTCATTCCCCATAAAGCCAGTCACTGAACCAGTCCTCCTGTCAATCTCAGGTTCCCTCTTACTACCACTTCTGAAAAAGGTCCCAAGCTATTTAAACTCCTTCACTAAGGTTAGACTCTTGCTTTACCTGTAAAGAGCAATCCACTGTTTTTTGAGGGGGTACCATGGCCTCACATTTAGAGGTGCTGATTCTCATCCACACTGCTTTACACTTGGCATTAAATCACTTAAGTGCCTGTTGGAGGTCCTGGTCAGATGAGGCCAAAAGCACAACATAATCTACAAATAGCAGGGATGTCACCTCTAACCCTCTACACTGGGTTCCCTTCCAGCTATGACTGTGCCTTAATATCCTGAAATTCACAGGAGTGGAGGCACAATGCACCCTTGCCAGAGGCCAGCACTCACTCTAAGCAGCTTGGATTTTGTGCCAAGTCCGTGGGCACAACTCTAGTTACATTCATCCAGGGACCGAAGAGCTCGCAGTAGTGGCCCCTGGTACCCCGTATGTCAGGGCATGTGCCCATAAACATTCTCCAAGTCCACAAAGTGCATGCAAACTGTGTTGGCATATTCCTTTGAACCTTCATACATGTAAAGGATAAGAGTTAGTCTATTGTACCACGGCCAGGTCAGAAAATGCATAGGTCCTCCTGAATCCAAAGTCCGACCACTGGTCTCTTCTCCTGTACCCTAGTATAGGCTTTTCCAGGGAGGGTGAGAAATGTGATCTCCTTATAGTTGGAACACAGCTTCTGGTCCCCTTTATTGAAAAAAAAGGGACAGTCCAGGGATACTTTACCCACCATCCATGCTTAGCAGAAGAGGCTTGTCAATCACGTCACCCCAACAACATCCAGCGTTGTCAATATCTCTGGACTGAATTCTTCTACCCCCACACCCTTTCCACTATGGAATATTCTCACTCAGCATGTGGGAAACATTGCAAGTTGAATTCATTTTACCCAGAAGCTTTGGCCAGATGTTCCCAGCGATCCCTGACTGCTGCTCTGGGTCGCCCTGGTCCTTCCTGGCTTCCTCTCTAGACCTTGACTTGTAGTGGCGCTCAGCTGATTCCTCTATTCCTCTCTTCATCAGAGTGTCCAGTGCACATGGTCTCGATCCAGGTGGTGCAACTACACCGTTGATTATTGACCTTTAGCTTAGGCTGCTCTGGTACTATATACACTTATCAGCATCCTCGTGCATGAATATGGTGTCTTCCCGCATTAGGGTCTTCCAGTAGGATCACAGAGACTGTAGGCTATACCCTTCCAAGCACCTCAGCCATTTTCTCTAAGAAGGTTGGGTATTCTGAAATGCTGTTTGATGAATAGTCAGAGACAATCATAGAAGCAGGTTTACTTCTTTCCTTGGGTTTATTATAACACCATCAAGGTTTTGTTCTCATTGTGTATATGTCATATATGGTCCAGTGATGATCTTCATCTTGATGTACCTGAAGAAGCACAGCCATATTCCAGTCCATTTTTTAACAACAACATGGGTTTTTGTCTCACTTTAAGTAATTGATCAGACATTCAATAAGAATGTGAGGATAAGGAGGTTATGGCGGGGCATGACGGAGGACGGGGGATGACCTACATATCGGCTCTAAGGATCCAGGGTCTTATTAACATAAGAGAACATAAAGGGAGAAACCGAAAACAAAGGGACCATGAGGGGTCAAAACTAAACTAAGGCAGGAGCAACACCAGGAACAACAATACCACGGGTGGGAAGGAACACAGGGAACTACAAAACTAACAAGGGGTAACTGCAACTAAGAATCACACAGCAAGACAGGAAACAGCCACAACGAACCAGCGAGGAACAGTTCAAGGACAGGCGCTTAAATACACTGCTAACAAGACACGACACAGGACAGGTGAGAACCATAACCAAATCAACCAATCATTAAGGGCACAGGGCAATAAGGAAGAGGTGGGGTAATTAACAATTAACAGACACTACAGACTAGGAATCAGGAACAAACACCAAGGGCTGTCAACACTAGGAGAAGTCAAGGAAACAGAACATAGGCAAGGCACGGGCAGGGTAATCATAAACAAGACATAAATTAACTGTACAGATACCAAAAGATAAAATAAAACCACACTATATCACAGGTGAGGCAGGCCTCAGGCCAGCCTTGAACTCATGATAGGAGGGATATCAGCCTCTGAGCCACACACTCAACGCACTGAACTACACAGTGGCCTAGGGGGTAGGGAAGCACTCTAGGGGAACACTAAATGGGATGGTCAGTGGGAACTGCTGGCCAAATGGGGAAAAGGCACATGGGACAGGGCCACATGTATGCCGATTCTAACAAAGAGAGAAAAACTAAAGATCTCAGGACGGAGCAGACTGGAGTCCACTGAAACCTCCTGTCACTGGTGATCACTTTGCTTTTTCATTTGAAACTGACCAGACTTGTTTAAAGACGCTGAAATATTAATAGCGTGAAAAATCGAGCTTGGCGTGCTCCATCTTCGGGATGCAGTGCGAGTCATGTTCTACCTTATTGGGGACACGGAGACGGGCTCGAGAACAGCTAGATGGGGCCTGTTCGAGTGTGACTCCGTGCATGGTCTCCATGATGGTATATCGATCTCTGTGTAGCTCGTGACACGCAGTGACGTGCCATATTGACGCCGGACGGAGCAGCTCATCTAACAAATGCAAGAAAAACGGTGCTCACTATACGATGGTGAACTGCCGGCTTTTTGCTGGAAACAGTATAGCGAGCTCGTTTAGCGTAATAGCGCCAATATGTTCCTTATGCTCCAACTGAAACTAAATTAGGGCACACCTGACCTACCTTTTAACAGCAACCTGACGGCCAACCGAATGAAAGGCTGCTTCAAACCCTGTTTTAGAGGTCTCTCCCAGTCACACATATGGAAAGGCCTCATTTATATACTCTACTTATAAGAGCTTTCTCAGTGTTAGTGATACTAAGTAGCTTTTTTTAGACCAATTTAAAGTTTAAAGGACTCTTCACAAAACAAAACTTTGTCAAAAGTTACAGTAAAAGAGAAATTGAGTTCAGGGTGTAGGCTGACAGGTACAGAAGGTGATAATTATCCAGGGAGTGGTGAAGGAAGTTGTCTTGTGAGATGACATGTGACACTGCAGGTTAGGCCTCTGTGTCAACAGTATGAATGCCATATCTATGCTGGACTCTTGAGCAAGGCCCCAACGCCCCTCCCTCCCCCCACTGGATAAATGGCTGACATCATACAGACCCCAAGCTTCGCTCTCACCTCTGTATGTGTGTATTCCTTAAAATAGACAGTGATATGCAAGAACTAACACATACCGCTATACCTGTGCAAATGGCTAAGAAAGCTTCCTTTCATTTCAAGTTAGCAATGGGTGTTTGTGTTAAATTGCTCTTCAGATTTCACACACCCTGCACCAGTAATCCAAAGACCCAAAAATGAACTTTCTTAAGCTTTGACTATTAGAAATTTAAGGGCACTAGAAAGTGGGAATGTATATTAGACATTGCACTGCATGATAAATGGTATAGTTACATTTTTTTTGAGTTTGCATTTCTCCAGACTGACTCTGGGTCAGTGCAAGGCAACAGTGCACAACACGTCCAGGGTGAGGCAGTCTGGTCTGTTGAAGTATTGCTGCCTGTGTGAGGTACTCTGATAATCACAGCCAAGAGTGAAACAGCACAGAGGACTGATTTAAGGTGCAATAAATTGCCTCAGATATCATCCTGTAGGACTACAAATAACCTCATTATATGGCTGAAAAATAAAGGCTAAAGTTACCTATACATGCATAATAGTGTTGATATTTTAGAAATACCTTCTATCACAACCACTTAGCATCATTGTCATTACCAGAGAAATATGAAATTAACTCACTCAGACTCCTGACCTTCACTGACGTATATGATACAATATAGCATGCTCTATTCTTCGGAGAACATATTTGAGTTATTTTTAATCACCATGTAACATCAACATGTAATACTTAAATGCGTTCGTGTCATACCACAAGACATTTAAATTCTGAAATATATTTCACTAAAGGGCCCAAGGAGCAGATAGGCTACGTACTGTCAAAGTTTAACGAATACAGGCATGATTTCTCTGACAATCCTTTCAGTAAATCACAGAGTCAACAGGAACCTTCAGTCGTTTATATCGAAAATCCCTGGATTGTTTGCATCCCAAGAGAAGGAAGTAAATTCCAGGCTCCGTTGAAAACACTAATTTATTTTGTAGACTTTTTTATTTTTAATTTTGGAGTAGTCTTCCACGAAAAGGTCAAAGAGGCAAAAGCCTCTTTTATAAGTAATGAAAGAACAGTCATGTTTTTGACAGCTGAATATCTGAGCCACAAACAAAGTTTCTGACAATAGCTTAAGGTATAAATTCTTTCCTCTGGGGAAACAAAGTTTATATACATAAAAATACAATATAAATCCAAGT
The DNA here is from genome assembly GCA_026777985.1 of Mormyrops attenuatus. Classification (NCBI taxonomy): domain Eukaryota; kingdom Metazoa; phylum Chordata; class Actinopteri; order Osteoglossiformes; family Mormyridae; genus Mormyrops; species Mormyrops attenuatus. The sequence goes on along the minus strand of JAODKC010000021.1, from coordinate 25,169,063 downwards.
GTGATGTGGAGAGGCAGCCTGGCTCCTTCACTGACTCCTTATCTTACCTCTGCTTGCCCAAGTGGGTCATCATGTTTCAGATCGACCCCCTCCCTAATATCATCAGGACAGTGAACTAGAGCAGGGCCCCCCAGTAGGTGGCCTGCGGGCCAAATGCAGTCCACGAGAGGTCCAGGTCGTTCTGTAAATTTTACCTTCTGCCCCCCCCCGAGATCCAAATACCTGGGAACCCTGCTCTGGAGCTTTTCTTGAGTATCACGGACCGAAATGAAACATGATGTAGTTTCAGTGCCTGTAGTGGTACTCATCCGAGCTGCGTATAGTTTAGCCGTAGGGGCAGTTGTGCTGGACCCCTGGCTGGACTTGGTCCCTTTGTGTTCTTATGTAGCAGGTGCCACATCCTCCCCACAGTCTTTGTCCAGGCTCTGGAATCCAACTTCTCTGTTTGCCAGTGCAGAAACGTTTTACTCACCATTCATTCTAAACTGAAGAGGCTTGTCGACCACATCACCCCAACAGCACCCAGTACTTTCTACATCTCCGGACCACTTGGATAAAATCAACAGTGCACTGAGTCTCTGTGTGCATGCCCTGAACTTGTTTTCAGTAATTACATAAACAAATTATGAGAAAATTTGACCACCTGGATAGTGACTAAAAAGAGACAATTGCTTAAAAAGTGGGAAAAAAGACATGCCTTAACTTTTTATTTGTTTTGTCAATGCGATTGACTTTCGCGTTTTGTGGGAACGGAGTTTAATTAAGCTTCTTAAATTGGCAATCAGTGGGAGCTCCCTAGCACGCGTGAGCCTTCAAGCCGAGATGGTGGCACCTTCCAGGAGGACGGAGCAGCATGTCGTGTTGCCGTGAGGCTGGCCCGCTGACCTGGCCCACGGGCACTGCTCCTGCATTTTAATGCGGGATGAGAAAACAACAGCCCACTAACAAAGCCAGTCTTGTGTTCTGCCTTGATTCCGCTTCTGGGAGGCGATGCTGCCATGACTACTGAGAATTGAGCACTTATAATGCAGAATGCACACACAATGTTCCTCAAGAGGGATGCTTTGTTTGCTGCTCGGCTGATGATCCTGTATAGTGATTTACAATTTCCACATATTGATCCAGGGGTATATCATTAAAGGCATATACCCTATCATCTATTCATCCATATCCTAACAGCTTATCCAGTACAGTGTCATGGAGAGCCTGAAATCCCTGGCAACATAGGACACAAAACAGGGGATACCCTGAACTGGATTCCAGTTCATCACAGGACCATGTGGTGTGACATACCTGCTAATATTTAATATCTGTCTTTATTAAGGTTTGGGTATGAGGTAATGGTCTACCAAAGCTGTGCTACTACAGGGTTCAGGCAAATTAAACATCTAAATTACTGCCATATACAAACAAAACATTACCGGGAGCTTGCCTAATGATATCTGGGTCTCCCTACATTTCTCTGCCTCCCATTGGCTGAAATTATATTTATGGTTTACGTTAGGAATTCTGTAATCTTTAAATAACTTTTTTAGGGTGCAAAGCGGGGCCCAGTCAGGGATTTAAACTTCAACTACCTACAGTTTTACTCACAGTGTTTCAGTTGATAAATGCATCAATAATCTAGTCATTTTTTCCTTATCGTATGTCTAGAAAAAGATATAACTGACAAGCTGAAGAGGATACTCTTGTATAATTCTGCAAGCTATGGTTACTATTTAAAAGGAACAATAAATCAGAAGTATAATACCATAAATCTTTTAGTGTTGTACCTTGTCTCCTGCCTGTGGAATAGGTCACTAACAGTTATTAGCATTTGCTCTGTACCTGTATTGAAACATGGTGATTGCAGCATTTTTATTAAACAGCATCATTCATTGCTTCCACTTTGCATAAAGTTAGAGTGAAGCTTTGCTTTGTGAAGGCTGACATTTTGCCGTATGTCTCTAGATAAGTGCCTCTTTTCTCCCTGCTGAGGCTGAATTAGTCCACTTCTGATTAATACCAAAGTCACCACTGTGTTCCAATCACCCCGATTACTCCATACTGCAGAAAATTAGATTACGCCTTTTCACATGCATAACATTTTTCTGGGATTAGATGGGGAGCCGCAGTCCCAAGTGATCATTGTCATAATCGAGTTTTGGTCATGATGCAGTTGAACCTTGGAGGTGGGGTCTTCAAGGGCAGTATTTGAAAAGACCTTGGTCCAGGAATGGAGGCCTTTGGGTTATTTTCCTTTTCATCTAAATTGTAGCCATCTATTTTATTTTTTGGGTTGAGTGGTGGCTCTGAGGTTAGGGATCTGTGCCAGCAATAGGATGGTTGCTGGTTTGAATCCCGTGAATGCCACGATTGATCCTACTCCGTTGGGCCCTTGAGCAAGACCCTTAACCTGCAATTGCTTTGTCCTGGATAAGACGTTAAACTACATCCAGCCCTGTAAGGAGGTCCTTTAACTTATAGGGAAAATTTGGTGGGTGGTGGTAGGATTGGCACTCCAGCTGTCGCAAAAAACTCCCACTGTTCCATTGGGACTAGTGCGATGCTGAGGTATCACCTGCTGTACTCAGGTTCTCATCCCTGTGGTGGGTGCTGTAATTGTGTGCTCTCCTTACCTCCTCTCATCTGTTTTCTGAGGTAGAAACATCTTTTTTCCCCAAAGCAATTAACTCTTGCTAATATTCCTAATATTCAAAATGTGGGATATCGAGAATGATGGTTTTCGTGTTTCAAATTCTGTTCCTAATTTGGTCAATGAAAATGGGATATTGCAGGTACTGGACAACAGGATCTAGCTTTTAAGATCAGAGATGAGAGGGACTGTATTGGTCAGACAAACACACACCTCTTTGTCACACATCGCAGGAACCAATTTAAACGACATTTCAAAAGGTGCTGTAAGACTCTCGAAAGTGCTGTCGTTTGCTATTGAAGTGCTATCATATTGTTCTTGGGCGTACTGGGAGATAATGTGGTCCGATCTTGCCTCTGCTTGAAGCACTTTGTAGACAAAATGGAGCATTATCAAAGGCATGTTTGCTCTGAGGAACATGGGCGGTTTGCGGTCGCTTTGAGAAGTACCTGTGTCATTTTGTTAGGGGACACTTATCTTTTGGTTGTTGACCGCCCAGCATTTCTCGATCTCTCCTTGAAAAAAGTTTTACTCCAACCCATTCCAGATAGACCTCAATACGGCATGTTTTCCTTTATTTAAGATTTGGTTTAAATTTATTTCAAACTTCTTTTATCTGCTGGCGAATTTCCTGTGAAGGACGATGTTCAGATAAATTATTTATTTGCAGCTCCTTCTGTGTTCTGTTCTGGAAATGGAATAGCATCCTCGTGTTGCTCTCCCATAACGTCGCCATGATTGCGGTTGCTTCGTGGCCTGGCATTCGCCACGGAATTTCTCACTGCTGCATGCCAGTCCCAAGGTGGCCGGAAAACTCTCCAGAGCATCTGCATCATGCGTTCGACTGATTGTGAGTCATTGACAAAGGGAATCACCCCGGGGTAGCGTGGCACATTCTGCAGCATGTTCCACACAAGAACCCACCAAAATATCTATATTTTACCCAGAGTGTCTCAGCAGCAAATTCTATGCAAGCTACTGAGAATTTTATCAGTTCTTGCCACTCAATATTTAACTGGGGAGCCACAGGTTAGGTTCTTGGCTCAAGGCTACCACAGCAGGATCCCTCCTGAGACCTGAATGCCTTCATCCAGTGCACTGCCCCACCGCTCCTGTTAGACATACTTAGCCTGTTGTAGCAGTGATTTAACTGCACTGCACAGCCTGTCCCTTGGTGCTCACCTTGTTCATGCAAAGGGACAGCCATCAATGAGCTTCCTGGAAGTTCAGGCGCAGTCGCCATCTCAGTCCTCTCGAGAGTGAGACTCCATCTCTACAGGTTAAGTGCTTTCCTGCCACATTGCGCGCTCTTATACACGTACACCGTATAAAATTGCAGTTTACTTACTGTGGAAGGTTAGAGGTTAAAACATTGAGCATTAGCAAGAGTGGTTCATGTGATAAACTGAGCCCTTGATGAACTCTTTGTGTGGCTAAGAAATTATTGGATTCTCCTGATAACAGCAGGGTAGAAAAACTAGGGGGAAAAGTCCAGAATAGGTATTCTTTAAGTGGTATTCTCTGTCCAGGCCAATACCTTATATGGGCAAGTGTCCATACAAGCAAAATCTGTCTTAGTTGCATTGAGCATATAGTTATAAAGGAGACCATTGTTAACCACCTGTTCATGAACCCATACCTTGTGATGCTAGACAGAGGTTTCCTTTAAAATTTCCATGAAAGACTTATAGAGTAGCATCGATATGTGTAGTGAGGCTTTGCTGTATGTCTCTGGGACAAAACTGAAGTTTTAGATGACCTCTTTGTAGAACAAAGGCTTGAAAACCAAAGTGTGCTGTCAGAGCCTCGTTTAAGCCAAAGGGAATCACCGATCGGTGACTGACAATGGGAGGTGCCTCACCGCTCATTACCTTGGTGTGGCTCTGCATTTATTTATGACTGTGTCTCTTGTCCTTGGCTCGGTGAGCCTGTCTACCTGTTTCCCTCCCTTCTATGTCCCAATTTCAGTGGAGAATTAAATATCCTCCACTTCTGTGCCCCCTTTGTTTTCTAAATGGTAATGGACGGCCTGCTGGCAGGTGTGTTATAGCATGTTAGCCAGCCGCATTTCGACACCATGTGGAATCTGTTGATTTCAGCCTGATTGGGTCATTTGAGCCCAGCAAATATCTACAGTCCCCTGGCTTATGGGGGTGTAGACTGTTTGGCGTGAGCTGCTTTGTTGGCAGGGGGTTCCCGTTGTTGGAACGCCTTCACCGGCATTCGCCTGTATAGCTTCTCAGGCAGGTGTAGCTAAAAAAAATATTTATTGGTTAGGTTCCCCAGTTCATGTTGTTCAGCCTCATGTGTGAGGGAATTTATATCACTAACCCAAATGGAAGAAATTGAGTTTGTTTGCAAGTGATTTGTAATGTGATGCTTATGTTTGTGATCTGATATTACTCATGGTGATTGTGGGTATCTGTTTGTGGCTCTGCAGGCTACTGCTGTGTTTAGGGTTGCAGTGCCTGATAGGTCTGATTTTGCCTGTGGGCATTCATTTTCCCTGCATTATTATCATACGCCAGTCTCAAGGGTAAAGTCTGACGAAGGTTGAATTTCAAAGAGTAAGCATTTATTAACGGGCCTTACATTGTTGTTAATGACAGAAATCGTTAAGAAAGGTGAAAACACCCATCAAGACTCATATGTATAATTTAATAGATACTAGTTATGTCTTATGCAAGACCAATGCAATAGGCCATCATTATGTTTGTTTTGCAGATTTTGCCCAGCATAGAAGCTTGCATTGCACAGTGGGAAATGCTGCAAGGCTTTGACATAACAGCAATGCACTGTGGGAAATGTCACTGGGCTTTGACACCACAGCAATGCACTGTGGGAAATGTCACTGGGCTTTGACACAACAGCAATGCACCGTGGGAAATGTCACTGGGCTTTGACGCTACAGCATTGCACCATGGGAAATGTCAGTGGGCTTTGAGACAACGGCATTGCACCCTGGGAAATGTCACCGGGCCTTGACACAACAAGATAGCACAGTTTCATATTTATTCACTGTGAGAGCCTGGCCAGTGGTTAAAGATTATTATCCATCATCAGCCATCTTTCCTCCATCAGCCCAGTTTTGATAATTGTTTGCTTAATGAGAATCTGGTGCAGGAAGCATGGGGTATGAGGACAGACTTTGTTGGGCTCACACGTTGCTTGTATGACTTGTGTAACTACTTGGTAAGGGCTGCAAAAAATTGCTCAGTCACATATTTGGGCCATAGAAGAAAAAGTATAAGCTGCTCAGAAACTGCTGCATTTGATCGCACAGCCGTAAATCAGGAGCAGAACACTTTGAGACATCACTCAGCAGATGAACAAACTTTCCAGGCTTACTTGACATCCAAAACACTTTGTAATGTGAAGAGCATGCAAAGAGAATTAGTGGTAAAAGTCAAGTTGAAGTCATCTTTTACTTGTATCATGCACGGGGTCATACAGTGAGATGAAGCATCGTTCTCATTGGTCAAGTAATATATATGTTTCAATATAAATATCGAAACATATAAACAATAGGTAACGCTTTATATTAACTGCACCTTCATAATAGATTCATAATGCATTCATAGAAGATGCACTGAATGTTCTACGAATGCATTATAAAGGCATTATGAAGGTGCAGTTAATATAAAGCATTACCAAACAATATAAACGTGACATTTTAAGAGATGGACATTTAGACATAGACAAGAAATACAGTTAACCACCTAATCAGTGGGGTAGGATTATGGAAAATGGCATGAATGCAGAATGTGCAGTAAACAGAAGTAGTTTCATAATTATAGAGTTTTATGCTGAATGGGTTAGCTAATCAGGTTTCCCTTTCATATAATTATATATATATATAAACAAGTTAACAACGTGTTTACATTCATTCAGCGTTGGTCTGTGCTTTTGAGCATATGCGTGTTTGAGTGCTGATGTGTCAGTGTTTGTGTACACGTGGTGATGTTACTAGCACCATGCTCAGGACATCGTGCCAGGTTAAGCCGAATCACGGATGCCATTGAGGTACAGAGGACATGGCCCCTGACTCTCTGGGTGGTCCTTCGGGGGGGTTTCAGCTCAAGCACACCGTTTTGGGCCACAGCTGGCTTCTGCAGCTGCTGGCAGGTCTTAGGGTCAGACATCGGGACTCCTGTCTTGTGCTTGCAGCCGTCTGCATCATACAATGAGTTGGAGGAGCGGATGGCTGGGGGGGGCAGCAAAGAGGAGCAGAGGGACATCATAACACAGCTAATCATCTCCCTCAGCTTCTGCGCCCTTCCTGATTTGGGGGCTAAACAGGAAACTCGGCTATAATCTGAAACCTTGTGTGTAGCACCCATGTTGAATACTGCAAGCTTTGCGTCCCTTTCACTGCAACTTCTGAGCTCATCTGACGCTCACTGTCCCCGCTGTCTGTAGTTCGTACCCTGTACACGTGAGGATTGTTTTCCCTCTGTGTCTGAGGCAGCTCTCCCTCACTTGTAAGCTGCTTGCTAATTTGATTCGCGAGGCCTGCCTCGGTGGGTAACATAGGCTAATTTTGGGCCTCCTCGCTTCCTTTCCATGTAATTTAGGTTTGCGGTGCCTTCGTTTCCCAGGTGATGAATATTGATGAGTAAAATCCACGCTCGGATAGTACTTCTGGGGCTCCTGGGATGCTTTAATGTTGACCCATATCTTGTGATTCATAGAAGCAACACACACACACACACACACACACACACATACACACAGTGGTGGGAACTGTGCTAGTACCCTTGAGAAAAGTGCATAACTAGAATTGCTTCAGTATATCAAACTGTATAATAATGTCATGACTGTAAACTGTATGACCATCAATTTCCTGTGGATGAAGCCATTTGCGGAGTTACTGATGGTGAAGGTACTCATTAGCTCCTCCCCTAACCAAAAAAACCCACCCCCTTTTCAGCCATTCTAAATGGGGGCCAAAGCAGTTATCCAGCCCATGTTTCCCCATCCCACGTGGCACTGGGCAGCAGAGCCGGCAATGGGCCCATCGGCGCCCTCCATGCCTGGCCGGGCCTCTCTGCTTCGCATTGAGCAGCTCGCTAATGGAAACACGACAGGTGGTTATGAGTTTAGCGCACGGGAGCAGATGTGGGACGTCGCCCGGCGCTGGAGAATGGGAAGCTGGTGTGGGGTGTGGCAAGGATGAGTGGAAGGGAAGCTTGTTGAATTGACCATTTCCCATAATGCCCACTGCTGTCCCCCCATCCCCTGCCTACTGCCCTGCTGTCTTTACAATGAGCTGCCAGGGTAGACCAGAGGGACCAGTGGGCAGGCCTTTCCACATGGCGGGGGGGTTAGCAGTCTGTCTATAGCATTCACCTGCTGACTCAGCTCACTGGTACTGCTCATGGTGGCGGAGGGGCTCGTCAAGCTTGGGGCCTTGTTTTCCTGCAGTGTGTGGCTCAGCAGGTTGGGATGCTGTAGCTGTGATCAGAAGGTCACTGGTTCAAATCCCAGGGAATGATTTTACCGTTCGGTCCCTGAGCATGGCCCTTAACCCCCAATTGCTCTAGGGACTGTCTCACTCTGCTTTCTAAATTGTACATCACTTTGGGTTAAAAAAAATGTCTGATAAATAAATAAAATGTTAATATAAGACACCCATTACTGCTTCCAAATAGCAGTTCAAACCATTATTGAGGAGCTTGACAGCCTGTGAGTGGTTTTCAGGAAACGGCACAGTGCGTGCCCATCTTTGGCACGGAATCCACCCGAGGGATCACACCCGGCTGTCGAGGCAGGTTGTCGGGCCCGGGGAAACAGGTGGCGAGCGGGCGGAGGTGCCATGCAGCGAGGAGCTTGTGCAAAGGCTTGTGGGCTTCCGAGCGCACGCTTAATGACTAGTTGTTTAATTACAAACTGACAAGAAAGCGGGAGGAAAAAATATAATACTGTGAAAACTTTAGGAAACTTCACTCTAAGAGAAAAAATAAATAAGCATGCAGATAACACATCTGCAAAAAAAAGGTTCTACCAAGACAAGTGAAATTTAATCAGTTGCTATATTACACAGGTGATGTATGCAAATGGCGGGAGAGTGGGCTGTCTGCTAATTTAAGCATTTTGTTGCATTAGCATGCTAGTAAAAAGGAGCTGCTGGAAGCCTGGGTAATATTTACAGAAATATTAATGATGGGGAAATTCTTCAAGAAGAGACGTATTTGTTCACTGGCATGTATTCAATTACTTATCAGCGGTTTAATTAGTGATAATTTGCGATCAATTATGGCCGCCCCCTGTTTTCCGAGGCGCTGCATTTTGCATCTTCTTTTAAAGCTTGCTTATGTCTGTTTTCGCTGTGGTGTCCCCACCCACCCCACCGTGCTGCCACCCCCCTCATCTGCATTATCGTCGACGAATGCCAGGTACTTAAAATAATCATGCGCTTGCGCCCCGAGCCGACATCGCTGACTGTGATGGATCTCTGGAGGCCTTTCTTCACGTTCCCGTGCATTATTCCATCATGCACGTCGGGGCCTGAAACTCCAGATGCTCCCAATTACCTATGCATGAAGGCTGAACTGCGCCCAGACACACTGCCCTCTCCTCTGCCGGCTCTTTACTTCGTCGGGCTCAGCAGTCAGTCTTACGCGGCTGGAACATTTCATAAATCATCGCATAGTCACCTCGAATGCTTTTCCTTATTAAGTCCTGGTTTTTACTCTAATGGGAATAAACATCGCGGCCATACCCATCTCAGTAAATGCTGTGTGGTCTGAGCGTCAGGGAGGACTGACAGAATCGGTGTGAGGCTGGGGGTGTGCTCCAAGTGGGACGACGAACAGGACCGTGTCGCGCAGGGATGTGAGGAAGGCTTAGGGATGTTATATTGGGCGCGGGATTGGGGAAGAACTTAGGGAAGACTTGGGAAAGAGGATCATACATAAAACTCATTAGAACGGAAAATGGGAGCTGGGTCTTGGAGAGGGCTTCCTTGGGCTGTCGGCTCTGTTAAGCAAACCTGGTCAGAATCTCTTTGCATTGCATGCAAAACCATTAGAAACCATTAACCACATCTGACTGAAGTAAATATGCTAGTTTCACTTTTTCACTATTTTAAATGAGGAGACATACTGGGATGGATTTTTCCTGGGCATACAGATGGATATAACCTTGATTATGTTTTGAGCACTAGTGAACTGCTCTGGCCTATCAGAGGTCCACATCCAAGATGCCACACTATATCACATGACCGTCTCTGCTTTTATGAGGTGATGATGAAACAGTTTTGTTAATACTCTTCTTAATGACCTGATTTTATAGTGATACCAAATATTTGTTCCGTTCACGCTCACCGCATGTATTCTCACCAGTAAACAAATTGAATCGAACGATCGGGGAGAAGGTGAGGAATAGAGATGAGGGGAGACTGAGGTCGCGTGAAGTTCCTGTGGTTGCAGGCCAATTTACTGCTCGCTTAAGTGTCATAAATCATCATCGTCTGGCTCGGTTATTAGATTTTGGCTATTTGCGTAGATAACTGTTGGGATTTAGCAATTTCCTAAATGTACTGGAGGCAGAAAACACGCAGTTCTGCGCCATATTCATATCCCGGGCACACTATTGCTTTCAAAATCTTTGTGATGGGTGGCACCCATCGAGTGGCTGGCTGTCCGACTCTGGCTCTGTTGTCCAGTAACGCACTCTCCACTTCACTGCTCCCATGTTTTTTTTTCACTCACCTCCCTCCCATATCTTCCCAGTATTGATTGCTCTGTTTCCCAAGCGTCAGGTTTGCCCTAACGAATCTGGCCTAATGAGCTTTCAGTTTCATTTACTCAGTCTTAGGTTACAGAATTACGGGAAACTTCTCAGGAAATTACCATAGATGTTTGTGTGTGTGTGTGTTGCGGCGGTCCTCTTCTTTTGTCTTCATTCTAAAGGTGGGCAACACAAGTCCAGCTCTGGGAGGTTCCATCAAGCAGTAATATGGTGGGGGGAGATTCCTCTCTCACCATTGGCCTTGTTCAGCCAGTTGACTTTGTGGTGCACTTCAGCAAAGTGCGGCTGGATGCAATGCAACGGGACCTAGTGCCTAAGAATGGGGAAGATGACTCCCACTGGAAAAATCCTTATTGAAATACCGACGGGCGCCGAGTCTATGAGACAAAACAGAGACACTGAATTGCTTTAGCTTTCAGCGCCATTGCTGATACAGGTGACCTGTTACATTAGTGCTGATGTGAAATGATCCATTCCTGTAGCGCTAGTTCTGCTGCCCCCAGGCTATATAAAGGATCGTCCCGCGTCTGTCACGCCTTCGTGCTCCACCGTCTCACCCAGGTGACGGAGCGCCGGCCAGGCCGTGGAAACAGGAAGCCAGTGGAGAATGATTCGAATGGTTGACATGCTGAGAAGACCCGCTAGCTTGTGAGAGCTCCCCAGGTTTTCTCATGCTCCCGGTCACTTCTGCTGTTGACTGGTGAATGCGCTTCCTGTGTGTGTCCTCCTATCCCTGCCTTCAAGGCATGTTGGTTAATCAGAGGGGGATTCAAACACAATTTGTGCCTATTTCTGCATCTAACCCTTCCCTTTTTTCTCTGTAAGGTAAGGTGATGCTTTCTGCCTCCCAGCACCTCACAGCCCATACAGCCATATTTCGGCAGATGAATTTCAGGTGATCTTCTTGAATAAGAGAATTCACTGTATATTCCCATTCAGCGGCACAGTTGCGGGACAGTCCCAGCGTCACGTGCAACTTTGTTATAAAACCCTGTCTGTTTTGTGGCTCTTCCTGTCCCAGTTCCTTGCATGACCCAGAATCGGATGGAATAAAGGTGCCAGCTCCCAGTAGCTCTGGTGTTAGTCAGGAGGGTGTCACAGGAGGGACCGGCAGCCCTCACCACAGTGTGAACAAAGGACCCCAGAATAGATCCTGCTTTTGTTCATGTGAATGAGGTACCTGTATATCCAACTGGAAAATTGGTAATATTACAAATCTGTGTGTGTTTGTAATTATTACATTGCGGGGACCAGATTTCCCCAAAATGTGATAAAAAATGTGATAAGTTTTTATCTTGTTGGGGACATTTTTTTCGGCCCCTTCGAGGATAACCTAAATTTTATAAAAATCTCTGAATGCAATCAAAAAACTAAAAATGCCAGTAGTTTGTTTGGTTACATATGGTTAAGGTTAGGGCTGGGTAGGGGTTAAGTTTGTCATAGTTGGGATTAGGGTTATGCCCATAGAAATGAATGGAGAGTCCCCACAAAGATATAGTTACCCAATCTCTGTGTGAGTGTGTACTGTATGCATGTGTGTCTGCCTGTGTGTTTGAGGTTTTGACATTGGAGTGTATACAGTTGAATAGGGATGGGTTTTCTTCTCTCTTCTCTAGATTTACAATTTGGGGTGACCTTGGACAGGTGGGATTCCAAGAAAATGGGTTTTTATTAATGTACAGCCGGAAGAGCAAGTAATAAACGGCCATCAAAACTGTGTGACTGAAATAATTTGATTTTTATTTGAAATAAACACAGCAAATAGAACCAAACTAGGCAAAGCACCGCAATGAAGCTTGATGTAGATGGAGAAGCTCGGCCTGTTAGCTGTGTGCTTCTGTTAGCTGTGTGCTTCTGTTAGCTGTGTGTTGTTTCCTTCACTGTCTGGCCGCCTGCCTTGTGTTCCCTCTGCAAGTCACTTGTCCTGGATTGTAGGTGGTTGTTTGTCGTTAGCAAATGCTGAATTTTCACTGGACTGCCGGAGTAGATTAACAGCAATTCAGCCCCATGCCCTTTTCTGCCCCATGTATAAGGAGGAAAGAATGGCAAGCATTCACTCCTACAGGAAAAATAATTTTCACCAGCTGTAACAATGGACTCTAAAACGATTGAACTGACTTGCCACCTTGTTTGAAGTGGAGGGACACATTAGCATTCCCAGGAACTGATTATTCTGTTGTTTGCCTGTATATAATTTTATTAGTCATATAGAACAGGACAAATTGCAACCTAAATCCTAAGATCATACCACAAAGCATTATTCTCTGCAAGGTATAATGAAGGTGTTTATGCCTCGAGAGTCTTCTGTGTGCTGATGTAGTGTAAAGGTGAGACCGGCATGTTCCTCTGCTGACACCCCCGGCATCGCATGTCACTTGCATCGTCGTCACTGCGTAAGTTTAGGGGCATTTGCTGTTTTACTGAAAGTATTAAATTTGGGCTCATGCTTTTTCACCTTGGTTCCTAGTTCGTAGTACACATTGTATATCAGAGTTCAGCTCAAGCATTCACAACTTCATATTAAAACCTATATATATATTCAGAAAATGGATGGGATGGATAATATTTATATGATATGCTTGTGATGTATTATCTTACTTGTACATTTCTTTGGAAAAAGCATCTGACAAGTAAATATAGTGTTATTTTAAGTTATACTCATTGTTTTGACAGACTGGGAAGGGTGGAGTAATTTGGAGGATTGCAGAATATCTCTAGATGAATAACAACTAGGGAAGGAGAAAGCAGTGCCCTGGTGCTTTGTGGGTAATACCGCGTGTCCTTTATTCCCTTGTTAGGCTAATGCCCTGTCTGGCTTCTTGTTCACTTATGTATGCTTATTGAAGCACAGCTTTGTGCAGGAACTGACAGTGATGCACATAATTAGTGCCTTCGTTGCAAAATGTTGGCTGCATTTATAACATCCGAAAGGCATTTGATCACATGTGGAAGGTTTTGGGAAAATGAGTGTTTGTTAGAGAGTGAAACTGAGACATTTCATAGCTTTTGACAAGTAGATAATAGAGCTTACAGCCCACGTGCCTTTAATACCCACAAATAAGTTTTCTTCTTGATTGTCATGAGTAATTGTAACCCTCTATTTATGGATTTGGCTTCTTTTCTTTGTCTTTTTTATTATTTTGATGTAATTATTGTTTCTGTCTTAGAGTTACGGAAGGCAAAAAGTTTTCACATGAATTTGAGTGTGACTTTGAAGTTAAAAATAGATTTCTGCACTTTGACAGGCTATATATATCTAGTTATGTGTATGATCGGTATGTTGCTATTCAGTTGCGTCCTTTTCCCAAATATCTGTGATTGTTTGATACAATTATTTAATACTTTTTAGGTTTTAATACTTCATTGACATTCATTTGAAAGGTTCAAGGAGCTATAATTCTTTTTTGCGATAGGGGTATTGTAGGTGGGGCAGCACTGTGGTGCAGTTGTTGGCTCACATTCCTTGGCTGAGGGGTTTGAATCCATCCTCCATTTTGAGTGTGTGGAGTTTGCATGTTCTCCCCATGTTACATGTGTTTCTGGCAGTTTTTCCGGGTTCTTCTTGCAATCCAAAGAACATCAAAATTGCCCACAGTGTGTTTGAACTCAGAGGTGCAGGTAGTGATTTTGGACCCAATAACAACGTGGCACATTGGGTCCCCAACCCAGACCAATCCAATTATGTTTCAGGGCCCATATCACTCAGGGGCCCTTGGGATTATTGTGACTCCCCCCACCCCCCTTTATGGCACCCCTATGTAGACTAACATACTGTCAAGAGTCTACCCCAAGTTTCACTAGTGCACAGTCTCACATGATGGCTTCAGAGGTGGTCAGAAACTGTATCAGCGTTTTAGTGGCATTAATGTTTGGCTTCAAAGGTTTAAGGTCTCTGCAGAACTCTAATGCTACAGCAGGGTCTACTGGACCTGGAATTAAATGTCGTCTTTTTAAAAGGGAGGAACTTCATAAGAAAAAATAATCTCCCACTGGAAAAAGACGTGGCGATGTTCTCTCTATAACTGGCCTGGAACGTCCACTTAGTTATGACTAATTTGGCCTGAAGATCAGTACGTTGTGACGTTTTAGCTTGTGCCTGTGAAAAAAAAGGCTTTATAGCATAAATATTTCTGTCAGAATTTCCTACACATTTTTTTACAAACTACCCTGGCCTCCTCCACACCACAGAAAGTATAAAGACTGCTCCTCAGAGTGCCCTGAATAGGATACGTGCCCGGCAGAAAATGTGCCTGTTTAATTCTTAAAATCCATGTTTGAATCGGCAGGCAGTATCCATACAAGCACATGGGGAGGTTAGTTGCAGTTGGTGTCTGATTCTCAGCCAAGATTCAAAAGGAAATCATACCTCCCACCCAGATGCAACACCCCCCCCCCCCCCATCCCCCGGCGAAAAAAAACACAGCAACTGTTATGAAATTTCCAAGCAGATGTGGTCCAGATAGTCTCCATTTTCATCCAGAGCTGTGGGTTCTGACTCATTGCATGCTCAGTGGCCATAGCCCCATTCCCCTGATGCATATAGAGACGCCTTTACCCAGACAACAAGGCTTGGTGCACTGTCCTCCAGGATGCCCGAGGTGTGGGCAGAGGTGGCCTGCTGGAATGAGACTCAAATCTCTTTGTTTTTTGTTTTTTTTGAAGAAATGCAGGACTTCATCACTTGTTAAAAACAAGAAACGTGGAAAGTAATCGTCGTTCATCAGGGAGAAACGGGCGTAGCGAACCTGCATGTAAAAACAGCCCAGCTCACTCTGTAGCTCCGTGGAACAGCCTGAGGAACACACTGCATGGGAAGCCTATGTAGATGAAAGAAAGAAGCTCAGTATACTTAGTACCACCATATGTACGCTGTATTTAACATATGTGTACATCCATCCATCCATCCATCTATCTTCCTACTACCCTGGGCTGAAACCTATCCTTGGCAGCAGAGGGCACAAGGCTGGGGAACACCCTGTCTAGGATGATATTTGTGTACATATATAATAAAGTGTGCTGCTGATTAGACCTGCGTCCGTACAAAACTGTTCCAAGTCATGCATATTGAGGTCAGGACTCTATCTTGGCCCTTCTGAAAAAAATATTTTCTTTTGTTCGAACATCTCTTTTATTGATTTACCCCTCTGTTTTGGATCAGTCATGCTGCCGACAATGACCCAGCTTCTTTGCAGTTGTAGATCACAGACAGATGTCCTGACATTCTGCTGTAGAATTTCTTTGGAATTTCTTGGTCCCTCGATTATTGCGAGCTGCCCAGACCCCAAGGCAGCAAAGCACCATAACAAAACACCATAATATTATTTTTTGTGCCTATGCAGTGTCTCCAAACATTACCCAGTGCACCAAAAACCTCAGCTTCTGTCCACAGAACATTGTTCCAGTAATTCTATGGAACATCCAGGTGCTCTTTTGCAAATTTGAAATGTGCAGCAGTATTTCTTGAAGAGCACTGGTTTTCATCAAGGTTCAGTGGTATACTTATGATATACTCTTAAAAACAGATTTGACCAAGAGCCACAGATGACTGGGTGTGCCACTGGGTGTGCCATCCTCAGCTGCCACCTTAGGTTTCTTTGTCCCATGTCTGTGGATTCTGTGATGGCCTTTCTCCTCATCTTGGTAAGACACTGGTGTCAATTATGTTGAGCCTCTTTCTAACTGTGGACCGATGGAAGATCAAGTCTTTAGAAATAATTGAATCATCCTTTCCAATCTTATGAGCTTCACCCATTTGTTGGGATAGTGTATGGCTCTTTGGGTTAGGAATCTGTGTCTGTAAAGTCATTGTTTTGAATCCCCTGTATGCCAGCGTAAATGTACCTCTGTTGGGCCTTTGAGCAAATCCCTTAATCCCAAAATCTGCTCCAGGACCAGCAGATAAATGGCGACATCTGAGCTCGAAGCCAAAGCTTCACTCTCCCCTCTACATGTGTGTTTCTATATGTCATAAAGAACAAGAAGGGATATGTGCCAATCAACAAATTCTTATGAGAAGCAACAAATTACAGCTCTTCTTTTGAGGTTCTCTATAAACTCATTTGATCGAGTCATATTGTGCGTGAGCAGAATTCTGCTGTTAAGAGCTGGTAACAAAATTTTATTCTTTTTAATGAGGCAAAACAGGGCAGTAAACGCACAACTGAACTGACTGCTCTGCCTGACACCAATTTCCCCCTTTTTCAAGTCATAATTATCCTTGCGGTAATTTTTTCTACAAATGACCTTGATTATTTAAACCATTTCTTCAATGTATATAATTAATTTATTTTGTATATTCAAGCCTACATATATATTTTATATTCTATATGTGCGGCAATAAATCTCCTTATTGGTTAACAATTATTCTTTTTATCAGCAGTGTGGCAATTTCTTTTTGACATAAGAGGAAGTCTTTGGCTGCTTCAGTGTTTGAATTATGAATGTAAATTACTTTAGCAATAATGGAAAATGGTGGTCACACTAATAAAGCACCTTTGAATTGAATTGAATTGAGCAGGATAGGGGACTTTATTGGTCAATTTATGAGGTATTTCCATTCCATTACTTTCCATTATAGCATATCATTGATAAAGTCAAAAGAGAAAAAAATATTTTAGACCATTTGAAAAACATTTCAGAATTTCAGACTTGGTGTCATTAATCATATGTTCATTAGCATCAGTGTGTCCCCATTTAAACTCTGATTCATGTGCCTGAGTATAACAAGCTATTTCAAAGTTGTTGAAACCAGGTCTATTTACTTATTTTTATTTTAAATCATTTACAGTATCATTTACAGTTTTATTTACATTTGGCTGCAAGTGGTCAAAAGCAACATGTGAATATATATGGATCCCAAGTAGTGATGTACAAAGCATTTGGAGCGAGCCTTTAGTACAATCTGTGAGAATCACAGAGATGAGCCTGTATTAACCTGTATAACAGGTATTAAAGGAGGTCGGAGCCCATACATTATCCTTGAATTGGCTTTGCAAATCCTGCTGTCTCTGGATAAGCTGTTGGAGGATGGATGGATGGATGGATGGGTGGATGGATGGATAGAAAACCAGTTATTTTATCATTTATGCATTTTCCTGAGGATTAAAGTATCCAGTATAAACAGGCGTGTTTTTCCTGCCATAGTGTTGATGTTGTATAGCACTTAGTAAGAAGTCAGAAACTTTTTTTTCTGGTCAATTTTGTGTTCTTTCTTTGGAAATATCTACAAGAGGACGAAGTACTCCTGAGGTTAACTTACGAGGGAGCAGAACTCCGTAACAGTGTAAACCGTTGTCATGGTGCACCATCCTTTTCACACCTGTTCTTCACCTCTGTGTCTCCACAGCGGGAGAGTGCATTTATTGCAATTTCGGAGTTACTGGGAGGCTCTAAGATGGCGATGCCAGCAGCAGGACGTGTTTAAGGACTTTGGGGGGGTGGAGGGGTGGAGGTGGGTGGCTGGCCGTCTGCCCACTCTGTCCTGTTAGCAGTAGAGATGATTGGACACCAGCTTTCTGCTGGATTCTGGTTCAGCAGGAGCCGGGGTTACATGTGGTAAGTGTGGAGCACCAGGGGGATGTATTTGGGGTATTAATCAGTATAGACTACTGAAGCGCTTGACTCCTAGTGATCCCCCTTAATCCTAGACACCATAATTAGAGGGCATGAGACCAAGCAGGCTTCAAAGAGGCATGGAGATTATACTGTGCATGATGCCCATTGGTTTTTGTACACTTTCATTTATTATTTTGCTTTAAGTGCCAGGTGATTGAATGAAGCCTCCATTGCTGAAGCTGCCATGACTCTCTTTGCCTACTGTATCAGTCACAGCAGCAGCTCCAGTCCAGGGATGGACAGTCTCATCCAGAAAAGGCCGTTGTATGTGCGGGTGTTCGCCGCAGTTTAAGGATTACTAATTAGAGGACTGATTGGCTGAAGAGTCCTCACACCTGGGATTGAACAGCTGACCTAAAGGTTATCCCAAAGAGCTGTTAACACACCGGCCCTTTGCAGATGAGATTGCTCACCCCTGTCATAGGGGGTGCTGTGCTCCATAATACTACATAACTTCATCTGTCAAAATGGCCTGCCAGTTACAGCAGCCAATCAGATTCAACTACCCTTGCCTGGGGCCACAGCGAATGCTGAATTTATACCCCCCAAGTACAAAAATGCAGCTTGGTAAATCAGTCATGGGATCTGTGATGGAGATGATTGTGAGCAATGGTGGCCATCTTGAAAGAGGGCATCTGATAAGGAATTCCTTATTGCACGGTGTCTGGCCAGGTGAATTTTGCCCAGGGGCCTGCCGTATGTTTAAATGAAGCCTCTTGAAGGTGTCAGTAGGCATGTCTGTGCAGTTTCCTTTGGGCACTCAGCTGGTCTTATCCTGTTTGGAGTGTGCATCACTTGTCCTTTAAGGCTTCTGACCTGACTTCTGTACCCTTGGGGAAGTCAACTACCTGTAACTTTCCGAATAATCAGTGCAAAAGCCGAGACAGACTTCATGACTCACAACGGGATTAAACCTTAAGGCTTATTTTAAAAACACACAATTATGTACTTGTTTGCTCCATGCTGTTGCTTAAGCCAATTATTATTTGCATTCACCTCAAAGTTGCTTTGGATTAAAAAAAAAAACTTTGGAATAAGTAAATGTAATTAAATCTCATTGGGCTAAATATGTTTAAACATTTGAAGTGATTTTTTTTGTTTCAGTGCAAAAAAATTTAATGAAAAAAGGGGTTTCTAATATCCGCCCTGGGTCAGTGTTTGACTGGGTGTGCCAATTCATTCCATTCTACAGTATGATTCTCTCACTTAGACTGAGTCTCAGAATTGTTGCATCTGAACTTTTGACTTCACATTTTACCCTGTGAAGGTGGTAATAGCCACTGTTAATTTGCTACTGTCACTTGAGACAGATTTTAATTGCTCAGAACTCAGAAATTGTGCTAATACGCTAAGTCTTTCAGTTCTGGGGATGAATGAGAACTGCCATTGGCCTGATTAGCTTAGCTGATGTAAAACTGTGTATTGGTGCTATAGACCTTATTCATGGTGTACAAGCCCCATCATCATTAATGCCCCATCACCGTCCGACTCTTTATTAAAATGTCACCACCTTCACATATTTTGAGGGACACAAATGAGATGTTAAAAACCTTGCAGAGGTAAGGATTTTGCTGTAATTCAAGTATTCATCATTGTCAGTTTTCTGTTACATAGATCATCTTTTCAATTACATCAATTTAAATCTGCTCATCTTTTTGGAGATTTAGGGGCTAGTGTCTGGAAGGGGGGGAGGGGGTTTGAACCTGAGGGAATATTTTGTTCAGGGCATATGACTTGTGACAGAGAAGCTGTCGCTTTTGTGGCGTGAATTAACGGATAGATTTAGAGCCGTTGCATTGACGGATTCCTCTTCAGCAGTCACATTAGGGGTTCGGCTTGAGCTGCCCCGCCAAATCCCATAAAAGCCCAGTGAGATGTTAAATATTATCTTTGGCCTGACATGGATCCAATCTTATGAGAAATTGCTTCTCATTAGGAAGACGGCAGGCTGTTCATGCCGCCGCGCTCTACATCACAAACATCACGGGTGTGGATCCCCTTCCTGCCCGAGCAGGATGTCAGCACCGGGTGGTTGTCTGCTTGACGCAGACAGAAGGGTCTTTTTGGGACCTTCCGTGACCAGATAGCGTGGTTTGTTTTTCCAGAAGTTTCTTGGAGCTCGTCAACATAATTGGCGTGGAAACAAGAGTGGTGGCAGAAAACTGTAAATAATGAAAGCTGGTAGATAATGGTGTGAGTGGATCAGACCAAGAAGTTGTAGTGACAGGCGTGTTGCATTGTGTTTTCGGGGCTCTTTTTACCTTGTTTTCTGTAGCTTTTAGATAAAAAAATACTTTATCTGGAAATCCTTGTCCATACCTCAGTCTTACCAAGGAGGCAAACTCAACAATCAATCAGATTAAGAAGCTGGATTGACCAAAATGTTATAGGCTGCATACTGGGGAGAGTGTTGGCTCTGCTCTGAAGTGCAGATTGACTGCTGCCTGTCCACTCCTAATACAGGGGGATGCACTGATAACCATGTGAGGATGAGGAAGGGACATGGGGCCATATTCAGAACAGAATCCACAGTAAGGTCTTGCCCTCCTGCTTCAGCTCCTGACCTTTTGTCAGTGGCATGGATACCTTGGCGGATTTAGGGGGGCCAACACTGGACAGGGGTTCTTGAATACTTAAAATTGTATGTTAAGCTAGGAGCGCGAGGTGACATTTTGTCACAGGTCTCAGAATTTCTGAGTATGCCCCTGCATCTTGTACTACTTTTCTTTTCCTAACACCATCATACTGTGTGAAGGTTTGAATGGGACACCTTTTTGATATAAACCATGACAAGCCACTGGAGTAAAATACAATTCATCTGAATTTCAGTGTAGGTAAAATTAACTAGCGCAGCTGTTTTGCTATACTCTGCTTATGTTTTTGAGAACTTATTTCCAGAAATATGTCAATAGGTTAGTTTTATCTATATTTACTATGGTATGCTGGTGCATTGTAGGTACAGTTATGTCTGCAGCTTGATGGTGGACTGAGAAATGCATGCTGGGAGGAGAATGGCGAATGTTATTTGGCATGACTACTTTTATTTGAAGCTTATTATCTTGGCTCTTTGACGCTAGAAGTAAGACATTTACATGTAAATCTCATTTGGTGGGACTAAAGTTTAAGCATACCATTGATGAGTATGCTAGCAGAGCATTGGAACTGGGGGGGGGGGGTTCCACTGCACAGCATGTGGCAAGAAATACTGGTCAAAACAGGGAAACTGTGCAAATAGAGTTTCTTCGTTGTACTAAGCTATACTCTGCTTTCAGTAACATTGATTTGGTGAATGTTACAGTATGTATTCAGAAGACAGCAGTCTGAGCAAACATATAAAATTAGGTAAAATGGCCGCCAGTATGGCTACTCTTCTCTAGTCTCTCCATCTGCTTGGGATGATGCGCCCTCCTCCCTCTCATTGCAGTAACATGGAGAACGGTGCAGTGACAAGCTCTGTCCAGGAGGGGGAGGGCTCTGTTGTCAGCAAGTGGCTCCATGATAAAAGGAATAATTATGTCTGTGAAATGCTACAAATGTAAGCAAAGGATAGTCTGACACATGTGGAGAGAATAAGGTATACAGAGATGTAAGAAAGGAGCAAATAACCACAGAATGGGGGGGGGGGGGTAGCCTGGGGAAGTCCCGTGTTTCGGCTCCTGTAAGTCCCCTCTCACGAATCAGTATGTCCACGCTTATGTGAAGAGCTCATGCCTAAAGCCCAACATAATTCCTGCAAAGGAAAGCAAAGAGCCGCAATGAGGCCGGCACATTCCGCCACAGCTCGGTGGGCTCTGAGGGCTTTATGACCTTCCACATCGCCGTGTTTGCTCCCTAATGTCTGCTCCGCTAATTGAGCCAGAAGTGCCGCTGTCTCTCTCTATGTAGAGGCCTTTGTTTCCCCTAAAAGGCAGAGGCATGTAAATAATGCATCGGAGAGCTGGCCTCGCGCTGCGGCTCAGTGGTGTTGCTCTTCCCAGTGATCCGGGCTGTTTACACTTCCCGGGAAAGCTGCTGCGAATAGGCGCTCACCGAGGCCACCATCTCTCAATTACCGTCACCGCTCTCCATCTTTCTGTCCAGCACCGCTTTCATGCTGGCGTTAGTCATCGCTAACGTCTTATTTTATTTCTTCCTCTCCACTTCGTGTCCGTGAGGTAAGTGAAGCGACCGGCGGCAAAGCGCTTCGAGGAGAGATTCCCGAGCGATGGGGATTCCTCCCTGTCCCCTGATTAAAGTCATGAGCTGCTCTTGGAACGAACAGAGTTTCCAAGTTGCTACCCAGTCAGTGTCAGCCAGGCCAGCGGTAATCTTCACTTTGATTCCTTTGCAGGAGAAAAATGTTACTAACAAAGTAAAACACTTCTATATCTTTTAACACATGCCAGCATAACTTGATTGAAACAAGCATCCTCTCACTGACTGCAGGAAACTGAAAATTTCTTCAAGATATCCTGCACTGGGAAACCCTTGAATTGTACTGATTTACTTTCAAAATCATTACCTGTGGAAAAAGCAGGTTTTTAAAGGATACTTTTAATGACTATGGCCTTTTACTGCAAGTATTAAAATCCTGTGATACAAAGATATGTTATATTTTTAGTGATTGCTTGTGTCTTCTAGACATTATTGTTTTGTGAGAGGATTGGCACTGCCAGGTCATTGGCAGAACTGTCCATCTACAGGTGAACAATATCTGATTCAACACTCCCGTTTTATTGACTGAATCTAGAGTTTGAAGTTAATTGCTTATTAGATTTAAATAGACATTTCATAACTATGATAATGTCAAGAATTTATAATGACACAAATCGAGCTGCATTTTAATTCTGTAGCTTTCACTCACACTCTCTGAGTTTCCTTGGTACACTGGCGAGAGTGCCATACTCTGATTCGGTCCCTGGGGAAACAGGAGGCACGTGTGTTATTGGTTCCTTCCCTGCTCTGTGTAAATCCCCTGCTAGGTGACGGGCTTGGAGTGAAAATACGTGCAAATGCAGAACGGAGAATTAATTACACATGGAAATGAAGCCTAGCTGTTGTTGTAGTCTTTTTTTCCCCCCATACCCCTCAGCCTCTGTAAACACGGATGCACTAATACTGGTACAAAATGAACATGAGTGCAAGTATAGGATGGAATATATTATAAATATTGCTGCTCTGTGAGTCTTGTTTAAATCTTTGGAAATGAGGGACTGATGGCAAAATTTCCTGGCATTAGTTATTGTTTTCCTTCTAAACACTTCCAAAGCTATACTATGTGAATGTGTAATGAGAAAATTTGGTGTACAGAATATAACAAGATATATGATGGGGTCAGTAGCTCTCATAGATTAGTTGGAAATAACGTACACATTTTCATTCAGTCGCTAATGATAATTAGCATCTGATGATACCGCTTATACCACCAGTGAGTCACAGAGATAACTGGCAGCGAGTCGTGGTTCATGTTTTAGTGTAGTCACCTTCTCAGCTAATCACAGGCCTATTTCCTCTTTTTTTTCTCCACTTAGTACAGGCCACATGGTGCAGCTATGTACGTGGCTAAGCAGGTGGACCAATCGGTAAGGAATGCTGGAGTGAGTATGGCGGGCTGGCGTGCCACAGATCCTCCGGCTGTGCCCCCTGCTGCCATCTTGAGGCCAGGATCTCTCCCCCCCCCCCCCCATCTCACAGTCTTTGTCGAGTGGAACATGAGAGGGAGTTGTCAGTGCTCTGTCTGACCACCTGGCAGAAATTTGTCGGTTCAAGTCAGAAACCAGAAGCCCTTTGCTCCACGATGCCAACACCAGTCTAACACTAGCAAACACATAGTGTTTGCTATCACAGCCGGGGTTCTGCAGATTTCCAAGTCTTTTTCCTTATGCTTTGTCATTTTTGGTTTGTCCAATGGTGGTATTGGCACAGTTTAATGGTCATTTTCTATTACCTTTTTTTGTGGAGTGAGGAATTTCTGTTTTTTTTTTTTCCTGCAATCTGGGCCAGGACTGAACTGGAATTTTTCTCTGTGTCTGGAGAGAAGCAAATGGGTGGGAAAAATATTCCTCAGAGTGTAGCTGTAAATCCAGCCCTGGAGCGTGCTCCTGGTCACAGTCGAGTGGAGCTGAGGTAATGGGTTCTGAGGCTCCGCCTGCTGTACCCTCGGGGTTCTTCTCTGGGAAATCGATACCTTCACCCACTGTAATAATTTAACTCCCGGTATGAAATCTGTTAAGTTATTTACCAAAAATTTCAATACGTGTTTGAAACTCAAACCCAGGAAGGTTGTTTATCTGGGTTCCCCCAAGCATAACCTCCCCCATGTACCCCCTAAGACTCATGTAAGGCCATTGTGTCCAAGCGACGTCCTCTCCATGGAGCCCATTAAACGATCCACATCGTAGCACAGTGGGGATTGAGTTGAACCAAAGTTCTTCAAGGGTGCCTACCCCATTACCAAGGAATTTGTCCTGAATTGGCTCACTAAATATCCACCTGTAGATCAGATATGTATAATGTAAAATATCAAGACATGGTAGGAAAACCTTCTAGAAAGCAGTGTAGATATAACATGCTTTGGAGGAGATTTAAAATGTCCAGTTAGTGTTCAGCTTGGGAATGCCACTCCACCCCACCTCGTTGCTTAATGGAGATATTATCACCCCTGCTGTACAGGAACTCAGCCCCAAGAAATCAGTTTTCCTTAAGATTTAACTGTTTTTGATTAGTTTTATGAAGGTGTATTTGTACTGATAAATTCATGCCCCTTAAAATAATAGATTGCCAAATGTAATTATGATCAATTAATTATTTAATCCCCTTGAAAAGCTCATGGGCCCAGAACAATTAAATTAATCAATTCCTTAAGTTGAATACTAATTTGTACTTTTGTTTGAGGTCCACAAAGGAACCAAATTAAGTTAGCTTACATGTTTAACCTTTCGTCTGTACTAGAGCCCTTTGATTTATTTTTAATTGTATCAATCAACAGTAACTGGGCTTTTTAGGATGATAGGCATTGTTTTCCTGCGATGATTAATGTGCTGATTGTTATTTTAGTTCATTACCAGCACTGTCATATCCCACTTTAGCTGCCTATTCCTTCAGCTGATTAAAGTATGGAGCAGTCACTAAACAATGCTAGCTAACCAAATTACCAAATAACCAAAGCACCTGGGTGCAGCTAGTCTCACATAACTTTTTCTGGTAATGCTTTATATTAACTGCACCTTCATAATTCCATTATAATGTATTCATAGAACATTCAGTGTATCTTCAAGATACATTCATAATGCATTCATAGAACATTGCATAACATAAGCAGCGTGTAAGTATACCTTAACATCCTAACATACCTTAACACCATCAATATAAATTACTAACAAACATTATGACACTTGTTTTGAATGTTCATTACAGCTAGGCTGTCTTATTCATTGAAAGTATTATGAATGCATTATGACGATGCATTTAAATGTAAAGAATTTCCCTTTTTTCGTTGGAAATATTGTTCCTTTGCACAAAGCTTGATATATGCCCTGCACCCAAGAAACATATATTTACAAAAGCATACATTTCTGTTATGCTGAATGATTATTAGGATGTGTAGTGTGTGCCTTTAAAAGTGCTTTACAGTGTGCTGATCTATGTTTCATTTTTGCAGTTTAAAACTGTAACTGTTGCATCAGTTGTAATTACTTCCTGGTAGAGCTGAGGATGCTGTTACATTACTACAAGCCTATTATTTATTTATTCCTTGAGCCTGCCCCAGGAAGCTTAGGGAACCAGTCACTGACACGCAAACAGAGTGTAGCAGCAGAAGTGAAGTGTAGAAATTGCATAGAAATAGAACTGAAGACACCACAATAGCATTCACTGCTTCTGCAAGTTATTATTACTGTTTTGTGCAGATTTTGTAGTACTATTTGTAACTAGCAAATAATGTAACACATTTATCTGTTTCATAAAAGAGAGATTAATTACTTAGTATATAAATATCATGCATCTTTCTAATTAAAACAACCAACTAAAACAAATAACACTACTACCACTTCAGCTCTATATATCTAATATCTTCATTTGATATTATTTAAGTTGATACCCTAAAAATAAGTTGACTCTTGTGCACAAATACCAAATATGCTGATGGGATCAAACTCACAATCGTGGAAGTGTGACAGCTAGCACTATTGTCTAAAGCATCATGCCGTCCACTTGTGACAAATAAAGCTTGAAATGAGACTTGTGGTGTGTTCTTTCTGTAAATCGGCCAGGTCAGGAATCTTACCACGCTACAGACTGAGCATCTGTGTGGTTCTAGCGTGCCCAAGCAGCTGACCTTCCCACACTGTCCGGATTCGGCCGGCATGGTCTGCCAGCTCTTATTCTACCACAATGAAGACGTCAACAGCTCTCCCTGTTGAAAGTAGGAGACTTGGGAGGCTGCAATTTCATTGTCATACCTTTCTGTTTGCCACCACCACCCCCCACCACCACCACCACCACCACCACTCATTATTGTCAATACAACTGAGCCCATATAAAGCTGGAGACTTCGGGGGATTACACCCCCACCGAGATATTGACCTGATATTTCAGAAATCCTGTCAGCTCGCCTTCACTGGCCAGGGGAAGATTTATTTGTCTGCCGAAGGTACACACATCCATAAGGATGGTCCCGAGATGAAATATGTGTGTTTATGTGCATTTTGGTTGAGGGGAGTCAGCTGTTTTGGCGAAATACAAAGGGTGTTGATAATAAGGTAATGGAGATCTGATGGCCTGTATCTGCCCGCTTTTGGACACTCAGATTCAATCTGTAATGCGGTTACCATCGATTCTTACTTGGCACTTACAGTGTAGGACCGTCAAATCTATCAGGCATCGCAGTTACTCCTCAGATAAATGTAATCACTTTATAATTAAGAAATATACTGCATTTGCTTTTTAAATTTTGCTCCAAAACCATTTTTTCTGCTATTGAATAGATGTATATAATATGGTGAATGGAAGCTCAAATAGCCTCGAAGTATGTTAAGTATCTCCGTATCCTGCAGAAAATCTTAGTTGGCCTTCGTCCAGATGGTTCCGCGGTCGACAATGGCTTCCCTGGCAAGGCAGTTCATGAATCCTCCAGATGATGTATAAAATCATCTGAAAATGGCACTGGAGTCCCACACATTTTATTAAAGAGTGATATGATGTGGATAGCATTTAGCCTCGCAGAGGCCTGGACATGCAGAGCCAGGGAGTAGCTCACTGCACCCCCAGTGTGTGGACCGAGATCCTTTCCTCAAATAAGATATCAAAGGGAGGAGGGGGTGAGTCAGTTTGTAAATAAAGTCTCATGTGTTTACAGGAGGCTTAATTCATGAAAGAGATGAATTTGTTATTTTGCAAAGCTTTTCGAAGGAGGATCCTCGATGCAGAGGGATTATTAATTATTATTATTGATTATATAATGATAATGATGATTATATAATAATAATGATTCTGGCTTCCGCAGCCTTCAGTAAGTAAAGGCTTTTGTGCGTTTGTGTGCTTCCCCCAGGAACCACCGTGATGACAATGACAGCATACGATGCGGACGACCCCAGCACGGAAAACGCGGTACTGCGTTACTTCATTACCAAGCAGTCCCCCGACAAGCCCTCCCCCAACATGTTCTACATCGACCCCGAGAGGGGTGACATCGTCACGGTGATCTCACCCACGCTGCTGGACAGAGAGGTAGGCGTCGCACTCCCTTGATACTGGGGCCGAGACGGGAGCCAACATTCAGACCTTACACTCCACCCCATGTGTCCCAGAATGCTGTGAGGTGCAATAAGTAGCACCGTTTTTTTGTGGAGCCTGGAAATATGTGCTGGTGCTGGTGCTCCTGGTTTATCTTCATTAAAGGGGCCGGAGGCAAGGCAGGCCATGTCCCTGTGCCCGCATGCTAATGAAGAATATGGGGAAGAGTGTGATTGCACTTTGGCAGGGTGGCGGATGCAGAAACATCGATTTGTGATGCTTGCGGGAGGGTTAATATTAGCCATTGTCAGACGTTTAGAGCGTGGTTCACTGACGTGATGCAAACACCGCCAACCATCAGCGGGGCAGAAAACCATCTGTTGGGTCTTCTGTCATCGTTCTCGGGTGATTGAATTGTCAATAGCAAATTGACAGCAGGATTAGTCAGGTTGTCAGGATAGATAGTCATATTAATGTTTCTGCCATGAGTCTGTCATTGGACTCCTTATTCTCCTTGGATATGTCCAGGGTACATTGTGTATTGCAGTTTCAAAAATGTCCAAATAACCAATGACAGTTTTTTTTTTATTATTTTTTTTTTCGTTTTGGTTGAGGACTGGTGTTGTGTTTGTGCGTATTACCTGTTGATGGGTAGGGGATGCATCCAGAGAGATTTCTGTGGTGTTACTAGGCGACCAGTGTTTATTTTACGATTTTACAGTTTTATTTTGCTACTAATATTCCAGGTATGTTGGCTCACATCTATGCTGAATGAAGGCATGTTGCTAGGTAACAGGGCCTCGCATTAGCCGAAAGTGGTCAATGAAGACGATGCCGTCTATCTCTGTCATTAATCAGGCCAAAGACAGGCACAGATCAGGAGGACTAGGACCCAAAATAAACATTAGCAACAAGATAACTTATAGGTTCTGTACAGGGGATTAAAAGCCACCCCCACAAACCCCCAACTTCTTTAATTTATCAGACACACCCTGTGTTAAGCCTCAGCTGAATTTAGGCTCCTGTTCCCCGGGCCAGGCTGGGTGTAAGCCCCTGCCTGCAAGCTAAGATTAGTGGCTGTCTAGTTAGAAACAGAGAGAGGTGAGGATAGGTTCTGCACCATGGTGCAGACACACATTTCTCCTCTTTATGTGGGATGGTAATTCTGAGAAAATTGGAAAATCAATATAGTCACATTGAAATCAAGTTGATTTTCCCTCTAGGTTTTCTTCTCTCGCCTCCTCGGCATTAAGCTCTGTTTAGATATGCACATTTATTTCCGAAAGATTACCTCTTCCCCGGCACTCCATCCGCACGGCGCCAATCCCGTCCATCGCAGAAGCATAGCTCGATTCCCGACAGCTAATACCGTAATGATGAAAGTGATTTTCGTACAGATGTGACGCGTCATCCTGCTAATGCGTTTGGCACGGCGACGTGAACGGGAGTTTCCCCCAGGATTTGGATGGACCGATTGCGAGGCGCCCCGCTGGGAGCCATTTCTGTCCACAGAGGATGGGAGCATCATTTCTCCAGGTTGTTGAGGGGCAGCCCGTTGGATTTATGGGAAGGTTCATACTGTAGGGCGTACCTAGGCCTTCGGATCCTTGGTTTCTCTTCTACAGTATCAGCTGTAGGTTTTCTGCAGTTTGGTACCTGGTTTTGCATTGCTTGAGCCCAAAGCAACAAGAACATCTCTTTTGTTCACCCACACACACCTTTTGAGCACTTATGGACAGTACTACTATGGTAGAATCATATGGCTTCAGCCTTTAGCAGCATTTTTATGCTGTAGGTCATTTATCTGTGTCTCTTCTAGTGTGCCTGTGTGTTCATGGTTATGTCCTTAGTTGCATTGATTGTGATGTCACATTTATGGCAACTGTATAAAGGAGGATGGTGGATATAATTTTGGCTGGTCACGCAATGCTTTACCTCCAGCTGCCTTATCCAATTCCTGTCACGTGATGTCAACCATCTGTCTTTCCCTTAACACCACCAACCCCGCCGCCCTTTGGCCCCCCCCCCCCCCCCCCGCCCCCTCCCCCCTGGGTTCGCCCGCCCCCCCCCCCCCCCCCCCCCCCCCCCCCCCCCCCCCCCCCCCCCCCCC
>JAODKC010000021.1:25123142-25138873 GCA_026777985.1 Mormyrops attenuatus | reverse complement strand
AGATGTCAACCATCTGTCTTTCACTTAACACCCCCACCCCCGCCGCCCCACACATACACCTAATTTTATATATATATACACACACACACACACACACACACACACACACACACACACACACACACACACACACACACACACCACCTCCTACTCTACCAAACATCACATGCCTGTAACAGGTGCTCCCAGAGCCTTGGATGGTGCTCACGATCTGTTGTGTGAGTGTGAGTGTGCGTGCAGGTGCGAGCGTGTGTCTGTGTGTGAAGCCTGTGTGTGGATTATGTTTATATTTAATTGTGGTGACCAAAGATCAAATGTTTACCATTACGTAATAAAAACCTGTTATTTTGATGTTGTGAGGACCATTTTTCAGGTCCCCACAAAGATATGTGAATGCAGTCTAAAAATGCCAAAAGTCTCCTTTTTTGTTTAGTTATTATGGTTTGTGTTACGGCTAGGTAGGGGTTAAAGTCGTCATGTTGGGATTAGAGTTTTCCCTTTAGAAATGAATGGAGAGTCCCTACAAAGATGTAATTACAAACCTGTGTGTGTGTGTGTGTGTGTGAAGCCTGTGTGTGTGTGAGGCCTGTGTATGTGTGTGGGTGTGAAACCTGAGTGTGTGTGTATGTATGTTTTTGTGTGAGGCATGTGTATATGTGTGTGTGTGTGCGTGCATGCATGCGTGTGTGTGAGAAGCTCATGTGCAACTGAGGATTGTCTCCTGCATCTGTACGCACATCGGTGCGAGTCTCGGTGAGGGGGCCGTGTGGTTTGTGCTCACCAGCGACACGCTGTGCAAGGACTGTGCTGATTAGTCCCTCTGCAGTCTGAGCTCTCGTTCTGGGCTTGTTAGCAGCTGCTTAGCAGAGGGGGGGGGCCTTTGGGCGGGAGGTTAGCCATGACACTGTGCTCAGTTCAGCATCTCATGTCTAATTAAGCAAACATCCTTTATTCCAGCTTTGCTTAGCCCTCGGGCCCCGAAACACACTGCGGGCCAGACACAGGAGCCTGGCTGCTAACTGCTCGCCTCTCACAAGGCAATGCTTAGCGACTCCGCCACCGCCGCTTTTCTTGGGAGGTTCTGTCTGAGGACTCGGCTGGTCGGTGAGACACACACGTGTTTGTCCCATTGGAAACTGAGGTCCACAGATCCAGACTAATGAGCCAGGCACTGAAGATCCCAAGATGCATGGGTGTCATTTAGTGCGCTCTCCACACAGCATTTCGCTGTGTGCCCACTGGCGGCTTAGCGTGCTCCCCGCACGGCGCACAGTGTATGCCCACTGGCGGCTTAGCGTGCTCCCCGCACGGCGCACAGTGTATGCCCACTGGAGGCTTAGCATGCTCCCCGCACAGCACACAGTGTATGCCTACTGGAGGCTTAGGCTAAAGCAGGGCGGCCAGTGACAGAAACACGCAAGAAGCACAAACAACAAAAGAAATTGTGAAGAAGGTCCAATCGCAGGGCCTCTGCCCGCATTAGTGTGAACTCGACAAGATATCAGCCCTGCAACATGGTGCCCTGGTGACTGTACAGAAACAAAAAAACACGTCAGCCAACTGATGAGCGCAGGGCCGCTAATCTTCCTTCGGTTCTCACCTCCGACAGTCTCTGAATAGCTCTGTGTGTTGCCCTCCATCGCTGTTAATGGAGGTGTTCCTCTCACGATCATCTCACAGCCTCCGCCTACGGCCAGGGGTTAGCAGGGATCAAGCAGAGCGCTGAGTAGCTGGCCCCCAGGGCCCACTGTCCTCAATCTTGGGCCCAGCGGACCTGCAATGTTTGTGTTTTATCCAGCTAAACGCTTAATCAGTCCGCTTGGACTGATATTTTCTTCTTTCCAGCTGCAGGCTTCCACTTGGCCTTTCCTGACAGTGATATACATACATATACATCTGAAATGGATGTGTTTTTTTTTTTGCGATAACAGCACCGATCAAGGCAAAAATTTCCCCTGGTTTATTTTTGCTGGAGTGTGACTAACGACCTAGTAATATGAGAGGAATTAGTTCCCAGATAATTGATTGTTTTATTGTAGAACAATTAATTTACCAAACAACAAATCAGTCACAATGATGAATATTAATTTCTGTAATTTAAGGAAAATCGCTGTCTTTGGGGTTGGGAGTTTCTTACTGGGGGGTGTTTCCTTTTTTAAATACATCACAGCTGGCTCTGTTAAGACACGTGCAGACTGAACTCTCAGCTACACCGTACTGTACAGTAAGAGCCTCTCCAAATGTTTCATTGGCAGCAGGCTGCAGCTGTTTCCGTTACAATAGGTTGTCCTATTTGTTTAGACTTTACTTCTATGTTTGCAGAATCTTTTTGCTTTGCTGCCTCACTAATAGCACAGCGCCCCCTGGGACTTGAGTTGGAATGTTTTTGCACATAGCCAGCGCATGGCGCGCTGTTCTCTCGGCACGAGGCGGACTCGGAGGGGCGACACAGACGGACATCCGGCTCGCCCATCTGCTCCCCCGCTTGTGCCCACTCCGCCGAATCCCTCTCCTCCTAATTGGACTTTGCCGGAATAGTGTGGTGGCAGCACGCCCCGGCTTCCGCCGCGGCAAGGGGCCGCCGCGTTGACCCTTCGTCTAGATCTCCGACGGCCAGTGGTGGAGTGCAAGGAGCACATCTTACACAGCGTGGCAGAAGACATTCCTGGGCTGTGTGTCTAGCATCACGGGAGGTTTATCCCAGCCAGACTCCATGTGCTCTGAGATTTTTGGCCAACACTGATAACCAATAAGTTTTTGTCAGATGTTACTGAAACCGATAACCATTTAACTTTTGAGATACATAAATCTGTAATAACACCTGTGATGTTACTTCTTAAGATCCCGTGAATGTTGCAAACACATCATGTGCTGCAGCCAGTGAGACGTCAGCAAAGCAGTGTTGACGGGGGTAACTGTAATGAGGTTCTAAGTGGTGAACAAACCAGTGAAATCCCCCGTCCCTCCACTATGGAGAATGGCTGATCTCTATTAATCTTCTATTTATATCTTTAGCTCTGGTGCTGCCAACTTCAAACATGAACTCAAGTCTAAGTATGATCCAGCAATATTGTCCATGACTGACACATCAGTCCAGTGCCATGATTTTTAATGATCGTTGCCTGATACAAATATGTCAAGTAATATATTGTACATCTCTGCTTTGAGAGGTTTTGCTGTCATTGTGATAATTACTGTTGCCATGAGGTGATCCTTGACTATTGACCCGTTTCTTGTCCATTGTGCTAACCTTGTGAAATATCGCCATGTCGTTCATGCCAGAACATTCTCTGGGTTCATCCATGGAGGTGGGGGATGTTCCACTGGTACCCAGTGATAGGAAACCCTAAAAGGCAGTTCTGAATGTAGCAAGAATCTGAAAGAAGGGCATATTCAGGGGCGGGGCCACAGGGACACTGACCCCAACTGAAAGCTGATTGGCCTCTGGAGTGCCCCATCCCCTGTCACTCACTGATGCAAAAAAATTCATTGGCTATTGATAAGGTTGGCCCCTCTGTATTAATTAAAACCCTTCTTATGCTCGCCACCTTAAAAAAATCTTAGAATCGCCCCTGTTCAGGAAGAAGGCCTTGCGTATCGCCCGCCTCGGCCCGCACACTTTCCACACTGGAGCGTGACAGGTGCCATGTGTCTGCAGGGTGATCAGAGAGCTGTCCTTGGCGGCTAATGCTATTGCCTAAGCTAATTCTCTTCTTGTAATCTCAGGCCTATCCAGGGATCGATCGTCGAGGGACCCCCAACAGCCCCCCACCAGGCTGTCTCACATGACCATTTTAAAAATCAATGCCATTACAAAGGGGTCTTTCAGCAGCCGCTCTTAGCTTTAGTCCCTCCCCGCTAATGGGTGGTGGTAGCCAGCGCAGGACCCTTTCGTTTTTCGAATCAATGCGCTTATTAAAAGCGGGCGTCATTCGGGGCTGGCTTTTCCCTCTTTGGCTGATACTGAAATGTGTGGGGGGGGGGGGGGGGTAGATGTCATGGAAACAAAAGGCGAGACCGGGTCACAGGGTCACGGGAAATGTGGAGATAGAAACCCTGATTCTCTGCTGCCATCCTTTCTGTTTAATTCCAACCCTCTCCTTCACAGAAGTAATATCTGATTAAAAAGTAAAGATTAAAGAAAACACACTTAGACAAATGTGGCATAATAAGAGAGATGCAGTTAAACAAAACATTGGACACTGAAGACTAACAAGACACAAATATATTGGAAAATTACTTTAGAACTCAATTGAATGAAATCAGTATAAATGTCATGTATTCTTATGGTACAGATACATAGAAATGTATCTCTTATCGGTAAAAGGATCTGGTAGTGATACAGATGTATCTCCCAAGGGCGGATTTTATTATCACTTGGGCACTTGTCACTAGGGGGGTGGGTGAGACATCGAGATGACCCCACCCTGCCCACCCCCCCCAACACACACATACACACACACGCACACAGACGCACACACACACTCAACAAAATGTATCCCACCCCACTACACCCTGGTCTCTCTGGAAGATTTACCAGGGGCCCCCTACTGCGGCACTCTAGGTGACATTTTGCCAGGGGGGTCCAGAATTTCTAAGTGCACCCCTGCGTCGGACCGTGCGGTTTAATGAGTCCCATTGGCTGTGGTATTCTCCCCCACCATTCTGTCCGACGGTTGATGATTGATTGATTAATGTCCCTACTCCACCGTCTGCTGTCCAGATGAATCACCGAGGGGGCAGTATCACAGGCGATGCACCCTGCCTCTACTGGGGGTCCTTCTGCTAAATGCTCCTCCCTCCTCACCCAGTGCAGCCCAAACAGGCATCCAGTTACTGGCAGGTTGCTGCATCACTGCTGCATTTGGCATGGCAATCTGTGGGGCCGGAAGCGGCCCCTGAATTAGGCCCTCGCTGCTGGCTCCACGGCTCACTGGCGTGCACCCCGCTATGTTCTCCCACACGCTTCCCAGCCAGGCCTCTAATCTGATCCTCCGCCATAATTGAATGTCAGTCATCACATAATGATTCTCTTCAGCTTTCAATTAGCATGTCTGTCCCCGGCACTGCGACACTGACTCCTCTTGTGGGTGTGTGTGTGTGTGGGGGGGGGGTTTATATATATTTACTTTCGCAGTTAGGAGAGAGTTATTAGACTAGGTAATCTAAATGCAAATAATCAAGTGAATGTGTTGGGGGGAGTTATTTAGCATTTTCTGCTGATTTGATATGCACTTCACTGTATCAGCTGCCTTTGTTCTGTCATTATTGTCCACAGATTGGGTTTCTTCGACTCTAAAACAGATTTGTGGTGATTTGGAATTTTGGGGGCGTGGGGGGGGGTGCCTTGGTTTCCGATGGGAGGATCTTTTCTACCGTGCTCTCCAGGGGGAGGCGCTGAGCCCTGCCTGGCTTTAATGAAATCGGGGGTACGTATCAGGCTGAGAGAAAAAAACAAGCCGTCGTTCAGAAGCTCGGAGGCTCATCTCTCATGCAGAACTTCAGAGAGCGCCGGGCGCCGAGTCCCAGCTTAGCCCGGATGATGAAATGTTACAGAAACCGTTCACGATAGGCGCCGCCAATTGATGCGGTCGGATGGAGACGTGGCCGGGGCACCCTCAGGGGCGTGCTGCAGCACGGCCGTCACAAGCAGACGGGGGGGAGGGACACCAGCGTTGGCCTCCTCTTCTGTATCTGGGGAGGCTACACATAACAAATTTACTTTGTCATTCCAGCTGCTCCCATGACCAAAGTGTACATTTACCCCCTGTGTTATTGGCAAAATGGTTTGTATCACCCAATGTTAGCTTTAGCACATTAGCTTGTCTGGAGACTGCTTTCTGTTTTCCGACAGGTGTGTATAAGGAACAGAACACTTGCATGTCAGTGTCCCTCATTACAAGTCATCACCTTCCCGTTTCTTTGATGCACTTGTGGCTTTCGTTCAGTGTAATGGTATTACATTCTTCTGCTGTCATGATTTTTTAACCTTTTCATAAATAAAAAAAAATCCTTGATTTAAATTCATGACTCCACCATACACCAGGCAGTGTTTAAATAAAACTATGTTTAAACAATTTGTGAAGCTTTTTTCAGGACTTGAAGCGAATGATTTTTCTTCAGAGCGTAAGTGCTATTAGCAATACATCTGTCATTTCTTTAAATTAGTTGCTTACTCCAATTATGGTGTTAATTTAGCACTGATTTAACCATGTTATCTATAGATATTTTACAGAGCATTATTAATTCCCGAGCTAAATCATACATTTCGACAAGGTGATTGAGGTTAAATCACAGCTAATCCGCATCACAGCCCCATAATTTCAAAATTACAGTCGATGTGTTTCCTTTGCCAGTAGTTGATGATTAACTTATCCTGGCTTGCAGGGGGCTGTTGGTGTGTGTGTGTGTGTGTGTGTGTGTGTGTGTGTGTGTGTGTGTGTGTGTGTGTGTGTACTTGAGTCCTTTGGTCTTAATGGTCTATCAGAACTGGGCCTCTGGTCTGTTGATTCTGAAAAGTCCTCTTCTATCATAATAATAATAATATTAACACATTAGATTTAGGCAGCCAACAATATAAAAATATCATGCTCAGAATTCCCTCCTATGAGAGATTAGGGCCAAAGACAAACATCTCAAATCACGAAGTTGGTTCCTGACTCAAATCACAGTCCCCACATACCAAGGGGCTCGTGAGCCCCATACACACCAGTCATACATAGATAGCATCATGTCGCTGGCAGCTTCGTTTTTTCTCGCACGACACGTGACAGCTGGAGGAGACGTGGCCTGGCGTTTTGTGAACCCCCCCCAACTGGCATGTAGACTCTGCCTCTCTGTGCTGTGCTCATTAGGACTTTGATTGGACTTTGTGATCAGGGTCGACGCAGAGCGATGAAATTCCCCCAGTTTGGTCCTGTCCTCTCCATTACGGTGCTGTCCACTCGCGTTAGCAAGAAAATGAGATTTGGCTAATTAATTAGATTCCCGAGCGCTAAAGATGGAGATTACGTCCAGTGAAGGTTAGACGTGTCACTGTCGGCCTCCTCTGCCACGGAGCCTTCTAGATAAATGGAACCATACGGGAGTGATGCTGAAAAAAGTGTAGATGGTACTCTTTATCTTTTTATTAATTGAGTGGTACAGGTTGGCATGGTCGCTGAAGGTGCTGCAGGAGACGGGAAGGAGGAGATCAATATCTTCCCCAAAGAGCACTTCAAAGTCAGAAGAAGAGGGATGAGGGAATGGGCGAGAGAGAGAGAGCGTGAATTTTAACACCTCCTCGTTTTGTCAAGGATATATGCAGTACCGTGTGGAAGTCTCAGGGTGCCAAGGAAAATTATCATTAAAGTACATTTATGTTGCTAAAACCATTGCTAGTACACCCATTCAGCTGATCGATGCTTCAAGAAGGTAATTAATTAATTAAGTTAATAAGATGAGCTAGAACTGAAATTTAATGTATACATAGAATGGCTGAGGGGCCCCTGAGGAGAGGTTGGGGAACCAAGGTGGTGTTCATCTAGCCCTTCAACAAGGTATCCATAACTGTCTGGAGAACAGAACAGATGAAAGTCTTTGTGCTTTTTTTATTGTATTACTGTACTTACTACCTAGATAAATATGTTTAAACATTGATCCATTTCTTTCTTAGTTTTGTATGTTTCTTTTGACAAAAATGGATATATAAAAACTCTTAGGCAGGCAAAGAAAATGACTTTTGAATGATCTTTAAGTTGATGTTACTTTTACAGACGTAATGGCATAATTTATGTCAAGTCATGCTTTCCTTACACCAAATGACTTTTCAAGTGATTTCACTGTCGCAGACAAATTTCCAGCCTCGGAATAAAATCATGAGACGCTCCCTGTCATCTCAGTCATTTAAGTCAGTCTTGATGTTCTGATAAAATCAGTCATATTTAATATTATCTTTAGTCTTGGCTCATACAAATAGTGATGTGGACATCGTCACCAATAAATAGGCGAGCTCTCCAGCATGAAACAGGAAGCAGCAAAGCGGGAACGTGGACTCAGATAGGGTAGATAGACAGAGGAGACTCTGAAATAACAGTAGGGACAGAGAACAGTATGTCCAGTACAGAGGTGCAGTATTTTGAACTCGGGTTGCATTGCATTTTCGCAGCACTTTAAAGATACTGTTCTGTTTTGCACTACTTTGTCCTTTTGTTCAGTTCTGTTTTTCTATACAAAGAAAGGTTGAATGAATATGCCTAAACAATAATTATCCGTGCTATATTCTATGTAAAATAAAGGCAAATGTGCAGCAGTGTAGCATTCTCTGTAGTGCAAAGGTACAGTGAAATCAAAAGGAATCTATTTGCAGTCTTGCAAATACTGACCCTGCAAGATCCACAGTCTTTGCAAAATCATAATCTGTGGCATGAAAACCACTCTGTGACTGATGACACATTGTCTTTAGATGTGAGAGGGTGTCAGGCCTTCGTCTTTAAAAAGCCTTTCAGAGTCTTTTGAAAGTCTTGCAGCCTATGGTTAACATTAGTCATTTCAAAGCTCTCCTAAAGTCACTACAATATTTTCACTGACGACCAATATACTTTTTGACACATCCATTACCCCACTTTATTGGGCTAATCAATAGCTCAATATCATAGATTTTTTTAATTTTGATTGGTTGATTGACTGATTGGTGAACTGATGGTTAAATTTAATGAATACATGGAATGGCTGGAGTGCCACTGAGGAGAGGTTTGGGAGCTGAAGCAGTGTTCATCTTGCTATCCAAGAATATATCCATGACGTTTTGAAGAACAGATGAGATTCTTCTTAGTTTCCATTCTGTTACTCTTAATTTGCATATGTTCTAATGTTAAATTGTGTTTTCCGAGCAAATATACACTTACTACCCAGATAAATAGCTTTAAACATTTTCTTTGACTGTCTAAGACTTTTGCACAGTACAGTACATACATATGTGGCACAAGTACTGGTACTCATCTACTTCCACAAAGAAGCTGAAAATGACAAAATAATTGGCATATACCACTCTTTATTCCACAGAGCGGTCACACTGCTTTTATGAACATATTATAAATAATAGAATTAAATAATACAGGCCTGAACAAGTGTATAGAGACCACTAACCTAATACTTCGTAGCACACCTTTTGAAGCAATAGCTGCAATCAAATTCTTTCTGTAGCTCCGAATGAGATCTCTACACTTCTCAACTGGTAATTTCACCAATTCTTTGTGAGCAAACTGCTCCAGTTCCCCTAGCTTTGGTGGGTTCCTTCTCCCAACTGTGAGTTCAGCTCTTTCTGTAGATGTTCAATTGGATTCAGATCAGGACTCATAGCAGGCCACTTGAGAACAGTCCATTGTTTTCTTTTCAGCCATTCTAGTGTGTTCTTAGACATTTTGGGTCATTATCCTGCTGGAGGACCAGGGGCAGCACAGCATCCGCATAACATTACTGAGTCTCCTCCATGTTTCACAGTAGGGATGATGCTCACTTCTTTGAAAGCATCATTATAGAGCTGCTGTGACTTACCAAAAAGCTCTAATTTTGTTTCATCTGTCCAGAGGACTGTGACTTGTCAACCTGCATTTCAGCAAGCTGCAGTTAGGCTTTTTTTGAGTATGTCTTTCAGAAGTGGGATCTTCCTGGCTCTTCTGATTTGGAGCCCACTTTCATTCAGATGGCAAGGAGTAGTGACTTGAAACTATTATGTATTCATCCTAGATCTATTTTGAAGTTTTAGTTGGTGTTTCTCTACACCATTCAAAGTATCCTTTTGTTCAGTCTGGGATCAATTCCCCTCTCGCAGCCGCATCCAAGGAGGTTGCCTTAAACATAGCAACTATGGTCGCAGGAATATGAAACGATCCTTTCTGTAAGCAATAGGGTCGAGGTCCATGTGCAGGATCTACATCTGCTTCTTTTCAATAAGCCAGAACGCAATCCAAAATCCAAAAGCCCAAATGCCAGCCAGGGTTGACACCGGAAGCGGGTGCAAACCGAATGCAAATCACAAGACATAAGAGGAAGATGGGTAACACCATTGAAGGGGTCATCCATAAAAGACTTTGTAAGTAAATACTTGGACAACGTTTGGCATGGACAGACGTACAATACAGGCAGAAATAGTAAGCCTATTTGAAGATATAGGATACCATTTGCAGGTGTGACTAATTATCCAGTTCTGTGGAAGATGTGGGCTGGATTCTGGATCTGGAGTCTGATGGGCTGAAGTACATGGCCCTTTCATGCCCAGACAGCTCACTGCCTTTCCTTTTATCTCCCATGTTCAGTGTGATGCGAAAAATTGACGCAGAAGAGCAGACTACGTATTTTTCTCCATTAAAATAGGCTGA
Source organism: Mormyrops attenuatus (assembly GCA_026777985.1). Classification (NCBI taxonomy): domain Eukaryota; kingdom Metazoa; phylum Chordata; class Actinopteri; order Osteoglossiformes; family Mormyridae; genus Mormyrops; species Mormyrops attenuatus. The sequence continues at coordinate 25,128,515 of JAODKC010000021.1, read as the reverse complement.
ATGGCTGATTATAAGATTTAAGACACCTGTGAAACTAATTAAAGTAAATAGCCTTCTTGAGATATGACTGCAATCCAATTATTTCTTTTAACTTCTAAGGGGTTATACAATTTTTTTTTTTAATTTACAATAGTATGTTAAGTCATAAATCAAAAGCAAAGTGTCTGATCTATGAAATATGGAATGATGGAAAAAATGGTGGATAACTTTGTTTCAATTTCAACCTATTTCATGGGAGATTGTGATTCTTTTTTAAAAAGTGGATGGGCACCCATATTTTTGCCCACATTTTATATATATCCACACTGACCTTACATATTTCTAATGGAAATGTACTGCATGTGAATACTGTACTTAAAGTTTGGGGTAAAATAAGTTGTATGATAAGAAGTTGAATTGCACATGGGTACAAAACCTAATAGTCAAAATGAACTGAGGCGGTAGAAGGCTTTTGATGAAACACAAGCTTGCAGGATAGATGTCGTGTCAGAAGAAGCAGGCTGGCTCTCCCTGATTCTGTGCTCCTTCAGAAAAGGACGTTCTGTCTGGGCCTCAGACGTAGCTCGACTGTGTCTGCGCCACAGCACAAACAAACAAAGACATCCTCTTTAAAAATAAAAATCTTTCTTCTCTTCACCACTTTGCATGATGGCTGAGCTGCCGAGAATGAAAAGAAGGTATCGGTCAAGCTGGGAAGGAGATATGGAGCGTGCTTACCTGTCACGGTCAGGTGTTCCGCGGTTGCCTCAGTGACAGCGCTGCGGAAATGCGATCGAGCAAAGCTCCATGGAGTCTCTGCCATCACTCCTGGTTGCTGATTCCAGGGTTGTAGCCATTACACTATTGTCCGCTGTTAACAGAAGGCGCTTCTCTCACTTATTCTTGTAAACACCCCTTGTCGCATTCGCAGTCCAGCAGCATCTAGAGAGGCCACAGCGGAGAACCTGAGGTTCAGATGGGGAACCGTATTAAGCCTGGTGCAGGAATTTCCGCCCTTACAGGCCCTCACACTGTTGGTGAGAGTCAGTGACCGCCCGTTGGCTCCATGTGTGCAGCACAGTCAGATATGATTGGTACCCATTGGTGCCGATTGACCATGTTGAATAGGCATCAGAGCTTGTTGGTGAATTAGCTCTCTAATTTTCATAATCAATGGGAACCAACCATGCGTCAGTTTTAGTTGGTGCTGGTATTTTGCCATCGGCTTGGTGTGTCACAGAACAAGGAGAGGAAGAGAATTATTGTGAGATATCTCCCCCCTCATTTCTGCATGCAGCTCTCTGGGGATTCACCTTAAAGCGCTGCAGGTTCGAGGATGCCGTGGCCTGATTTCTCAGTAAGGCAGCAAGGCAACTTGAGTTTTTCTCCATTCATAAGGGAGGAGTAGATAGGGACTCGCCCGTGTTACGTTCTATATTAAATTATGACAAGGGTCACATTTCTGAATGTGTCTGCCCTCTCTCAAGAGCGGGACTCTAAGTGTGTCTGTACTTATCCATCTGGCCATCCATCTTCCATAACTGGAGCCTGTCCCATGAAACACAGGGCACAAGGCAGGTGACACCCTGGATGTGATTCCAGTACCCGCTCTGTAATTTTACATGACCTACCACTTCGTGGCTGAGTTGCTGTTGTTCATAAATTGCTTCCACTTTGTTATAATACCACTAACAGTTGACCGTGGAATATTTAGTAGTGAGGAAATTTCACGAATGGACTTACTGCACTGGTGGCATCCTATAATGGTAGCATGCTTGAATTCACTGAGCTCCTGAGAGTGACCCATTCTTTCACAAATGTTTGTAGAAGCAGTTAGCATGCCTTGATGTTTGATTTTATACACCTGTGGCTATGGAAGTGACTGGAACACCTGAATTCAATGAAGTGGAGGGGTGTCCCAGTACTTTTGGCAATATAGTGTATATACAACTCACACACAGGCACATACTGTGCACAAGGACTTTTAATAAAACAGATGCATAATATAATCAGAATTAGCCGTTTCTGAGGGAGTATTCAGCAGGGTCTCATTACAAATCCCCTAGTCACTCTTAAATGTTACTGCTGATGTAAAGTGTATCTGTGTTACTAGTGAAGTGGGGGGGGGGGGGTGTTAATTGGGTTTATATTCAGCTGATGCTAAGTGAAACAATTTACACTTGTTAAAGCAACTCAGTGCAGTGGCAAAACGTGCGTCCGCACAGTGCTCGAAGGTGCAACTTCGCGGTTCTGGAGTCCGCAGGCCGCCACGTTTATTGCTTTTGACGCGGCCAGCCAGCGATTGATTAATCGATGGGACTTGTCCCTTATCGAGTGACAGGCAGGGAGAGGCGGTGCTTAGTTCACAGCCTGCCTGGCACATTCCTGCTACTGGGCCTGGCCGGGGCACCCTGCACACCTCACTTCCCTCCCGCCACACAGAACTGTGATGATAAAATTTCAGCAGCAAAGCAGCAGGCTTTTGGGGGCAACCGGGGAGCCTCAGATCCAATCTTTTCTGCCAGTTATGTGAGGTGGGAGTCCCTTGACTTTGCCCGGATGGGAGAACCTGACATAATTGCATGGCTGAATTTGACAGTATCCTCTATAGTGCACATCATGAGTTTATGTAGTTTAAAGGGGAAAACTGTTCTAAATCTCCACTGTTGAGGATTTTCTTCAAATATTTAGGTAAGAATTCATTGAGTTTCCCTGGTTTCAGTTGATTTCGTTGCTCAGTTTAATCACTTGATTAATCGTCTTGGATCTCTTTGCTGCTCTCTACTGAAAATGCACAGCTAATTTGACAGCTGGGGCATTTGCTGAATGTGAATGGGTGTGAGGTGGCAGTAAGGTGTTTTTCTCTGCATTTTTGGAGGTAACCAGCTATCTGGGGGTAGATAGCATTCGTTGTGATGTTTATTGAATGACACTGCAACCTTCAAACAAAGATTAAATCTATTTGAATGCTTTGGCAAATAGTTTAAATACATTAAATTGAAATATTTTAAAACAGGTGACAATGTAGTAGTGTACTGTAAAACATGAAAGGATAATCAGTTTTTTTGTGAAATTGCACTAGTTATTTTGCCTTATGAATTGTTGAACTTGGATTTCATATCTGGGAAGAAATGGTGAACATGAAATGAATAATAGTGCCAAAAAACTGTAAGGATAGGGTCAATAATACCAAAAATCCCCTGCTGATGCTGTTGTTTACCAATTGCCACAACTGCAGCTCTGGTTACTCATGTCGCTATGAGAGAAGTTGCCAGTTGATATACCCACCAATCATATGTTCCGCCTGCTCTGGATGTGGGTGGGACCAAGCAAGCAAGGCTGTGGCAGATATCTGTGGTTCCCAACGTCGCCCATAGCTACGATCTGGAGAGTAAACAGGAATTTGTGATGAAATGGGGCTAGGCATGATCCTGGCTAGTTTCTCCCTCCCTTCGTGATCTCTCACCCACACTGGGAACTTTAATTTATTAGTCATTAGATGAATATATACTTTCCTGACTGACTTTCCTGACAGCATTCAGATTGAATTCTGCTAGTAATCCAGATTTTAAAAAGGAAGAATTTAATCAGTTAACAAACACTGCAGTACAGCAGCACTGCTATTTAGCAGTAATGGGGGAGGGGGGATACTGTGTGCCTGACATTGTTGTTAAGTGACACCCCCCCCAACTTCTGCTTGTCCTGGCTGGTGTCTGTGTGACTGGGCATGAGTGCCAGGTAGCAAAAACATGAAGAAGAAAAAAGCAAAACTTGCGCTGATGCTTCTAGGCAGGGAAACACCATGTGTCTTAGTGAGTTTCGTCTGTTTTTGAATTTGTGTGGTTTGTGGTTATAGAGCACCAATGATTGGGGGGTCGGCAGTCAAAGGGAAGTCAGCCACAAACACAGCTACAAGTGTGTGTGCTTGTGCATGTGTGTGTGTGTGTGTGTGTGTGTGTGTGTGCGTGCATGTGTGTGTGTGCACACATGGTCCAGGTAAGTGTGTGTGTGTGCCTGTGTCTGTGTGCATGCGTGCTCAAGGGCATGCAAATTCCTGTGCTGGTGGCCCAAACATCCCTGCATTAATTCATCTCATGTTCGCTATTTCAATATTCCCGTTGCATTCCATTAGAAGTAATTACTTGCATTGAACAGATATTTTTTGAACTTGGGAAGCAATGAATCATCGACAAACGTGTGTGTGTTGTGGTTGCGGACAGGGAAACCTGCCGGAAGTTTAAGGCAGAAAACAGGTCAATCATATTTCAGAGCGAGAGAAGATGACTTTATCATCAGGTATTATCACAGGCTGTTTTTCTCTCCCTTGTAAAGAGCGGCCCCGGTGGCCTCAGTGGAAACACATAACCTTTTCAGTCGACCGTGGGGAGATAGCAGAGAATGCCTCATACAAAAGAGGGCAAAGCAATAATAATAATAATAATAATAATAATAATAATAATATTAATGATAAAGGGGGTCTCAGATCCTAAGTGGCATCAGCTGATGCATTGAGGTGGTTATATAATATGCATTATGATTTTAAATTTTAAGATCTCGTTCGGTGGTTAATCTCACTTGGAATCAGACTACATATGTTCACCCACAATGATGAATGTTGGTTTAATAACTTTTGGGTTCCAGGAAGTCTCTAAAATTATAAATATTTTGGTGAATAATGGTGTGTTCACTGGAATACTATGCAAAATTGGCCACCGGGACCTTTTTAAAATTCAAAATTCACTACCCAGAGGCGCCCCCCTCCCCCACAGGGAGCCGTTATTATCATACCAAGGACTGATTGAAAGGGCACGAGAGATCGAGGGGGAGGGCAGCAAGAAACAAGAGATGGAGGGTGGGAGGAATAGTAAGCAGGGCTGGCTTGGCACACTCTGGAAGCCAAAGGGTACATTAGGTCACCGTGAGCCTGGGCAGGCAGAGTGCCCCCCTCATAAGCCTGGCAGAGGCATGGGGGGCTGCCCTAGAGCCCTGCCCTGCCCAGCCTCAAGTTCAAGGGAGATCATTCAATACGATACAGCGCCTCCTATATAACAAGTAACAACAGGTTTTGTTTTTTTTTTTTGCTCTGAAACGTGATCTCAGCAAGCACAGCATTCTGGCTTTAATGGGGAAGTGGGTCAGCAGGGTGTTCTGACTGTTCTGAAGGCCTAATCCCACCCATTGTAGTCTGGGACGCCCCCCAAAATCCTCGCCGTGCTCGCCGTACTAGCTTTGGCAGCCCCATCGGCAGGTGCCATCTTTCCACATTACGAGGCACGTTCCCGGGGACTCGAAGTTGGCTGAAGGGGGGCCCCCCCCCCCCCCCCCCCCCCCCGGGGGGGGGGGGAACAGGGGCCGCACGGCGGGGGGGGGTGGGGGGGGGGGCCACCAAGCAAC
>JAODKC010000021.1:25110788-25123042 GCA_026777985.1 Mormyrops attenuatus | reverse complement strand
CGGCAGGTGCCATCTTTCCACATTACGCGGCACGGTCCCGGGGACCCGAAGTTGGCTGACGCCCCCCCCCCCCCCCCGATGACAGGGTATGGGGAGGCTAAACCGGGAACAGCAGTGGGGTGATAATGGTGGGGAACCAATTCACTGGCCCTCATAGTGCGGCCCATGCTGGACCTCAGGACAGGCTCCCGGGGCCAGAGGCCATTCTAGGGACTCTGGAGGCCCTAAACAAATATACTCACCCTCTCCCAACATCATGAAATGTATTATCATTATTTTAGCGTGAAATCTAAATTAATAATATAAACAAAATTCCTTTATTTTCACTTTTTTGAAAAACAAAATACACAAATAAAGCAGATTTGTCGTTGCAATGAACACTGTAATCAGCCGCCCTCTGGGGCCCCCTCCCAGTTCGGCACCCCAGCCAGTTGCCTACTTGCCTCCTATCATTACCCCTCCGTTGGTGGGGAGGGCGACACCATTGCGCTCACCTGCTGAGCCCCTCCTGCAGCCCCGGCTCACCTGCGAATGAGACGAGATGTCAACTCTGGCTTCTGCCTTGCACCGGCTTCCCCCTCCCTGCACCTCATTCTCAGCTGAAGGAGAGAGAAGACAGACATGCAGGGAGTGTGATTATCACGACACAGCAGCTTCACGAGGAGGACAGCAAGAGAACCAGAACCGCAACCCAGGCACTCGTCATTTGGAATGTGCGTTAAAGCTTACACAGTCACTCATCTGTGTGTAAGATAGCTCTGCAATTTGGTTTTCCAACGAAATAAAGCAGGAAGAACAGTCTCATGAACCAGCAACTCATGGGGCAGATTCTAGGGATATGCAAGCCTTGGATTACAAAACCTCGCAGAGACTGCAGGCCTCAATACTGGCTGTAAACCTAGATTGATCGCCATACCAAGACGGCTGACATTTCTGCAAAAACCTGCCTTTGCCTGTAACCCCCCCTCCCCCCCCCTTTGTCATATGACCCACCACAGTGACAAAAAGAGACGTAAACAGCCGAACGGGGGAATACTTTATGAGCTCTGACCCCTCATTCATATTTACATAGGAGACATCACATCCATTATCAGCACGAAAGGGATCACGGCCACGTTATTACATTTTAAATATTCACACTGTGCTGAAATTGCTCTTTATAATGTCAGCTGTTCAAAGGGCAAGCTGTTAGCAGGGAGAGGCAGACAGCAGTGAGGAAGGTGGTGTGAATACATAACACCCCCCTCCCCCCGCCCCACTAATCTGATTTGTGATCATGTGACCACATGGATTGGGGTTAATTCAGGTCCCCTGCCAATCATTTCCTTTGTTGCTATAACCTAGTGCTGTGTTTGGTTTGCCCCCGTTAACCTGGAACACAGAGGCATTAGTGTGTGTTGTCCTCTTCCCACCCTATTCCCATATATCCCTAAAATGAAGGAGAAAAACCGATTTGGGGCGCTGTTCACCTTCCCATGTGGTCATTCTTAAACATGGAATATTATATTATTAGTTATTAGCTATGTTAGCTAACATGAGTATTCATGGAAATCATGCAGTACTTTATGCCCATTAACATTCTTAATCAGTATTGGTATGAGTGTAATGATTATTTGAAGCGGTTCTTCACCCATGACCATGCTATGACTTAGCATCCTTCACTCGGCTCATTTCTTAGTAACGTGCCTTTAATTTGAGACTGGAGCTTGATTTCTGTGCTTCCTCAAATCATCACACCATAGCACTGCTCTATTAAGATGTCCCAAGTTTGTGTGAAGTTTATTATTTTTATTTTTTTTTCGATCCTAGGAGTACTGAAGTAAGAAAGAGAAATATTTGCCTCACTGTGAATATGATGGTCTACCATGTGGTTTGGGGAGATAAAATGGGATTTTACCCTATTACACATTCATAGAGGATTAGAGCAAGACTATTCCTCAAGGGTTGGCAATGGCGTTGTCTCCCTCTCTATTCCCCTCTTTCTCAAAATAAGGACACACCACATGTGCTACCAAAAAAAAAATCATAATCAAACTTTCCTAGCAATTGAACACTGGGTTAGCTATTACCTAACTTTCCTATGTTGGTTAGAGTGACACATCAGCAGTGTCTTTAGTCCCGGTAGTGTGTGATTGGTCGTTGATTGCTTGGAAGTTGGATACTCAAGGAGAGTGAATAATGAATAGTAATGAGGATGAATCTGTACTATACATGTTTTGAGGGTAGTACGGTGACTCGGTGCGTGTCACTGTCACCCAACCTCAAACGCTGAGGATCTGTGTATGTGAGGTCTGCGTGTTCCCTCCACGTGGTGCACCTTTCCTCCAGGTGATCAGGTTTCCCTCCCTTATTGCAAAGACATGCGGTTTAGCGACTTTGGCTTCTCTTCATCGCCTGTCCACGGTGTTCTGCTGCCCTGCATTTCCTGGGACCGGCTCCATGTTTTCTGTGACCCTGTACTGATACTTACCAATTACACGATTTACCAAACATTCATTAAACATTTTTAGTGGGCTATTATGGTTCAGCAGAGTCAAGGCATGTGGATAAGAATATTAGAAGACATTTATCTTGTCCTCTAATTACTGGTGTGTGTTTGTTCTTGGACTGGAAAGCCATAACAGCTAAATATGTTTGTTCTTCGGTCTGGGCTACAGGCTAAATAATGTCCACGTTATCGGCAGCATTGTCATTAATGACCCCCAGAGCTGCTTCCCTTGCCCACAGCCCCCCCGCCTTCCCTCTCTGGAATCCAGCCCTCTGTTCAGTGGGCAAAAGAGCAGCACCGCTCCAGGTAGCTGGCCTTGATTAATTGGCCTGATAAGCACAGCACCCCCTGCAGGCTGCCGGGTGAGTGTGTGCGCCTGACCAGCAGGGCAGCAGGGGTGGCGCCGTTTGGCTCTCATCTGTGGCTCTGGGCCGATGGGCCCCCCAACCTGGCTCGCGGCAGCGCTGATTACCTCAGAGCTCCGACTGAGGAGGGGAAGGAGCAGAACGGGGGGGAGGGGGGAGCGATAGAACTGGAAGGAGGTTTAGGAGGAGTGAAAGGCAGGGGAAGAAAGGGAAAGGCAGAGCTATAAAAGAAAGTATGGACAGAGGTATCTAAATGGCAGTCATGGAGGGAGCAGGTGCGGAAAATCCTGTATTGGAAGAGAAGCAGTGGCGTGATCGTTCCTGCTATGAACAAAGAAACATGCCTTTGCCGGCACCACAGAGGAATCTAGATGGATCTGGCGTGATGTGCTCACAGGCTCGTCACATGATGCCTGTCACATGATTGACAGCTCTTTGCTTTGCTGGCATGCCACAGCTATTTGTCTAAGCAGTGTTGCAGTCCAGAGAAATACTCATCCATCCATTCATGTATAACCGCGGTTCTAGTACAGCGTCATGGTGAGCCTGGAATCTGTCCCAGAATGCACAGGGTACCAGGCAGGAGACATCCTGGATGGGATAACCGTCCATTGCAGCGCACACACTTACCCAGCAGGGGCAATGTAGAGACACCAGTTTGCCTAACCATACCATATATGTGTGTCAGTTTGCATATCCATCAAAGCATGTGTCTGGTTATGGGGGATATGATAGCCCTGCCCCCAGTTCTATTCTGCAAAGCTGAATAAGAAAAAAGTAAGGAAAAAAGGTGTAGAAATGCACATGTGTTCCACATCGTCAGCGCCCCCTCAAGGAAGCTCAAGCTTCCTCGTTAAAGCTTCGCCTCACCTGACTTTGAACTGAGATTTGCTGATATCACAGCAGCATCCAGCCAGAGTGTGTTTCTGGAAGGCTAAAGCCCCCTTTTTGGGACCCCCCCCGCCAGCCTGCCATGAAATTAAAATCGAAATCAATCACTACTCTACACATTGCTTACTTGAAGGCCCTCCGTGTTAAATCTGCTTGTTTCAGTTGCTTAATACATTGTGTAAATGAATTATATTTTTTAATTTTACAAAATGAATCATTTCTATAAAAAAACTAACTGGTGTGCTCATGTGTAATAATGTATTCATATTTCCACTCCAACAATCCAGCTCCCAGCACCTTTTACAGCCGTAAATCCATCTAATATCAGTGCGACCCCGGTGGGTTTTCCCTCCCCATCCAGCATCTGTACCCTGTCAGGTGTCAGGGTCAGCACCTGTCTGCCCCTACATTTCGTGTCTCTTCCCCTTTTTCCTTGATGTTGGTTATTCTGATTTGCTATGTGATATGTTTGCTTCCCTGCCTGTTCTCTGTGTAACCAGTTTCTCTTTGTAGATAATTTTTTGTTGTGTTAGTTAATTCGTTCCCCTGTTTAGTTTTGCCCCCTTGTGGTCTGTTTTGTTGGTAGTATTCCAAGTGTCTTCAGTATCTGTAATAGTGTTCCTGGTGTCTTGAGTATCTGTAATAAACTGCTGTTGTCTTGTGGAGCCACAAGTGGACCATCACCTTTCTTACCTGCCTGTACCATGCCCGTAACAGAAACCCTCGCGTCTGTGACAGTCAGGCGGGCATAATAAAGCGGGTGAGAACGATACCTAGTCAGGGATCCCCAGCTCTGGGGTTGACCACATTACGCAATGATGGCGATTGAAAACTTTGAGAAGCTCTGCAGAGCCTGGTCACCACATCCCCAATGAATGTGAGTGCCATGAATGACATGTTTGACAACAGCAGTGAGCTGCATTCTTAGCGTGGGGGGAGGGGTTTGCAGGAATCCAGGATCCTGAGGCAAGGACTGAGCTTTCTCTCTGTAAACTTCACTGTCTTTATTCCCTTCATCTTCTATGCTTTTCACTGTAGCTCATCCTTTCATGGGCGCATTTAGTCTGAGAAAAAGTTCCAGAAAGGTCTGGCCGAGGTTTTTTTCATCTCTCCGATGAGGCACTTGTGTTGATAAGGCACTTCAGCTGGTGGACTGGAGAGTGGGGAGGTGCTGGACTCCAAGCTCCCCGTTCTCAAGTGTTTGTTAATCTAGGTGGGTTTCGAGCTCTCCCCACTGAACAAACATGCTTGAGGGTGAGACCCTTACTTGGGTCCGTTCCTAACAGAGTGCAAAACTCCTACTCGTAACTCATCAGCAAGCCAGTAGATGTCCTAATGATGACCAAAGAGTATCATTCGCTTCCTTGTTGCATGTTCTGCAGATGATGACTTGAAAGCATGCTGAAGGCATGTTGAAGGCCCTATCATGTTCTGGGTTGTGTGCTTGTCTCCTTAATCACTACCGTTGGTCACAACAAGAGCCAGGTGCCCCCAAAAATGGCAGGATTTGCATGGAGTGTAAATATACCAGTTTTATGCAATCTTTCCCAAGGCCCTTTGCTGTAGTCCATTGACTGCAACATTATTTATTACCGTTTTGATTTCTTATTCTGAATTCAGCTTCGTATTTTCTTTCCCTTTCCCTTGTTATTGTCATTTGGTGGAAAAAATCGCCATGTTAATTCATTTTTTTAGGACTGCTTGGCTTCAGTAAAGTTTATAAATTCAAAATTTGCCTGCTGTTTTCCTCAAAAAATGAACAAGTAATGTAACTGATAGACATCTCACTAATTTAACTAACACCTTGAGAATTTAGAATGTGCTTCTTTTAATACTGAATGAGTATCAAAATAGTTGTTTGATCACTATTGGCTGTTTGGGTGAAATTTGCTCGCTGGTGCTTCAAGCTGTAAGAGGAAGTCACTTTTAAATATTTCATGCTTGTTGTCAGCCTCCGCAGCCAACCTCTGCACTCCAGTCCTCAGTTAGGGTCTCCAGTGATTCCACAGTGTCTGATGTTATACTGCATCCGTTCTATTGTTATTTCATGTGTGTGTGTTTTCTCTTTGATCCCAACAGTTAGCACAGATGAATCGTGATTAACTCAAATGGATCTATCATAGTTTGATAAAAGTTTACTTCAAGCTTAAGGTAGTGCTTCTGCTTTAGTAGTAGCATTGAAATCCAAACTGATTGTTCTTTCTGATATATATTCTGACCCAGTGGCATTAACAGGATGCCAACCTGCCATGGGCATTAGGTTGGGTAAGTACCAGTGAGTAAATTGCGTGTGTGGACCCTCTGGGGGGCAATGGTAAAAGCTGTTGACCTGGGGGGAGGGGTGATGAGTGGCGATCCATCTGGGGGGCACCCCTCAATGTAGCCACGCTCCTGGGGTGAGCGCAGGGGGCCCGAGCTGCTTCAGAAATTTCACCAGTGTCTCCGGTGATGGAGGGCGGCCAGGGGCAAGGCCAGCGGGGTCCGTGGGGAGAGGCCAGCGGGGTCCGTGGGGCGAGGCCAGCGGGGTCCGTGGGGCGAGGCCAGCGGGGTCCGTGGGGCGAGGCCAGCGGGGTCCGTGGGGAGAGGCCAGCGGGGTCCGTGGGGCGAGGCCAGCGGGGTCCGTGGGGAGAGGCCAGCGGGGTCCGTGGGGAGAAGCCAGCGGGGTCCGTGGGGCGAGGCTTTTTGGGCCTTTTTGCATCATCACAAAAGAAAAGTGAGATGAGACGTGGGGAAAATATGAGGAAATATTCCTCTAATTAGTACACTTATAGCCTTAGATGTTGTCTAATTGGCCATTCATTATGATCTTTTGATGAAGTGGGCGAGACATGCTCCCTGTGCCAGTGTAGCCTGTGAGATGAGACTGGAGCTCAGCTTCCCGGTTTGGGCTGAGGAGTTGTTTATGGAGAGCCCTCTGTGGTCAGGTGGCCAACAAGATGTTTCCAAAGCCCTGTGTTTGTGTTCCAAGGCCCTTGTCATTGTTTGGTGGAAATGAGACTAATTGAAAGTGTACATGTCTGACGAACATTATGTTGTTTGCATATTTGCTTGGCATGATTATGGATGATTGGTGACACTTTACTTGACGGGGCACAAATGGTGTAGTATTACGGTATTACTTATATATTAATTAACCACCCAAGTTGTAGTTACATACTGACCTCATGTAAATTCATCATTAATGAATTGACACGTATTTTATCGCAAGCAATTGCTATATTTGTTACAATATCTAATTCTGTAAACCTTTCTGGACTTCTGAATGAACTATTGAAGGAACAAGTGATGAATAATACAAGTGAAATACTGATCTCATGTTTATTCATCATTAGCAAATCATGATGCAACTTTTATACCAAGAAGTTACTATATTTGTTACTATACCTGTTAATTTCGTAAACCTTTGTGAACTACTGAAGGAACAAGTAATGAATAACAAGTAATGAATAACACATGTGAAATACTGATCTCATGTTTGTTCATTAATGAATCATGATGTATCTTCTCTCAAGTAGCAACTATATTTGTTCATGATTTGTATTTCAGTAGTAACTGAGTTATTACTAAGTATTTGTGCCCTGTCTGGTGAAGTGTTACCGGATGATGTGTGTGCGTTTGAAAGTTTGTGTATGTGTGTCCGTGATTGTTTATGTGTGCTCACATGGTGGTGGTGTATCTGTGTGTCATGGAAACAAGCATCATTAAGCCCACTGATAGGCAGGGAGGGGACAGGTGGATAGTATGTAGAGTGTGTGTGTGTGTGTGCGTGAGTGTGTTTGTGCATCCATCCATTTGTGTATCATGGTAGCGATCATTGTTAAACCCATCAAGAGTCATGGAGGGCGCAAGTTGGTTTCGGGCGTGTGAGTGTGTGTGCGCATGTGTACTGCGTGTGTGTAGTGGTGTCCTCCGGCGCGGGCCCTCCTCAGGTCTTGTGTCATTTACCGTTTCATTAGACTCGCGGGAGGGAGCCGTGTCCCTCCTACAGTGGCACGTGGCTCCAGCTGTCGGAGGCCAAATTGAACTCCAATATTAGCATAGCGGCATAATGCCTTGCTAACGTTACGGTTTTAAAGGATGCCATTTTAATTTCTCTCGCCCTTGTTTTATTCCCTCAGCGCACCCCTGCCCATGTGATTTCCATTTTAATTATAAACCGAGTATTTTAGTTAATGACAATGGAGTACACAGATTATTTGTCTGTTTTGTTATTATTAGCGAAGATGATTATTCCCTGTGAAATTAGCATGCGCTGCTGTTGGAAATTAAGTTTATTCATGTGTATGTCTTGCATACACATGAGGTGTTTCATCAGTTTGTTTTTTGTGTTTGGCTGCAGATGTTCAGACTGCTTGTAATCAGCCACGGTAACATTTTGCCACAATTGAGCTTTCCTGCGCTTCCCAAAATAAATCTGACTGTTAATATAAGCGATTGTTGCTGCTGCTGATGCGCCTTAAGCCGTCCCTGGTGTCCTGGCTAATGGGTGTGTCCAAGCCTAGCTCAGCTTTCCTTAGTTTTGCTTTGTTACTCGATCTTTGTAATCAAGTAATCGTGCCTTCCCTGGCTCACCGTGACACTGTTCTGGAAAAATGGTTATGGACTATGGATGGGAATTTCTGCTTCCTTTGTTCGGTGGATTCTGTTTTCGAATGTTAAATGGCTTGTTCGAGTGAGATCAAATTCTGGCTAAAGTTATTTTGTTAGCGAGTATCCAAACTCCTAGGGTGGATCGAGTTTAAACCTTTGGCCTTGTTATGGGACAGAAAACGAAGGCACTGGGTTAAATGCCCAGGGGGATTCCGGAGACATCCGAGCAGAAAGAATCTGTACCATCCGAATTGTTAAGTGAGCCATGACAGTAAAGTTGCAACGCATGTTGAAATATTATTCATTTTCTTATGGATCTTATGTGTCATTTATGCTCTGGACTATTCTGCCAAAAGTTTTCCGTGATTAATGAGACTGTTAAAGAGACTAAAGAGACCTGTGTAACTGAAATCCGTTCACAAAGAAAACCACAGCAACTAGAGCCACGACATGTCCTGCCGTTCTCTGCTTCTTCCGGCTCTGAAAATCCTGCATCTTCATTACAATGATGTGGTGGGATCGCTCTTCAGAACAAGGACTGTTGACCTGTCAGGCTTCCTTTTGGATGGGCGAGGGGGGATGCTTTCTGCTTATGGAAAGCAGATGGGGAGAAATCGATGCGACGGGAAGAGCTATTCTCACAAGTTGCATTCTGCTGGTCTGAATCATGGGGGTGTTTAGCTCCACGCCTCTCTGCCATCTGGAGACAGTGAGGAGGTGCCCCCGTGGTGATTATCTCAAGCATGAGCAACCCCCTCTCCCCTCATGCACACATGAGTAAGACTATGTAAACACGCCACTCAGCAACAGATGCGCTACCCGAATTTGTGCCAGTGATGTTTCAATGGATACCCCCAGATGTGCTTGAAGCTGGGAGCTATGGGTATAACCGTAACCTACCCCATGATTACAGGCCTCCCTCAAGGGGTCTGGTGACCTTGTAGTTTCACCCAGCCTTCCTCTGCCCCCACCGTGGTAATATCATGTTCTCTTTGATATATATTCTCCCAAGTGAACCTCACCACACGCTCCACCCCGTCCGATCCCAAGCCCCTCGCCCCGACCCTTCTCTGGAAAGGGCCTGGCGGCTATAGGGTCTGTGAGGGTTTAGCTGGCATCATTAACAGCGGCAGGCAGAACAGTGATGGGGAAGCTTCCCCTGCCAGCTCATTAGGACTAACACACAGGGGTCATCAAAATGCAAGGAATATGAGAGCTAGGTGATTAGGTCCGGTACCAAAACACATGAATGCTCACGGCCAGCTCCAAATAAGGTCTACAAAGGGATTAGAAGTCATTTACTGTGCAGGGATAACAGAGAACATTTTGGGTGTTTACCACTGGTTGAGTAGTCCGTAAGGACATAGACTCATAAACCAACAGGCCCTTTTTGAGCAGAACTTACCATGATTTTTCCCACTTAGCGCCCAGCTGAATGTATGACTATATATGTTGACTGAACAACCTAGATGTAACATTTATGCTACTTTACCGGGTTGCTGTCCTGCCTCTCATTATTTTCACACTTTATCACCATTTCGTCACCTATTTATTGCTTATTTGTTGTCCACTTGTTATATTGCTATATACTTGTCTCTTTCTGCACTGCTGATTGTCCTGTTGTCCCCCATGCACCTTTCCTCTACACTGCAACTGTGAAATAATAATTTCACTGTGTTCCTTGGGACACATGTCATAATAAAAACTTGAACCAAATGATATGGGATGGATGGATGGATGGATGGAAGGAAGGAAGGAAGGAAGGAAGGAAGGAAGAAAGAAAGAAAGAAAGAAAGAGAAAGAAAGAAAGAATTTATAACCCTATACTGGGCCAGAAGTTGGAGGGAGGGAAGGAAGGAAGGAAATAGTCGAAACCCATAAGTCATCAACAGCCTGAGGAACGTTGCAATTATCCTGCCAGCCAATTAATTATGTCTGATTGGTAGGTGGAGGAACGTGCCGAGACCCCGTCCCCTCGGGGAGCCCGTGCCGCCCAATTCCCGAGGTGAATCCGGCCGGCGTTTGATCTCTGCTGATTTAATTAACACTTAAACAGGAACACCTGTGCTCCAAGCCATCAACAAGGCAGCAGCCCCACAGATGTGCCTATGATGGCCACGTCGGAGATGAGGGCGAGGATGCCGTGCCGGCCCCCTGGTACGCCCGTAACTGGCCGGTAATTGACAGCAATTCGCTTCCACCTGCGTGATGCACCTGAGTAACCCCCCCCCCCCCCCCACCCCCGATCTTCCCAGCCCCTTTACTGCGAACCCCACACCCCAGCCGCAACCCCAATTACAGATTTCTCGTTAGGAGCCTGCAGGTCATCTTATCTCCTGCCTCATGGGTCCAACAGGTGTGGCGGAGTGTGGTGCGGCAGCAGCGCCGTTCTCTGGCGGAACAGGCATGGCCGTCCACGCGCCACCTCCTGCCTTGCCAATGCCTGTCTGGGGGCGTGAATGGTGAATGAGCTTGCAGCCCAGTGAGATCCAGGATGGGATGGGAAGTCTGTTTCACCGTTTATATCTAAGGGTCAGTGGGAAGGCATCAAATAAAAATACGTGTGGTGAGACACGAATGGTGGGTCGGTGTGTCCTCAGCACTTAGGAACACTGTGCCTGTGATCAGAAGGTCACTGGTTCAAATCCCAGTGCTGGCAGAGCAGTTCCACCATTTCCAGCCCTGAGCAAGGCTGTTAGTCCTGGGAGCAACTGGGGATTGTCTGACCCTACTTTCTCTCAAAAAAGTATGTCACTTTAGATAAAGGAATCTGTTACATAAATAAGACGTAAATGAGTCGAGGTATAACGTTGCAGTGATTTTGATCACATGGTAACTGATTACTTTTGGTTGAGCTGATCTTTAACCCAGAAAAGGAGGAGGGAGACCATCGATGTCCAGCACAAAGGCGATCTTCACTGCCAGATGGGCAGCTGGGGGGCATTACTGAGTCTCTGTTTGGCAGTCACATCATTGCTCAATTAATACTGTTTGTTGTGTTACTATTCATTAACTGTACAAGCCTTAAGTGGTGAAACTTCTTAATATTTCATAAGTTCCTTCCAACCTGTAAGGGAAACAAATGCATTAGTATTATTTAGAATAATTGAGACTCTCTTCCAGTCTAGATTTTTTTTAACTGCAGTTCCATTTACAGGACATGTCAAGGAGACACGAGTCACTCTAGACAGCCGAGAGCCAGGATGTTTTGGATGTTTTCAGCAGCAATATGTGAGCTGAGAAAAGGCGTTTAGCTGCTAACTGTTTCACTTATTTTAACTGTTTTAAAAAGGCACTAAGAAAGTGTTAAATCCTGATCACCAAGGATCACATTATAGCTAATGAGGTCCTTGAGTTTGTTTTCAGGATGGTGTGGTCATGGTGATGTTGGCACTTAAAAATATATAGGTGAAAAAATACAAACATCTCATATATTAGATTGATAACAATTATCTTTATTGTAGCCATTAGAGCGTATGTGTGAATAGACAAGCCTGAAATGGTATATCGGAGTCTTTATTACATTATCTTGCCTAATTTATTTCCCAAAAATTATCCCATGAGTGTGTTAAATGTGGCTGGAAGTCCTCCAGAACGCAGGCTGGAGAACTGGGTCAACATGAAGTTCAAGCGCCCTAGAAAAAGTGCCACTAGATTTTCCTCCTCTCATAATTAAGAGCTGGCGCCACGATTAATCACCATTCTCTGAAGTGGTGCATGCTGGGTACTGGTGCCATGCCCTGTGACCTCAATACCGCTCTGCGTCACATTTGTAATTAATGTTTGAAGAACAAAGACAAAATGATAAATTTGTGTATGTGCATGTTTATGGAGATGTAAACTGAGCAAAGCCTGCTGGGTAAGCACTGTTGAGAACCCCCACCCTCCCCTCCCCCTACCACTTGACCCGCCATTGACAG
>JAODKC010000021.1:25078720-25108541 GCA_026777985.1 Mormyrops attenuatus | reverse complement strand
CCCCCCCCCCCCCCCCCCCCCCCCCGGGGGGGCGGGGGGCCCCGGGGGGCCAGAATGAGAGAGGGAAAGCAACAGGGGTGGGCTTTTTTTGGTTAAGCTCTCTGCGAGCTAGTCCACAACAACGCTGGAAGACACTAATGTGATGTCACTCATTTGGGAACAGTAAACACCAGAGACATTAACTGACGCAGTTAAATCAGAGTGGCGCGTTTAAGGGACACACCTAAATCTAATCTGCATCCACTGCGTACACCCGTACACATGTTGTAGTACTTTAATTAATTTCCAGATGGTTCCCCAAACTTGCTTCAAACTAGCACCAATTTCAAACTAGCAAACTGCAATGTACGCTATTCATCAGCCACAACAATTATTGTTAACCAACTGTGTATATGATGTGATATGACCTTAACCGGCATGGTACCAGCTGTCCTCACATTATGTTCAGGGGAAATATGGTCTTCAGGACTCCCCAGTCCACACTGGTTCGAATAAGGCAGTAGCTGCACAGATGTAGTTGAGACAAAGGGTGACACTTGTGGGAGCGAATGTATTTTTGCATTCTCCTCTACTCACCCCTGGTCAAGTATTTCCTTAACAGATTGCAGGGTCCCAGCAGCTTGCGTTCTGGCAGGTAATTAGGGCCGGTCTCCCTTGTCTTTAAGTCAGCTCCGAGACATTAACGAGTTTTCACAGCGTGCGGCTGCACGGGCCCCGGGCTGGCTGGGCCACGGCTACCTCTGCTTGCCATTTAGGAGATAAACATGTCTGGACCTCTGCAACACAAACTAGGGTGGTCACACCAAGATAGATTTACAGTAGATTGACATGCGTCACCACAGAGCCGCGCCTGCCGTCTTCACCAGGTGCCCCCGTGAGTTTAACCTAGCGCGGTGGGATCTGATGTGATCTACCAGGACCCCTCAGCATGTGCGTTTTGCCGCCATCCCAGCCTCCTGCCCTCCCCGATTCATGTGCCGCCACCAGCCCCAGCCCAGAAGACACACAATCGCAAATTTCCATGCAGCCAAGCACTCCTTGCAATCAGGGCTGAAAGGCGCACCGTGAATGCGAAGGACACGGTGCGTAGGCTCCCTCGCGGGACTGGCGGCTCAATCACAGCGAATTAAATGACAGCATTTGCGTTGGCTGTCTGCGAATGACAGAGCGTGCCCAAGTCACCGTTTCTGTGATCTGCATAAATCGGAAAAATCAGACTGCGCCATGCTCAGGATGGGGGAGGTCGGACCTAGTTTGGAGCTAGGCTGAAGGTGATGGTGGGTGCTGAACTGTACCAATCAGAGAATGGAGACGGGGTGTGAATCGAGTGATGTTCTACCATATAGCTACTTTGGGCAAGTTCATGAAACAGAAGTAAGGATCGATGCAGCTTTGCAGCGGGATGCAAGTTGACGGAACATGTCGCTCCGTGTCACATTTCTGACCCGCTGTGCTGCTGTGTTTGTTCACCGGCTCCCGGCTGCGTAGGGTCTGCCCCGTAACAGCTTCTGCTGATGTTTGTCTGCTTCTCCAACCCGTCGAGTGAAAATTAAAAACTGCAAACCACCAAAGGGCCCTTAAGTCATCAATCTTTTGTTTTCTCCCCAAAATTATGCTTCCACTGGGGGAGATAACCCGGACATGTTTTGTTGACTTTAGCTTTTGTTTAATCTTCCTGCCCTTTGGTATTTAGATGTTAAACACACACCGAACAGATTCGGAGAAAATGAATGAACTAGATTGAGGCCCCAGAGAAAAGTATTGCATATGCTCTCGGTGTATTTGTTGGTTTTGGGGAGATGAATTATGGCCTGTTAGAGGGCAGACAGCTGTAAGGACAGACAGCTTTAAGGACATACAGCTTTAAGGACAGACAGCTTTAAGGACATACAGCTGTAAGGACGGACAGCTTTAAGGACGGACAGCTGTAAGGACAGACAGCTTTAAGGACAGACAGCTGTAAGGACAGACAGTAGACTCATTTAAGGACATACAGTACTGTGCAGAAATCTTAGGCAGGCAAAGAAAATAGCATTTAAATGATCTTCATGTTGACATTATGTCTGTCAGTGTGTCAGCTTAGCCATTTCAAATCCTCTCCTAGAGTCACTGCAGTATTTGCCCTTACCATTCAAAACGCCAATGTATTTTTTGACTCAACCAATACCCTACCAGATCTAGTTAATATCTCATTGAGTTATTTGACTAATTAAGTTAATAAATTAATTGAGCTGGTGTTGAAATTTAATGAATACATGGAATGGCTGGGGTGCCCCTGAGGAGAGGTTTGGGAACTGAAGCGGTGTTCATCTAGCCATCCAAGAAGATATCAGTAACTTTTTGGAGAACAGAACAAATTCTTTTTACTTTTATTTTGCTCCTGTTCATTTGGATATGTTCTAATGTTTAATTGCATTTATTTGTCTGAGAAAATATACACTTACTACCAAGATAAACATTTTCTTTGACTAAGACTTATAAGAACTAAGAACCTATACAAGAACCTATACTAAGAACCTATACAAGATCATGACTGGATCTCTATGACAACTGGACCCATCTGTCAGAAAAGCTGCAGAATCCCACATTTATTAATCAGGCCAGGGGTGGGTCTGGGCAGGATTACCAGATAAATCTACCGAAGGATGTTCAGGGGCTAGATGGGAAGGGGAACTACAAGGGGAAGCATTTGGTCACTCAAGTGCTGTAATGGTTCTAGACCCTTGCAGCTGACAGGGGACGGTGACACAATGTAGTATGTTCAAGTCTTTAAGCCAAAAACCATGAATGTATATATACACACACTTGCATAATGCTGGCATTGATGCACATGTTTGAGTGCACATTTGCATCTAAAAGCAAATGCATACACATACAAAAACTCCCACAGGTGCATGGCAATGCAACATATAAGTATAGTATGCGCAATATGGTACAACCCAATGTTAGTCAGCACTGTGCGCAGGTATTGCATGTGTGTTTCAATGTGTGTGACGCACGAAACCGTCTAAGGATTGGATGTGCCAGAGTACAGGCTCTCTGCTGCTATTTAGTAAGTCCATAGGGATGGGGGTAAGTGTGGGTGCAGTGGCTGGTTGGACGTGCTAATGGCCAATTCGTGTCAGATGGACTCGCTATATATAGCAGGAAGCTGAAAGATGCTGGTGTTGAATTTCGGGTAAAATATGCATATGAGTTATGCAACGAAAACGTAGATGATCGTGAAGTCTGTTGCTATGACATTAGTAACATGAAATAAGCCTTAGCATTAGCAGTACGAATTTCTGTCATTTATTGGCTATGCTAATGAAGGGTAAACGATTACCCATACTTACTGCTTTTTAGCACTGTGTGTTTCTTTCTCGTTTCGTAGGCTGAAAAGAGAGCTCGTTGTAGTCAAAATCCTGGCCGACTTCTGGCAGGAAGACATGTTGGGGGTGTAGCAGGAGCGGGACTATGGTTTAGCCTGACTGGCAGGATGACTGGGCACCGGTGTCATCCTCTCATCCTCTTTTGAAGCCGTGTCAGAGTCACGGCACAGGCCTGGGCTAATGAGCCCGGCAGCGTGACAGGGGCCGTGTGGCGCCGCCGGCGTCGCCGGGACGGCCTGCCGTCAGGCCTGGCCTCCCCGTCCCTTTCCATTCTGCTGCTGACGCTGAGCCGTCGTATCCCACCGCTTCGCACCCCTGTGGGGGGAGGGGGGGATGGCATGGCGCGAGGCATTCGACTTGGGCTCTGATCTTATTTTTATAACAGGTGACCCCCAAATGACTCCATCTGCTTCCTGTTTTCATGCATTTTTCATGAAGACCGTCCTTCCTGCTTTCACGCTTTAGCCCTCGGTAGACTTTGAACGTACAGAGCTGCGTACCTGGTACCATTCTTTCATTTGCTTAGAGGACCAGTCGGGGCCGCACAAAGGCATGGCGGGGCCTTGGAAAAATTATAGCGAACCTCCCCCAATCCAAACCAAAGCTACCATTATCCACACTCAGTGGCCCCCTCTGATGTGTGGGCCCCTGAAAGTCTTCCCCTTTCTCATCACTAAAGGGTGGCCCCTGGCCCAAAATAAAAATAGGTAGTGACTAATAGAATTATAACAAGAATAATAATAAGTCTGCCCTGCATGACTGTTACCCCACCTGGGTGTCTCCTGCCTTGTGCCCCATGCCTCCTGGGATAGGGGCATTTTCAGACCTCTGTAAGATTCTCAGTCTTCTGACAGGACCGGGAAATTTGATTAAGTCAGCACCATGAGCTGGGCCGACCTGGAGTGCATCAGTTCCGCAATAAGGTTTTGACCTTTTGGTTTCAAAACATTAATGGAAGTGGGGAAACATTACTGTGCACAGACTGCTTTTAATGCATTTCTGATTCAGCTGTGTTAGTAAAAATTGGCTGTGTTTCCATACAGTAGTCCCAGGTTCTTGCATAGTCTGTGTGAGCATCATCGTGGGTGTTATGCGGTGGCGGCATCCATTGTGATCCATTTGGGATGCCTTTCATATCTCTCACAGGAAGTGAAGGTTTTCTGAATTTCCAGATGGAAAATTCTGAGTTCACCAAAGTCACTGGAAGGAACCATGACAACAAAATCTACGTAGTTTCGTTTGAAAGGAACTTGTTCTAATTATTGCATGGTGGCTAATGGGCCTATGGTTTAGTGTCAGGATTTTAACACTCCTTGGTGTTAATTCTCTGGCTGCAGTGTGCAGGTAATGGCTGAGTGTAACCTCCCTCTCCCTCTAATCTCCCTCTCCTTCCCAGACGCTGCCCACCACACAGTACGAGCTGGAGATCGTAGCCAAGGACATGGCAGGGAGCAACGTGGGATTATCGGGGACAACCACAGCCACCATCACTATCACCGATAAGAATGACCACGCCCCCGAGTTCACACACTCACTGGTGAGCATTACCCCCCCCACTACCCCACTGTGTTCACCGATTTCCTATTTTTTGCTCACCTTATTCCTCCATGTCCTTTTCTCACAAACTCCACCTACTTAATCCAGCAGGACAGGAAGATATATCTCATGTTAAAAAACATTTTGGTATACTCTACTCAAATCCTAAAAAAATTAATGGAAGAACAGAACTGTCTGCCGGCCAGAATTTAGGGGGCCGGGGGCCCAGGGCCATAAAATGCTGGGGTAACAACCAGGAAAAAAATTTGGTGCCCTCTGTAACTCGGTCCCCTATTTCTATCCAATGCATAAGTCTAGCTTTGACCGTCAAAGTGACGTGGGTTTACCAAAGAAATGAAAAATTGAAGTTAAACTTCTGTAGTGGAATGCACAAACTGTAGAGCAAAGTCTTACGGATAGTTATTAATGCTATGAAACACGGTTATTCGATTGCTTTGTCCCATTTCCAGTTCATATATTTGTTAGCTGTCATACCAGGAGACAGACACCTGGCCATTAAAGCTACAAACGCCACCTTTATCTGTCCTACTGCACATTTAACAGCTCAGGCCGTCCTGAGTGAATCGAGACCTGTATCTTTTGGTGTGACCTCTGACATGCAAACAGCGGCTTCGGGACCAATCTGGGCCAAGTAGCACCGTTTGTCATGGACCATGAGCACTGGAGCCAACTGGCTTCGCTTGCCAAATAAGCCCTTTGGGGCGGCAAACTGGGGGCGGGTCCATGTGAGGAATAAGGCCTGTTTGCCGGGGAACTCAGGGTGAAGTCAATACTCTGTCAGTGCTGCTATCTGCAGAGTGTGTGGAGGTCAGGCCCCATCAGTACCGGTCCAAGTCCATGTGGTGCCCTAGGCGAGCTTCACCTCCGGCGCCCACCCCATCCAACACAAAGTGAAATTGGCTTGCTAAGTCAGCACCCCCTCAGACGATGGTGCCCTAGGCGGCCACCTTTATCACCTAATGGGTTGATAGGCACTGGGCCCCAGTGTTTGTCCACAGAGTCTTCAAAAGTCTCCCAGTCTCAGACACGCAGACAGACGCACACAGAGAACCTACAGATATGTCTGGGGATTGTTCATCACTGAAGACGTGATGTTTCTGTCAGGAACTGCTTCGTTGGCAGTCTAGCAGAAAGAAAACGGAAAGTGAAGGAAGAAAAAAACTATTAGAAAACGAAAGAGTGTTTAGTTGAGTGATTTCTAATGGAAATGCCTGGAGCTGTTTTCGGGGGTCTGCAGGCCTGCTCCCCTGCTGTTTCTGATCACGATGCACCGTCGTGTCAGAGAGGTCTGTAATAAAAATGCTTGTGAAGCTGAGGCCTCATCGTAACACTTGTAAAAACTCCTCTTCCTGCGTGTTTCTTTTTACTAAGAGGAAAACAACCTTTTAAAAATTCCCGACAGCCATTTTAGGGTGGTGGATTTTGTACAGTTTTTTTGTCCCCTGTGTCCTTTTCCTTTTGCTGTGTAGCAGAGTCCCTGCATTAATGCCAGCCCAGAGAGCACCACCATATTCCAGCATGAAATCTGACCTTAGAAATACTGTCGTCAATTAGCCCATTAGCCACTAACTGTCATTGATGTTAATTACTTTTACTACTATAGAGCAGCCTTCCTAAAAACTAGGGCCTTGAAGTGATGAAGAATGATGTAAAAAAATTGTAATAATTATAATAATTAATGATGGAAAAAAATGATGAAAGCATGGCTGCTTATTAGCTGAACATTAGCTGAAAAATGATACAGCAGACCCTTGCTCTGTGATAAGACATTGGCCCGACTTTATTGTGGATTTATGCTTATGCATGTCTCATATGCAGGTTCCAGAGATATATTGGGGTCTGTCTGTCTGTCTGTCTATCTATCTATCTATCTATCTATCTATCATATAATTTAGTTATGATTTCAAAGCATACTTATGCCATTTCATCATGATTGTCACTTTAATAAAAAATAGTGTCACTAAATTAGATTAATCTTCATGCAGTTCCGTTACCCAATAAACAAAATACTTATATGAATAAGTAACATACTTTCCTTTTGGAGCCTAAAGATTTTTCTCTAACAGATTTGTTAGTTTATCACAAGTCTTACAAAAAGGTTCCCCCTGGTGATGGGTAATGTAGTTTCTTCAGATCATTGTATAATATCCATTCATCTTCTAGCTTTTTGTCCTGAAGCTGGACAGGATCACAGGGTGATCTGGAGCCTGTTCTATGCAGCATAAATCCCAAGGCCGGGGTACACACTGGTCGCCATGCTTATCATAGGGTACATACGCATACTGCATGCAAATTAACAAGGCAAATTAGCCCTAACTGCATGAGTTTGGACTGCGAGAGGAAACCTGCACAGCGCAGAAAGAAAATGCAAACTTTATACACACACAAAGCACATGTGATATTCATACCCCCAGCCCTGGAGGTGTGATGCAGCACTGTTATCAACTCTGCCACACCGCTGCCCACTAATGTCTGCTATGTGAATCCAAAAGCAATTATTACTGAAGATGCTTATTTACATAACCAGGCATTTGCAGGTACTTGCTAACTTTTGCAGTGCGTGATTCCTGCATGCAAATGTAAGAAAACAAGGCATTATATGAATAAATATGTATTAATTATGTGAAAATGTTCTTGGAACAAAAAATAATGGGAGATGTTGAACAGACGTTGGACCAGTATGAACAGTTGGGATATCTTCTCTGACTAGCTATCCAAGGGTATTATAGCAGGTCCTTTTATGAGAGTTGTGCTGGCAACCTTTGGGGTACAAATTTATTTCCTTCCTTGGAACTGATTCCTCAACTAGGAGGTCAGCTTTGCTTCATCCAGACCATCACACCAGATGTGCCCAAGGCGTAGATCCATATTTAAATCCGGCTCTCCCTCAATGCAGACAATGGTGAGCACTAAGACCCTGACCTGTTGGCTTCTCAGACAGCAGAGAATACCTCTGCCTCTAGTTAGGGCATTTGCACAGCGTTGCAAGTCAAATGACTTAGATTTACATGCTAATGAGAGTGAAGACCTTGTGGTCTTGGACATGTTCTGACATTTTGCTTATCCTGTAAAAACATGTTGTTGAGAATAAAACATTCAACTCCGGACTTCAGTTATTTGGATCCAGGAACTGACATGCATCTCTCCTATAGGGTAAATTGTGATCGAGCCCTCGGTAAATGCCACCGACATTTGCTCTTGAGCCAAAAGCTGACGTCAAAAGACGACTGGCAGTGTCCGCCAGTCGATTCTGCAGGCACTTCATGGTCATTTTATTGACTCCACTCCTTGCGTGGCGCCTGCTTCAGTTTGCTGAGCTTCACGGAACGTCAGAAGCAGTATGGCAGCGTTGAAATAGAGCAGGAAGAGTGGGGTGAGACACGCAGCGTGGGAGAAGGAGTCGCACCCAGACAGAGGCTTTAGTTCCTTGGTTTGCGAAACTCCTGTTGTGAGAGTATTCAATTAAAGCCAAAGTCTACCGTGTCCAGAATAATATGCTAGGCAGGGGTGGGGTCTCCGGGTGATTAAATCTGCCGATCAGGTCTCCTGACAATCAAATTTGACGGAGGGGGGTCGGGAGGGATCAATTGTGTCTGGATTCAGTTGTAGTTCGGTCCAGACATGGACTGGTAACCACTGGCTTAGAATATATTCTAAGCATGCTGGTGGATGGTAAAGATATTCATATTTTTATTTATCTGAATGTGAACACCAGCAAAGACAGAAATGAAAGAAATCCTTACCCATGGTGGCGAATCCAGGCCTTTGCTGATTTATGGTCGATGACATTTTTGATCGCACCTGGGGTTGAACTAGTCATTAGCTGACACCACAGATAGTCATTCATCCCATGGCTGTCATTCAAGACTCTTGACACTGATTAGTATTGGTTGATGACCCGCTTAATTAACCTTTTGTCCCTGTAAGAGGTTCAGCAGGATAGTCATGAGCAGCCCCAGGCTGTGAGCTCCTGTGTCATCAGGGCCGTTATCTTTATGACGTGTACAAATGGTTGCAGAAGCCCATCTTTCGCCATGCAGACGGTTCATTTATAAAGACCCTGTCGTTTATTTTTCATTCCGGCACTAATTCCTCACATGCTCTCATAGATATACGAACAAAAATTCATAATGCCTCACAAATCGGTGTGCACAGCTAAGTAGCCGAGTTCCTCCTGCCTTTTGGAAATTGACAAGGGGAGACAAATGCTTTCCTGTTCATGCGGCTGATAAAAGGCCATTCTCCATGCCGGCATAATCCCGAGAGTTGCAGAGCTCTCTGCTTCCCAGCTGGGACTCTCCAAGCACCTTGACTCCCTGCGTGGTCGGAACATGCCTGTAGGCTAACAAAATCTGCGGGCAGGAATGACACAAGGGTCCCTTTTAGAAGTTACTGAAGATGAGGCAAACATGACGTGTGAAGGAAATTATAGGCTGATTATTAAACCACTTTGGGGATATGAAATGTCCTCTACTCCTGCGCCCTGTGTAATTCCATGCAAATCTGATTTGTTTTACTTACATATAATGGCAAGATTCTCTTGCAAAGAAACAGTGGGTCAGAGGTGCTGGTTCTCTATTAGAAATTAACACAATATGTGCAGCACTACTATGATAACGATCACCTTTATAACACAGCCACTTGCCCTCGGCCTGTAGATTAGTGCTTATCTCCATGCATTTATCTTTAACTTTTATATTTAAGCCTTTGTGAAATGCAGTGAGGCTATTTTGAGATGACTCTGTACCTTAATATTTAGTGTTCACCAAGTTAAATGCCAGTTTTAATAAGAAAAAAATATTGACCTGGTCCCCCCTGGTATTTTGTTTACATGCAGATGAATTTAAACATGTAAATGTCCTTTCCCCTTGAGAGTAGCAGCTGTAAATTGTCACGTTGCCTTGTTTCTTTAATACCTGGGTCAACCCACAGAAGCTCCAAGATGCTTAATATGGCCACTTTCCCCTAGTGCCTTGATTTCTCCTTTAGGCTTGACCACTGCCAAGGGCAGTTGTAGAATTTTGGTGGGAGGCAAAGCTGGGCCATAATTCATATAAAGAGACCAACCTTATCATTAGCCCTGTGGCCCTGTGGCTCTACTCCCATATTCCCCCCTGACCACTGGCCCACACTGGGGCCATGACCACTCTTTTGTTCTTAGAATTTGTTCCATACTGTCAGGTCACTATCATGATAGCCCCCAACCTGCTTAATAATTCTCAGGGACAGTTCAAAAAGTCCGCTCATGATGTCCGTGTCCACCCAATCAGAATTGCCCATAATAGTGATTGACAGCTCCATCTCCTGACCAGCAAAAATAATAATTCTACTTACTGTAACAGCAAAGCCATGACAGTCCACTCCTCAGCCACACTTGAGCTTAGTCAGCATTTGCAGAAAGCCTGCTGTGAGTTGGACCATTCCTCACTTAATCCCATTTGAAAACTGGGGGATGCTGGAAGGAGCTGGGGGGGGTGGGGGGTTTGACATCTGAAGAGCATACGGTGTGAGAGGGATGGCTAAACCCTTGGGGTCGGTTTATACTCGATGCTCGTAATGGTTCTGCGTACACATCATGGCCGCCACATGTTTTCTGTGTTGACTCCATGCATCATCTGTGCACCTATGCAAGGAATTAATGCTACGAATGTTGGGGGCAGTTTGGCTACCTTTTGTCCTGGGACTGTGTGTTTATATGTGGTACAGTTATAGTAAAGTAGCATCTGTTATTTTTATTTTTTATTTTTAAGAATGAGTGGCCGAAAGATCAAGATCAAGTGAAAACTGAATATCTTCAGAGGCAAGAGAGAAAATATTCCAAACTCTTGCGTGCCTCTGTATGCAGCACTTTCAAAATTTAATGGCAGTTTAAGTTTCTTCTGCTACCGATTTCAATCTGAGCTAAGAAAGCAGCGTACAATGGAATTCTAACTTGAAATTCTTACTTGCCTGCTTTCATAAGCAACGTTATTTTTCATTACAGTTCCGATATTTATATATCTTGCTGCTAAAATTATACATTTCGCTAGAACATTTATATTCTCATAGGCGATAATTTTACTGACCGCTCCCTTTTAGGATTATCTAATATATGTTCAACATTAGTTTAAAATTTACCACCAATACTTCTGCACAAGCTCTGCATACATTCTCCTAGCCAGTCCTAATCATTTTATTCTTGCATTTTTAAATCACTCATAAATAGATGTGTTCGTGAGAAATTTATTTATTTAAAATTCATTTTTTGCTTTACAAATATTGCACTATTTATTACAAAAAATGGATTTTTGATTCAATACAGTGCAGCTGTAATACTCAGTACGAAATACTACTACAAAATATCTAGTAACATATAATACAACAGTCAACATGAGGTAGCAAATTGATGCATGGCAGAGCGAAGTACCAGTATGTTGTAGAGCACTGGTTAGAATATAGAGAATGTTGCAGCAGTATTATAAAATTAGCAACTCGATGTGCAGGCACAGAGTGTACAACATTTCATGGCACAGCCTCATGCATATAAATGAAACTGGAAACAACAAGATTTGTGGTTTTCTCACACTGCCCCCTGGTGGACATGATCTTTAGTCCTCCAGATTGACATAAAGTATAGTCAGCATCATCCCCAAGCATACACATCGCGTAGCGTGAACTATGTCCCGGCCCTAAGGCAGAGGGGTGCCTTTCTGGCAACCCAAGGATAAAGACACAAAAGAAGTCAATGAAAAACAGGTATGAGATGAAAGATACATAATAGTGCAAGCGCCATGACTGTGGACCAGGACACACACACACACTCGTATTCATCTTTGTGGGGACTCTCCATTCATTTCTATGGGCAAAACCCTAATCCCAAAATTGACAATCTTTTAACCCCTACCCAGGCCTAAACTTAACCATAAGTAACCAAACAAAATACAAGACAATTTGGCATTTTTAATTTTCTGCACTCGCAGATTTTTATAAAACTGAGTTTCCCAATGTGGGAATGCTGTTCAGCTAAATTTCAATATTAGTTTAAATACTAGAACTCGTGGCCATAAGTGGAAATTAGCAGGAGAACATTTTAAAATGAACTTGAGGAAGCACTTCTTTACACAGTGTGTAGTTAGAGTATGGAATAGTCTTCCTGCTAGTGTAGCGCCAGCTAAAACCCTGGGTTCCTTTAAATCTGAGCTACATAAGATTTTAACAACTCTGAGCTATTAGTTAAGTTCTCCCCAAACGAGCTTGATGGGCCGAATGGCCTCCTTTTGTTTGTAAATTTCTTATGTTCTTATGGGGACTAAAACAATGGTCCCCTGAACGTCTACATAGCAAGTTTTTTATTGCATTGTGGGGACATTTGGTTCCCACAATGTAATATATACATGACCAAACACGGACACACACAAGAGTTTATAAATGTGACCTAGAACCTCCTCAACGTTCTCTTTGAAGGGACCTCAGATGGCCTGAATAGGTATAAGCAGGGGTGGAACTTAAGAAATTTTATTAGCCAATTGGGCTCATTCACTGAAAAAAAAAAGTCCAACATGCAATTTGTCTAACTAGCCAGCACTCTAGTCCTCAGTTATTTTGTATTCGCCTTTTGTCTGAATTACTCGCCTCCATCTAGTGGGAATAACAGTCTGCTGCTACCCGAGACCCAGCGCCTGCGCTGTGGCGCTCCAGCTGATTATCTAGCGTTTGGCACACTAAGAAAATCGAATTGTTGTGTTAGTCTGACTAAAACCGGACTTTTAAGGTACATGTACACGTTAGTCCGACTAAAATCGCACTAAACCGAATCGAAGTCGGATTAAGATACCCAGATAATGCGATTGGGAGTCGATTTGTTCCTGTATGTATAGCTTAAATCAGACTCAATCTGGCTTAGGCGCTCTGAGCATCCCGCCACCCCCCCTCGGGCTTTGACTCGGAATTAACAGAAGAAGCTTGGAGCATAGCAGAGGAATGTACATATAAAATGTACAGCGCTGTCAAGATGTCCAAGTCACCACTGAACTAAAGGGACCTTTTCCACCGCACCAGGTACCATACTTATGGTACTTCAAGAAGGTACCAAAAGGATGGTACTTCCAGGTGTTGGTTTTACACTGGTATAAAAACTGGCACCGGCGCCAAGTGACATTACAACGCGAGGCGGGGTATTTTGTACTGAATTAAAAAAATGGTTGTAGTAGGACTGGACGACATGAGATATTAATACCAACATCACACGTTATACACATTAAATTCTTACATCACTAGTCAGTCAGATTAAGATCAGGCTTTTTCTTACCTTCAATTTGGTACGGATATTATAGAGCAGGGAGTTCTCACTAAAACATTTTTACTCTGTCATAGGAAAAAAAAACTTAGCAAGTTTTGCAATTTTAATGATTATTCTTTCATGATTATCTAGTACATGTTTAAAAATCAGTGTAAAGTTTTACCTCCGCTGCTTTTGCATGAGCGCTGCCTGCATTCTCCAAGACAGTCATAATCATTTTCACCTTCGCTGCTACCTTGGCCAGGTCTCTCTTGTAAAAGAGATTTTTAATTTCAATGGGACTTCCTGATCAAATAAAGGCAAATAAATAAATAGATCAATCAATCAATCAAGCAATCAATCCTAGACGGGTTCCTGAGAAATTAATGTTCAACTCCTTTTTTGTTTCATAAATGCCCCAATATTTATTACAACAAAATCACATTGCAATATTTAAAAATTTTCCAATACTGGGCTGTCATAGTACATTAAAATGCTTCGTGTCTTGTTATGCGATGTAAGGGTGATGTGGCGCAGGAGGTAGTGCAACCATTCGGCAACCAGAGGGTTGCCGGTTTGAGACACTGGCTCCTCCTGACCCCATGAAAGTGTCCTTGAGCAAGACACTGAACCCAAATTCCTGGTGAGCAGGTTGGCACCTTGCATGGCATGTGAATGTGAGGCAAATTGTAAAGCGCTTCAGAACAAAGCAGTCCATTTACCATTATGCTATCCTGATCTTGTTGTATCTATTCTTCAGACCAGATGTATAATGGGACAAGGTCCGATTAAATGGCGTAGCTATAGCCATAGCTCGCCTTAGCTGTGCATGTAAGCATACTGACTGAAGTAGAATCTATTTGGCACCCTATGAGAGGAAGGTGTGTTTCTCTGTTCCTCACTTCTTCTTCAGGGTGGCAAGGTGGCTCTGGGGGTAGTGCTGGGGGTAGACCTTACCCATCTGGGGTTGGCCTTCGGCACGCTGTTCTCTCTGTGTGGAGTTTGCATGTTCTCTCTGTGTTCCCTTTAAGTATTAAAATTTTTTCCTACCTCCCAAAGACACCCAGATAGGTGAATCAGCATCTCTAAATTGCAATTGTTAGCAGGTGATTATGAGTGAGTATGAGTCCTGCTATTTACTGGCATCCCCATCTGGGATATCCGCTGCCTTATGCCATGTGCTGCCCGGGATCGGCTTCTGGCCCCGGCTCTCTACTGCATAAGGGGTTGGAAGATAGATGACTACTTCTCCAGACATG
Source organism: Mormyrops attenuatus (assembly GCA_026777985.1). Classification (NCBI taxonomy): domain Eukaryota; kingdom Metazoa; phylum Chordata; class Actinopteri; order Osteoglossiformes; family Mormyridae; genus Mormyrops; species Mormyrops attenuatus. Next base: position 25,094,097 of record JAODKC010000021.1, on the reverse strand, counting down.
CAGTTGCATTTTTACCTTTTTTGAGTAATGTGATCTTCTATGTGAAGCCATTTAAGTAAAAATATCAGGCTGTGTTTTCATTCGGCACAGACTGTCAGCGTCTTTGCGCATCGGGATCTTTGAGTAAAAAAAAAAAAACAGAATCTTTAGCTGCTATCATCGTTTTTGTCTATTTGTTTTGAAAATAAAAGAAACCTTAAAGAAAGTCTGTGCAAAAGGGACGGTTTTGTTGCTGTCGGCGGGTAATCCCCACTGTGTTTACAAGCCGCTCATGATGGACTGTGATGCTGGAATCCCCCTCGTCAGGCTCCGAAGCAGTTTGGGAGCGAGGAGGGTATTACTCACTGTCATTAGACCGAGGGCGCTCTTTCGCTCACCGCTGCATAGACGTCGGTGTGCTTAAGGCAGAGCTTGTGTTCTTTGTTAAACATGAAAACGAGCAATAATGCCTCTCCTCAAAGCCTTTATCTGGGGCTGCAGGCTCCAAAGTGGCAATGAGTTCTCGCACACAATGAGCGACGCCTGTTTGCTCTGCCATTAGCCTTGGCAAAATAAAAGCGCTGCCCCTTTAATTTATGCTAATGAGCATTTTCGAAACTGTAGGGGATACCAGGAACAATTGCTGTTAAATGGACTTTTAACACACTTCAACAACCCCAGCTATACTGCCCCACAAAGGCAAATCACAGTAACTACGCTGACACAAACTGAAAAAGGGTGCTTTGGCTTGACTTTAGTGTGAATTTTCTAGTTTCTATAATTTTCACATTCTGTTTTCTTTCAAACCAAACATAGTTGACCTAAGTAAGATATTTTGCAACAAGAGAAAACATAAACTAAGAGACTCGATTTTGGTTGCACATCTCTGTTCCTTATGCTAAAAGTACACAAATTAATGAGTGAATAGATTCCAGTTTCAATTCAGCAATTGTCCCCACTGACCCTTAACGGCTGCTCTGGTGAATGTATCATATGCAGAAGGCAGCCTGCATAGAAGCATAAAAGAATTTGATGAGAAGCCTGGCAGCATAAATACTTTGCCTGTCCATCAGGTTGTTGATCATGACTAAGTCGGTTATAAGCACTGTTTGTTTTTGCTAATATGCTATATGCTGTTAGTTTTTGACAGTACAGTGCCTCACTGAGTAATTCTGTGGCCTCACTCCCAGATGCGCCACAATTTACACATTTCCTGCCAGCACTGAAAGCGGGTTGACATCCTGTCCTGGGTGTCAGTGCGCTACCTCAGTGTTTCCCAACTGGGTCATCAGGTAAGGCAGGGAGCTGGGAGAGAGCAAAAATATGGACTGTCTGGCAGGGAGCTGGGAGAGAGCAAAAATATGGACTGTATGGCAGGGAGTTGGGAGAGAGCAAAAATATGGACTGTATGGCAGGGAGTTGGGAAGGAGCAAAAATGTGGACTCTGGGAGGGAGCAGAAATGTGGACTGTCTGGCATGGAGCTGGGAGGGAGAAGAAATGTGGACTGTCTGGGGGTCCACAAGGACCAGGCCGGGAAACACTACTGTACCTCATGCCCTCTGCTTCCTGGCACACTGAAGCCCTGCATTGGATAAGCAGTTATGGAAGAAAGCAGGATATATAAGTGTTTCGATGCAGGATCGCTGACCGCATTCAGTCATTTATCAGTTAATGATGAGATGATGGCATGACTTTTAATTTCCGTTTAAGTCAGGCTTTGCCTACAGATAATGTTAGTGGGAAGCTTCGGTGTGAACTTTTGACTGTTTTAGTTTAGAAAAACAAACTGATGCCCTGCAGATGAATTGAAGATTATCTTGTAGAGGGGGCGGATTTATTTATATGTCATTGTGGCCCAGATACGCCAGACGTAGACAAGAAATAGTCTATATGCCACAGAGAAATATGACCATAATATTATTATGACACAAATGAGCCACATGGATCTGATGGTGGAATTAGTATAAGAACAGATGTCACTGCTGCTCTGTACTGTATCGTTTTATCATACATTATCCCATTCAGATTCCCACTGGATATCTGTTTTCTCCAAATCTTTATCGCCAGTGTTGTGGGAGTGCAGATAACAACTGAATTTATCTTTCTCCCCTTACAGAGATGCTTACAGAAAAACAAATCTGATCTTTGAACAGATGAGTACTCTGTTATCCTCCTGGCCCCTCTCACATCTTCTCAGTGGATCCCCCGTATGCCCCTTCTTCCCGCATCCTGCGCCGTCCCGGCCCTCTTCGCTCTGCCGCTCACTTAGGATGTGTTTCCCAGCAGTCGTGGACTGGCCATCTGGCATACTGGGCGCTTTCTCGGCAAGCCAAAGGGTTTGTGGGCCTCTCGGCAAAATGTATCGTGGGGGACCTCACACAGATGCCCTGCGTGATTTTGCAGCGTGCTTCCGTTTGATTGTCGATTAATGGAGGCCTGGCTTAATTTCACCCGATTACTGCGGTTTAATCACCTTTTCCTGCCGGGAGAGCCATTCCGCGACAGCCAGCAGAGAGAGGGACGTACATCCGTCGCTTTTCCTTTGTTTTAATCAGCAAGCCAATAAGTCATTTATCTTGCCTAATTGTCGCCGTTCATCCCGCAGAGTGTCGTGGGGTGGACTGTGATGGATGGTTGATGGCTGTTATTGTAATCATAAGCCACGGCTGTATGAATGTTTTCCCGTTATTAAACTTTGGGCTGTGATGTGCCTCGTGACACCCCCTGGTGGAAGGCAGGGGCATTTCAATGACGTTCTACTGGTGTCTCGGCCCAACGACCAGCCTGGCGACTCATTTATAACTTAGATGGCTTCCTGTGGTCAGAATGGCCATTAGAGCCATAGGGGATGGTGATTGGAGCTTGGACTTTATAAGACTGTGGGTCTAACAGGCAGTGGGGGGGCAGAAGGGGTGAAGACAACACGATGCAGCAGTTTCAGCACATGGGGAGCACATAGGAACTGGAATGGGAGGCCAGACAGCACCATTTGGGTCCGAACGTCACAGGCTGAGAGACGAAACAGTCGTGCCTTTGTTATTATTTGTAATTATGCATGGGTGACTGGACGTCTTGTCCCACGCTGTTTGCATCAGGATGGACGGCTGTCCCTCCCATGCCACCCTGCGGGGATGCCTAGTTCGCCCTGTCATTTGTCACTCATGAGAGAGGTGACATACACACACACACTCCACTTAACATGGATGTCTTGAGCATGCTTTAAATTCCAGTTGCGTGTTACAGCGGCACACGGGGCCCCCGGAGAGGGTCGCACCTCGCTGTCACCGTCTCCAGTGTCGCCGCGGAGACAGGCTCGCCGGCATGGAGACAGGTGTTCCCCAGGGAATCCTTAGAGCCATTACCGTACCGCATCCCAGGGACAGCCGCGTCACATTTAAAAGAACAGATGGTCCAAATGAGATAATGATAATGCTTTATTTAAGAGAGAAAAAAAGAGAAAAGGTTGGGGGGAGAGAGGGAGGGAGGGAAGGAGTGCGGACGGCTTGGGAAATTGCTTTATGACACTCGAGTGCCACCCTCCCCTTCACGTCTCACTCCGTCATCGCCGCTGTTGGGTGCCTATCACAACTGCACAGCTCACGTGCCTTTTACTCTCCGGGAAAAAAAGAATAAATTCCTCACACCAAGAAATTTTACATCTTTGTTAATTTCTACTCCTCCACTAGAGTCACACCAGAGGCTTTCTTTCTGTTACATTCTCTTCTGTTCTCCTCTCTTCTGTTCTGTTTCTTTCTTACTTTCCTTCCTTTTTCAGGATACTTATAACCTGTGGGGAGGAGCTGTCAAATTCCGTGCGAAGTGGGATTTCTTTGTTTGAGAAGTGCGATCGCTCGCGGGAGGTCGTGATGGGGGGAAGGGCGCCAGGCTCTTTACGCCGGTGTGTCTTTCTGTTCGAAAGGAGTCATTCATTCGTTGCATTGATTGAAAATGGAGCACAGCTGGCAGGGGAGGAAGCGGAGAGTGGGTTGGGCACGGTGTGGCTAGTTTATTTCTGTGTTCCTTTCTTTTCTAACCTCTTCTATTGTGCTTTTGGGTCACTCTGCACCGGCCGGGCTGTACCCATGCATCCACGCAATTATGTAAGCTGGTCACAGAGTATCGCTCAGAAGGACTTCACCCGTGGCCTGTGGAGAACAAGCCTGCACCTTCCTCCTCAGGCCTCTGAGATGCACAGATGAAAGGCACTACATTAACAGATGTAATTAAATTGTGAATTTTCCGCGATGTGCCCAGCCGGGTCGGTAAGTATGCCTTGTTATTTCTCTTCCCCATCTGACTTTTGGGCGAGTTGGTTATTTCTGGCACGCAGGCGAATTGGGGTTTTATCAGTGGCATGACAGGGGTTCAGTATCAACAACCCACAAAGATTGAATATATCCATCTTACCGCTTCGCTGCCTAGGACGATTAAATGAAACGCAGTGCTTGGTGCGGTCTGACTGCTGTGTGTGGGTGAGTGAGTCTCAGAGGCCATGTGCCGTTTGGTTCTGAAGGCCCAGTTGTGTGTACACTCATTCCCATTGCTGGCCTTGCCCCTTGATGAATGCCCGATGGCGGGGGGTAACGCCTTCCAAGTTAGTCAGTTCCACCACCCCTTCCATCCGCCGCCCTGCTGATGGCACATCGATGTCACCGATCATCTCAGAGATCTCCCCACACAGTAGATAAACCTGACCACCAGTGGGCGATCTGAGGCACTCCACCTGATTCCAGCTGTACCACATACTCATACATAGCGACAGTGTTTACCACCATTCGAACCATGCCTTTCCATGGTTCCCAAGGTTAGGGCCCCCCTGTTGGCCACAAACAGAAACTACAGTAAGGGGAGCAAGGGAGCCCCGAAGTGACCTTCTGGATGGGGTCCCAGGAACCACAAACCCACCCCTGCATGTACGAGGGAGATGACAAACACGGGCTTGGAGCCCACAGCGTGATATGGCTTTGACTCCAGACTTGCAGTGTCTTAAATTGCAGTGAAATCGAGTGCGATACAGAAAAGATTTAGGTTTATATCTCGCTGTCTGTATTCTTCATAGCTCGTAATCACCCTTTAAGAGCCCCTGAAGTGTCTCACAGATAACCTTTAAAGTTTATGTGCAGTTTATTTTTTTCATTCTGCATTAAAGAAACTTCAGCACATTAAACCAGTGGAAACTTTTGTGTTGGAAAACCGAACAGGGGCTGTGTAAGTCGAGTATAATGAGGTAGCTACAACTAACAATCTCTTTCAGTAAAAGGACTTTCCTTTTTCGGTGGAGCCGTGCTGTCCTTTAGCTATGTAATTAAAGATTTTAATTAACTACTGTTCCCCGTAAACCTTTGTGTAAAGTAAAACTTTTGTTTGCTGGGCAGTTGCTGGAATGCACCGCAGCAGCGTGTGCGGTAATGACTAACACACACGTTTCAAATGATAATTGGAAATCGTACTTATTAGGAGTCAGGCAGTTGTTTCCAATTAATGGAGCCCCTAAGAATGCACTGTCTCCACAGTGTAGTTTTCAGGAGTTTCAGGCTAGCTCCTGCTGACACCTGGGTGAATCGATTCGTCCTGCTGCAGTTTTCCTCCCCTTTCCACACATAATTGTCTTCTCTAATCAGCCTGCTCTCCTCGCCATGCATCTATGCTATAGTCTATGGTCGTTCAGGATTCTAATGATTCACGCAGCTGTATTTTCAATAGTTTAACATCATTAGGGGAGTTTTTGTACCATGTGCTGGGAGCTGGGAGGGAGTAAAAATGTGGACTGTCTGGGGTCCCCGAGGACTGGGTTAAGAATCACTGCTCTAACCCCTCAAGCTCACATTCAAAGAACAGGAACAGGCGCCCAAACCTCAGCTGCTTATCTCACCCCCGGCCACTCCTGGACCTTCATTTCCTGGTTTCTAATCTGCTGATGAAGGATAAAGACCGTCAGCAGGTGTGATGGCTTCAGCAGAACCCAGGCTGACATTCACGTACCCCGCTCCATGCAGACGTCCCGCCCAGAAACTCAAGGGAGGTGTGCAGGACTCGTTAACCAACACAAGCTTATCCTGCTGTCCTGTGTTGAGGGGTGGGCCTTTGACGAATGGGATAATTGGCCAGGTTTTAAGGGGAATAATAAATAATAGTAAAAATAAAACATCCGTGAAAAGGATTACCAAAAACGGTCATGTGGAAAACATGCTTCGTTCACCAGTGATTCACCTGCACTGCAATCTTCACACTTTATAAAACATTCAAGGGTCCAAGTTGCGGGCGATCTCACCAGGAGCCCTGAGACGGCAGATGTGCCTCCATGCTCTGTCGCTGAGCTGGTCGCCCAGCCTCCTCCCTCCATGTGTGACGGAGACGCAGCTCTGCGTTCTTGTGCAGTCAAAGGGTTAAGAGCTGTGAGATCCCATTTTAGATTTTACATCCAAAACCCAATTTCAGGGAGGACACCAGGGTTAGATAAAACTCTGAATAAGGTACATTTGCCCTGTATAAGAGAATGTTAAATGGGTAAATGCCAACATCTTCAGCTTGGTGAGAGCTTACGTCAAAGGCAGCGGTTTTTGTGCTATTTTATTGTTTGCAAAGAGAAACATAAACTCCTTTACATTATATTATCCCTGAGAGATTACAGAAGTAGGAGGTTGTATGCAACTGGGAGTAGGTGGAAAAGCCGGGACCAGGGTGGGGGCCGCTGTGGGGTGGAGGGGTGGGGTGTTCTGTTAACTGAAATCACACAAACCTTATTGAGGAGGTACAGAAGGTGAGGGAGCACCTATCAAGCACGGCATGACCTGGATCTGACCACGGGTGTGTGCTTGTGTGTGCGAACAGCTGCATTCATGTTGGGACAGGGTTAGGCAGTGAACACTGCAAACCAGAGTCACTGTGTGTGGAAATGAATAGTCTGAATAGATCATGTCACTTCCTGCAAAGGTGTTAATGCCAGGCGTCACCATGCGTCACCATGCATTTATTTGGTTGCTTGTATTTTACAGGTCGCTCTCTCATCACAATTCCCATTCCTCCCTCCCCATGTTTGATTCTTTCAGACATATTCTCTGTCATCCCAAGCTCCAGTCTAAGGCTCTGAAGTGAGTAAAGACACAGGTGTGTGATCTGGAGGATGCGGGTGCCGGACTGGGCCCTGCTGGTAGCTGTGTGAATTACCCAAATATCAAGCAGTATAAATGGATGAAATTGGAAGCTGTTTTAGAGAAAAAGTGGCCGATAAGTAACTGCAGGTCCGGGTGAAGTTGTAGTGGAAAATATGCTTATTTTAGACCCTGTATCTCTCTAAATTCCTGAATTACTGTTGTTACGCATGTTCCTTTGCTGGCAGTAAATAGATCTCATCCTTCAAGCTGCTTCATTTCCGAAGGCTGCTATCACAAACATCAAAATACCCCAGAGATGGCGAAGATGATCTTCTCAGCAATTTTCTATTTGTGCGCCTCGGAGCTCCCTTAGAACCGGGAAACAACTTCCTTTAGCTAGTTATGACTGCCGGGTACTTATCTCCTCTCCCTCTGAATTCCCACCGAAGGTTCCTTCAAAGATTTCCTGTGTTTAACATCAGCAATTAACAGTTCTGCTGAGAACAGTGCCTGTGGTTCTGCGCATGGAGTTTCCTTCCGACATGTGCGGCGGATCAAATTTCATACAAATTGTCATGTTTTCACTTAATGCCACATTTTGAAACATCACCTGGAAAAGGCTGCTTAATCAATAACTCGACCGATCGAACCTAATTTCACAGGGAAATTGTTCACATGCAAGTTGTCACGGAACGTTTTCCAGGGGCCACCTAAAAACGGAAGAACAGTCTGCATATTGCATAGAAGACAACTGAGTAATGCTCCTACAAAACGTGGTCTAAAAACACACAAATCAGAAATATAGGTGTGAGAAAAGTCTGCTGCTTGATAGTGACTGATAGCAAATGGGGACTGCCAGTCATGCCCAGGAGAGATCAGATGGGGAGATGATGAGTGTATCACATGGGTCCTTCAGTTTCTGCTGTGTGAACCTGCCAGCACATCGGTAAAATGGGGAGGGTACACTTGAATAGGAGCACAACATCCTTGAGTAATTCCTCACCACCTAGGTACCTTCCAAGCCCAGCTGCAAATTTTGCTTTACCAGTGCATCATTCGCCCCCTCCCTGCTCCATCCCTCCCCCTACATCCTTTTATTTCACCAGCTGCGGTGTCTTACCCTTTTTTTCCCACCTCCCAGGGCTGAAAAGCACGGACAAGTGTTTACATGTTGCTTCAGCCATGGCGGTGGCCGGCAGAACACAGACAGACCTTATCAGACCTGTGTTTAATCTCCACAAAGAACACTTGACATTCAGCTGTTAAATTTTTTTTATCTTAAAGAAAAGGAAGTCTAGAGAGATCACTGCATGTTTGAAGGGGACTGTTTCTGAAGAGTGGAAACAAAAGAACGCTTGCATTCCAGTTTTAAGGTTTATCGGCGCGATTTCCTCATGCTTGGCTCTGCAGGCGGGGGGGAAGCTGACACGTGCCGCGAGCTGATTATGTAGAAAAACAGGGTGTCAGTCATGTTATTTCCCCCCTTTCTCTCCGCAGCATCTCGCATAAAAGGCACCAAGGCGTATTAATGTCAGAACGCGATCCGGCGCTCATCTCCGTTCAGCTCCGTCGCGGTTGATTTTGAGTCGTGTGGTGCGCACAGACGCCTTTTTTCATTGAGGTTTTTCCGGAAAAGAAAAGTTCAGAGAGTGAAGCAAATGCGGGATTTATAGATTGAAAGGGTTCTACCTCACCTCGTCACGGAGCTAACGTCGCAGAGGCGGGGACAGGAACGTGTTCGTCTGTCGCACGCAGCCCGTTTTTTTTTTTACCTGCTGGCCGCAGAACTGCAAATCATTTAGGCCTCTTCTGAATAAAGTCATCCCCCGCCCCTCTTTGGTGCCGCAGTTCCAGGCATCCGTGGACGAGGGCTCAACGGGGGTCATCGTGAACCTGACGGTGGACGACAGGGATGACCCAGCGACTGGCGCATGGCGGGCCGTTTACTCCATCATCAACGGCAACGTGGGCCAGAGCTTCGAGGTCCAGACCAACCCAGACAACAACGAGGGCATGGTGTCTGTGGTGAAGGTAGTGCACTGCATCCTGATTGGTCTGCGCTGGTCTGTCGAGACCCATCAGCGAATACGAAGTCGACAAGATGAATTCTAATAAAATAGTTAGTGCATGACCTCCTCCCCCCAGCCCCCCATCCCCCACTTCACCCCCAGACATGCCGTTTATTCAGTGCCCCCCCTTTAATTGATAAGCTTTGGTGAAATTTGGCCATGTAGAAGCAGCCTTCAACGTATGTATGAGCGGCGTTTATGAGTGTTTTAGTGTTTAAGTTTACAGCACGGAGGCGGCCCATACTGTTATGGTCTGCAGACTTTGTCAATAATGTATCGCACATTTAGTGCGTTGTGAAAAGCTGTGGTTATGTGGATAATAGAAAGGAAAGTGTGGGAGCCAGAATGGCAGAAGACATGGCCTCTGCCTTGCCCTGACCCCTGGATCTCCTCTCCTGTTCCCCCCCCCAGCCCCTGGATTACGAGAACACAGCCTACCACACACTGCTGATCCGGGTGGAGAACGAGGACCCCCTGGTGCCCAACGTGGGTTACGGACCCAGCTCCACAGCCACAGTACATGTCACGGTCATGGACGTCAACGAAGGCCCCGTGTTCTTCCCGGACCCCATGCTGGTGACCAAGCGTGAGAACGTGCCAGTGGGTAGCTTTGTGGCCACGCTCAATGCCACCGATCCCGACATCCTGCAGACGCAGTCTATCAGGTGGGAGAGGAAAGGAGCAAAAACGCGTTGCGTCGTGTCAGGTCTTTGTCTGTTTGCATGGCCACCAATGCGATCCTGAAAGTGATGCATGCTGGGATATCTGACTGATGCTCACCAAACTGTAAAAACTGTCATATGCAGTGTTGTGGCATTTTATGCCATAACTACTGGGTTAATAACTGCTCTGGAGGTGAGCATAACTTTCACACAGGCCATCGATAGCCTTTTTTTTGTAAGAATTGATGCTACGGTGTTGCTCCACTGTGGCTCAAATGTCAGACGGCGACAGAGCACATCTATTCTGGTCCTTGATCCGTTAAATGACCCGCGTGCAAGGTCAGGTGAGCAGTGATATAAGCAGCCTGGTCACAGTGGGGGAGGGTTAATGTTGCTGCATTGTTTACAGCAGCTACATTTTGTTGTTGAACTGAATTACTGTAGGAGCAAGCTCAAATTAAGCACAGATGTTTCTATCCTCCAGTGGATCTTCATGCGGTCTGGAGCAGTGCACCATGCACCACCCAAATGTTCTTACTCTGAATTTGTTGGACAACTGTGGTGTGCAGGCTTTTCTTGGAATTTGAATGTAGTGTTTACAGGATTTCACTTTGTTGGGTTCTGTGTTGTGTAGTATTTCAGCATAACCCGGGCATTTCTCCCATAACTGCTAATCCATTACAGGGTCAGAGTGAACAAGGCAGCTGTCCAGGAACATAGGATACAAGGCGGCTTTCACAAAAAATTTAGCAATATTGCAAATATTGCAACGTCACTACTGGCATCCCACTCAGCCGTGCGCTGCCTCTTATGGGCTCCCGCCCTCTGTAACCCTGTCCTAGGTATGCAGTTGGAAGATGGATGTTTAGATGTAAAGTAACCTGTAGAATCTACCAAAACAATACTTAGTGTGCTGATTTTTTTCAAATCTCAGGTAAGGATTGGTAGAAGATTGCCATAAAAGGCGCTGAGAATGGCGGGCCCCTTTCAGACACTAACATGCATGCCACATACATCGTTTTAGCTTTAATGTTCTTTTTGTCGGCTCTAAAACCATTTTCTTTTCTGTATCATTCGCTGCGGCGTGCCTTTGAGATTGGATTTGAAACGCTGACTTGATAGCAGTGTTTCCAGACGTGCTCCCCACGTAGTGTTCTCCCCCCAGGGAGGGGCGGGTCCATTTCTGGCCACTAGATTCTCATCGGGGTGCATGCTTGAGCCATGATTGGACGGCGGTGCGGGCCATGGGCGGGGAAAAAGAGGCGGCCATGTTGTCAATGCCTGTCCGCCAGAGAGCTCTGTAAGATGGTCATACGAAGGCCCGGCATGAAAAGGGCCCACAGTCCCCTCACATACTGCTTTCTCAGCACTTGTTCATGCCCAGCATAGGGTCGCGGATAGAGCAGCATGTCCAGATGGAGGAATCCGTTTGCAGGACGGCTCTGCTTTGATCTCACTTTGGCAAGTCTCGGAGGAGCAGCTCTGTCCTCTGTGCCTAACAGTCGGATCGTTCTCTTCTCAGCAGGAGGTCCATTACCGCTATGTGTAACAGTAAAATTAGTCCTTATCTATCATGTAACAGTAAATTAATTCCCTTGCAGGCAGGGAAGCCAATTACCCCCAGTGTTTGTAACAGTAAAACTATCCATTATCTGCTGTGTAACGCCGGAATTGTTCTCTAATGACCCAGGAGGGCTATAACTTTAACGGTGTGTTTAGAAAGTTTTTTTTTTCCCCTGGTTTAACTGAGGCTTGTATTTTCGTGTGAGTGAAAAAAAAGGAATGAAAGTTAACACTTCAAGCTTTTAGCACTGATCTGTCGTGTCTGGACTGCCAGTTGCATAATGATTAAAAGCGTTCTAGGTAAATATGTAATGACTTGTGGGATAAAAATACGAGGGCTTTGTATCCGATTCACTTGCCCAGATTAGCTGCTAATAAATAGAAGGAAAAGACGCTACAGTATCGCTGCGGCCACGGTCCTGCATGTAGGCGGTCCGGAGCCACTCGCCTTCTTTCCAGTCCTTCTGTGACAGATAGAGTCTTTATTCTGTTTTTGCCTTCTGCTGCACATTCCTTTCTTCTCCCTCCATTTCCATCTCATTAGGTCTGCCTTCCGGCCTCATCCTGTGCTCCTCCCACATCTGCATTTGCCCATAACCTTTCCCTCTATCCCTGCCTCTTTCATCGTCCTCCCCTTTCCCTAGTCATTCTCATTTTTTGTGTCACCTGGCTGCACCATCACCTCCTGATCCTCTCATTTCTGCAGCTCATTTTGGTTCTCGTTTGCAGCGTGACCCCCCCCCCTCTTCCCACCAAGCCACCATCCTTCTTTTATCCCTCTTTTTCTCCTCTATTCTTGGTCTCCATTGCCAGAGTCTGGTGACAGCTCTCAGCTATTAGTTGAGCCTTCTGTCTGGGGTCTAAGCATTCTCAGGATGGAGGGGTTCACGGAAGCTTGACGGGGCGTGGCAACAAATTGGGAAATATGTGCCCCCCTCACACCAGAAAGGTGTCAGTTCAGCTGGCCAAGAGTGCCAATCGACTGGGTGTTTCCGTCGGGTGTTTATGCCGATGTGTCACATGTTATCCTGTGATGATGCGTTTGACGCCCATAAAAAGATGCTTTTATTCCACTAGGTTCGAGTGAAGCCGGAACACCGCTGTTAACGGCTCCACACAGCGGGGTCTTCACAAAGGAGTCCGCTTCCCCTCTCGCGCGCTCGAGTGGCAAAAAACATACACACACTCGCACACCCTCCCTTGCCTCTTTTGATATCTGCAGAAAAGGGGGCTTTGAAGTTCCATATCTTTCACCTGCGGGTAAGGGAATGAGCGAGAGAGAGATGGAACAGGAGGGAGTGGGGGGGGGGGGGGGACAGAGATACAGCTGTGGGAGAGAGTGGGAGTGTTTGCCCCAAGAGACATCAATGATATATGAGGATGATGTCAAATCGCAGGTCAGATTCAGCAGAATTCAGTGCTTTTTAATAAAAAAAATGAGTCAAACCATGAAAACTCCCACCGTACATAGTGGCAGCAGGAGACGAACTCGCCGCTCGCCATCAGCAGTGGTCTAGAAGGGCCGCGAGGCCACCTAATGGTGACAGGCGCTAATTTCGAGATCGGCCGTCCTCCATCTTGGCCATACACGCTTAAGGTCAATGACAAAAAGTAAATCTTTTTTTTTTAAAAAAAAGAGGAGCTGCTCTGATAATCTCCCAAGATCGCTCACTTTTCTTTTCAAATGGACCTTAAAGTACCTTTCCTAAATTGTTAAACGAGGAGGCCTTTTAAAACTGTTGGTTGCTGCTTGCATATGTCTACAATATATATAATGAGCCTGGACAAATTGAACAAAACCAAAACCCAGTAGTTAAGTCCCTTCCTCTCTCTGTGTGTCTAGCTAGTCCCCTAATTACCAGCGAGCATTTTAATTTACGATGAATGTAACGCATGGCGTTAGAAGCGGTGCGCCACTCTCACAATCCTCCGCCAGCCTCTGCTAAAAATAGCAGCCTTTGAAGTGAGCAGCGGCGCTAATCTCCGTCATCTCATTCGCCTTTGACATATATAATGTAACGTGGGTGCGCTCTCTGGAGCACTGTGTGAGGGGTGTAAAATATAAACCCGCAAGCTCGCTCTGGTTAGATAGCCAGGAAATTTCTGGAAAGGATGTTTTGAGAGACTGGAGGGGTGGGCACCGAGGTTACTTATTGTGGGGAACAGCAGAATAGGCCGATTTGGTTCTTAGTCTGGAGGGGCCGACTGATCCGAAGCAGGAATACAACATATTTATGAATGCGACCCCCACCTACCCCCCTTCCCAGCGACCGCCTCGCCTCTCCCTGTGCTGGGGAAGATAGTTGGATGTGATTAGACCAGGTGAGCACTGTAACTGCTGTACCTCTAATTATGGAATGTTTTTTTGACTGTCCCATGCTCAAGATGCAGAAATGCCCCCCCCCCCAACTCCCTGCAGCGCCGAAGTAATGAGCATAAACACTGCCCATCGCACCAAGCACTGAGCATGAACGTCCGGGTACATTTTGCAGGAGCCTGTGTACGGATTGTAGCACAGTGAGGATGTCAGAGCAGGGGGGGCTGTCGATGAGGATACGTGGCCTCTGAAGCATCCTGGGCTGTCGCTCACACCCAGGTCTGGCAGCTGCGGTCCTAGCCGGACAGCCCAGCCTGCCCTTGCGGCTTCCAGGTCCATATAACACAGGCATCTCTCAACGGGACACAGCAATCATCGCTACAAACCGGCCTCAATGAACCACGTTTAAAAACAAATCTTGGCTTCTTTTTTCCCCACTATGAAATGGAAATCTCAAACAGGCAGAGTGATCTATCATTTACGACCTTCCCCTTCACATGTATAAGTTAAAAGTCTGGGAGGAGATAGAAATGGGGAGACAGTGGCTCTGCATGGTGTGAGACGGAGTTTGAGGAGGCGTGATTGGCAGTGAAGTGTGAAGGCAGGGAAACAATAACATATCCCAAGGATCTGATCAGATAAGGGGCTGTCTCAGAGGCTTTCTCACCGCTTCTGGCTCCTTCCATCTTGACAGGGCTGTCCAGAGTGCCTTAAAGGTACAGTGTGCAATGTTTCTGGTGTGTGGCTCAACCGGTTAGGATTCTGTGCCTGTGATCGGAAGGTTGCTGGTTCAAATCCTGAGGTTGGCTACGAGATTTTACTGTTGGGTTGCTGAACAAGGCCCTTAACCCACAATGACTCCAGGGACTCGGAGCCTGTTTTCTCAATCGCTTTTTCAGTCTAAGTCGCTTTGCATAAAAGCATCTGCTAAACTAATGAAATGTAAATTGAAAGGGTCTCACACTCTGAGAGCCCTCAATGCAAACATCTTTGTTTTATTTTTAGTGAAGCATTTTGTGGCATTTGTTTTAGAAAGGTATTCAGGGGGCTAAATAAATAAAATACTTGCTTTTTAAATCAGTTCACCTAGCAAAGTGTTTTTTGCCTTCGGTGCAAACCCGACGAGAACATGCGGGACTCCAAAGACAGATAAAGAGGTGGGAATTGATCTCACATCCTTTGAGGTGCACAGGGTGAGAATCAAATGGGCGTGAGGCTATAGTATGACCCATCCAGGCACCATGTCACCCGAGTTCTTCATCTATTATAAAGTTGCCTTTTCTCCATGGTCCTGAATTGCCCCAAGGGCTTGTTGCATTTTTATGTACCATTTGCTACCAACACCTTTAAATACTCGTGTCTAGAGTCCTTCCAGTGAGCATATGGCTTGCTCTAAAAACCAGGCTGCTACTTACCTTCTTTGTCCTGTCAGCTGAATTGGACCTCTGTGTTCGGATGTGGTTATGTTGACACACTTTTCTGTTTGTGTGTGTGAGTGTGTCTGTGTCTCTGTGTGTGTGTATGTGGGAGGCTTGTATGTATTACATTGTGGGGATAATTGATAAAGTCCTGTTATTTTGATGTGGGGACCATTTCTTGGGAAGGGAAAACTCATTTTTATAAAAATCTGTGGCTGTGTGTGTGGGGGTGGGGGGGGGGGAATTTGTATGGATTAGATTTTGGGGAAACAGG
>JAODKC010000021.1:25052306-25078710 GCA_026777985.1 Mormyrops attenuatus | reverse complement strand
CCCCCCCCCCCCCCCCCCCCCCCCGCCCCCCGCCCCCCCCCCCCCCCCCCCCCCCCAGGTGGAGGGACGAGACGCGGGGGAAACAGGAGGTCCCCACCTTCTCTCACTATCATTATAATTATATGCTGGACAGAACTGAGCATGCCTATTCCAGATTAATATAATGACGTTCTGCGTCATTAATAGAATGAGACATGGAGCTCATTCCCTTATATCTTCTCAATGTTTAGGTGTAGGCTCACTTTTTTCCCCTTTTGAAGCCATTTGTATCTCTCTGCGAAGCCCGATGTATGTGACTTTTACGCTGTCAAAAGATGAAACCTAATTACTTGTGAAAGTCTTCTTGCATGACATGATGAAATAGATGTGATGGAGTTTTGCTTTTACGAGCCTGCTGTGTTCTCGGTAATAAAACCCACAGTAAAAGTCTTTTTTTGCCACTTAAATAGAGCATTTCGGCTTTTACATACTTCTCGAGATCATATTTTAAGTTCCACTTGTCAGTATAAATATGCCTTAAAGTCAGATCGTGTTGTTCTCCTGAGAGACTCCACAAAGAGGCAGTGTGAGGAGGTATCATAAGTGTCGCCTTCCAGGAGTATCACTCTGAAGCTTCTGCTCTTACTCAAACCTTTACACCCTCTGATTTTGCACACGTGTCCTTTCCTTGAGCAGTGTGGTGGCTCAGCACAGAGCACTGGGACCTCTCACGTCAACGGGTGTCAGATTCCTCTGCGTCTCTGTTGCCTTCATCGTCTGACTGTATGTGTGCCCTGCGATGGTTTCATCCAGGGTGACCCCGGCCTCGTTCCCTGTGCCTCCGGGGACAGGTTCCTAGCTCACTGTGACACTGTGCTGGATAATTCATTATGAAGTGATGCGTGGTCTTTGTTTAGGCACCACCTCTGCATGATATGTGCCAGTCCACTAAGGACGGCATCCCAGAAGTCCTGCAGATGTTCGCACTGGGCTCGGTTTTGCCCAGTAGTGTTCAGAGTGTAAGGCATGCCCCTGCCTCTGCAAGGTGTGACGTGACTTTGTTTTTCTCAGTTTTGAGCTCCTGCAGTCCACTTTGCTTTGAGAAGCAGACCTCTGTCAACAAGGCTAGATACTGAAAAGAGACAGATTGGGCAGAGCTATTAGAGGACCTGGCATTGGATACAAGTCTGTCTTGGTGAGACTTTTAAGCAGGAGTCAATGGAGACTTGTTATAGATGGAGGGAGGTGGTGTTTGGTCAGGTTCTGGGGCAGCTGTGACGGATGATTGATGGACCTCGACTTGCCGGTGTTTATATTTTCATTTCTACCTGTCTGACTCCATGCTCTAAATACAGCCCCTCCTGAGGCTTTTAAACAGCAGTATTATGGGATTGACAGTGGCAATTTGTCTGCTTTTTGCGAACATTGCGAGGGTCCGTGTCTCACTGGAGGTGCCAAACCGAATCCCGCCGACTGTGCCCGCCCCGATTCAGCTACCCAGGCAATGTTGAATGTTCTCCTTCATAATGTTAGAACAGCTTAAAAATAATTATTTATACCCACCTTATGGGCAAGTACATATGCCTTTTGTTGGCATTTTGTTTTGCCATTTGTCCTCCAAACCTTGGTGTTAGCTGGAAGGGGCGGAGGTAGCTGTGGAGAGATGGTAAAAAACCAGAATGAGGAAGCGAAGGTGGTCTGCGGCGAGATACAGTACAGGGCTGAGATAGGCCGTCCACAAACTAAGGAGGTCGTGCTCTTCAATCACACGCTCTGTTTGTGTCCCATTTGACCTGGGCTGCTCAAACCGTCTGAAGACAGGTGGACGACAGCATCCGGACATCCCCGCCGGAATAAGAGCTGAGAATCAGCCAACTGATACCACATCTGATGGACAGTTCTGCACTCAGCCACAGGATACACATGATGATGCTATAGGAAAGGTCACTTAAAGGTTATGAGCCAAAAAAAGCCCTATTTCTGTTTTTTTTTATGTTACAGAAAGTCGAGAGAATACAAATCATTATTAGTTTTTTATACCCTTTGTGATATCGGCAGATTTTGTAAGCAATTGACTTTTTTCTGGCTAGTTCGGTTACATGTTAACATCAGTACCTGCTACTCTACTTAGAACTGCTTATATTTAGTGTAGCTGTATAATATGCACTGAAGGTCAAGTGCAAACCATTGAGAAACCAATTGAAGTGCAAATCTGCAAAACTCACTCAGTGCATGGGATACCGTTTTGAGAAAAATTCTCTTAAACTTCCTGAGCTTCGGAAATTTAACAAAGGTTCTTTGTTGGATTACATGACAACTGAGTGAGTTTTGGTTCCCAATACTGTAACATATGATGTGGAAGCCTGACTGTAGGTGATTGGCGGTTTCATCTCAACAACAACAAAAAAATGGACTGAGTAAGTTCCGGAAATATGCTCTTCAATTAATCCCATTGAGCTGCTATAATCATTAGTGAATTGAAGAAAGGAAGCGATATCAAATGTAATATTCATCTTCACATCTGCAGAAGAGAGAAAGCACGCATGTTCCATCATGTTTTCCGGAGAGAGAAAGTCACAGAAGGAGAGGCTGTAATTCGGAATTATGGTCACAGAGAGTGAATCTCTCCTCCATCTCTCATCGGCGTAGGACTTTGCCTGCCACTGAGCTGTATTAATCATAGCCCTGCAAGCCGGCTCAGAGCGAGCAGGGGGGGTATGAGCCCTTATCACTTTGATTCTCATTAGCACTGGCTCAGCCTTTCAGTTGGCTCACTCCTCTATCCAGGGGCGTGAAAGTGTGAGCTTCTCATATGCATCACACACCAGGAAGTGTGCTGGGTCTCTATGCCAGGAGTTTCGGCACACGGGCCCATGTGCTCCGCTTCACTGGGCTCGCACCCGCACTCGCACCCGTCATCCAGCATGAATCATAGACTGGCTCAGGAACAAACTCATCGATGTGGCCCCGATTAATGGGAAAGTGGCCAATAATGAGGGCAAATACCAAGTGATGTGCGTCTGTAAGAAGGCCTCAGAACCTCAGGCGCTTCAGCCGCCCACTTCCTGCAGTTCTGTTTCTGTCCCAGGCAGCGCAGTGAGAGCTCAGTTCTGTATCATCACTAACTTTTCTCAGAATCAGAACTTGCTTTACGTGGATGCCCCACAGCATGCAATACCTTACTTTCCTACAGGGGGCAAACTGTGACTCTAAACTACTTGAGATCAATAAAGTACCTATCTATTTCTTCATCTTGAATGTGCTTCCATGTGTGTGTTGGGTGGGGGGGGTTTGACTAGATCATATATGGGGACCAAAATGTCCCCAAAGTGTGGTAAAACCTGAAACTTCCTTACTTTTTGGGACCTTTTTTTCAGGTCCCCATATGGATAACCTCAAATTTATAAAAATCTGTGAATGCAATCAAAAAAGTAAAAATGCTAAAAGTCTTGTATTTTGATTGGTCACTTATGGTTAAGGTTAGGACTGGATAGGGGTTAAGGGTGCCGTGATTAGGATTAGGGTTTTTCCCATAGAAATGTATGTGTGTATGTGTGTGACAGAGAGAGAGAGCAAGAAGGACTGTATAAGGGGGGGAATGACAACTTCGCCATGGTAATTAACATATCTACAGTGTAGATAAGATCCTAATTTGCATAATGTGTTTTTAACTGCCTTCTAATAACCTTGGGAGACAGCTAATGGAGTGAAGCCTCTGTGTTTGTGCAGATAGAGGTGGAGTCTTCCCAGTGGCTCCTTCGGTGTTGCCATGGAGCTAATTTGATCCAATACCCTAGCCCCGCCTTAAGTCTCTTGGCATGGTTGCCGGTCAGGTGATTAATTCAGCCCCTCTTGTTCCAGGACCAGTCACAAGCTCACACCTTTCAACCCAGTACATGCTAATTTCCAGCGCACTCCATGTGACATGCTCCCTGGTCATGTCGGGAAATACCAAACTGAATTGTGGAATGCTGATGTGTTTTTACTAAGAGTTACCGACTTGTGTTGTATTATATACATATAATTATATATTTGGAGTGGCTGAACTGCATTTTTCCTTTAGGGGTCTGGCTGTCACGGTGAGAGCTGGATTAGTGGGGTCACCATGCTTGTGGGCCAGCTTTGGCAGCTCTGGGCCACTTGTCTTCCCTCCCCAGATCCAGGCCGCGGGGCCCGCCAGCTGACAGGCGGATTAGCGCCTGCCAGTCGGCCTTCTTCGTGCCCTGGACGGCGGTGGTAATTGTAATCTGGCACCATCGACTTCAGCTCGGCCTGGGGAAGAGCTTGTTCTGCTGGCCTCCTTGAGCTGTGGAGATTAGCCCTGTTTGCTGCATTGCAGTGCCCTACGCAGCCTTACTGGCTTGCCCCAGAGACTAGGGAGAAACCTGAGGGCTTTCCCCCCTTCCAGATAGGCAGTAGGTAGCACTTTGGCATCATGCCACAGCACAGACTTCAAGATGACAACATTTCACAGGAGCTCGACTGAAGGCCTGGAGTGAGCCCTGCCATGGAGATCTGAATACCAAGTCCTGGTGTTACCTCAAGCCCAACTGTGCATTAGCACCAAAGACACAAAGTTCTCACTGGTTCCATGCACTACGCATCCCCAGCCAGTCTCCATACCCATTGTACATTCACTGCCATGATGTCATCGACATCATCTTTATACCCTTTCTCCTGGTGAACATCATGGTGGTAGCTTGCTGATTGGGTCAAACTGGACCTCACTTTCCAAGGCCGCAGACTTCAACTCATGGGTGCCATGACGTATCTGTGGATTTTCATCACATCATCCATTGTTTTTCTAGCATGGGAGCAGGACAAACCCTCCATGTTTGTGGATTGAGTAGCTCTGTCATGTGCCCTTGATCAAGCTGGGTGTACAAAGCTGCAAAACCTGTATCCGTGGGTGGCGGAATGCGGAGGATGTAAAAACTTTATCCACTGAAGGCTAGCCTAAGTAACAGTCATCTTAGTGAAAATCTATAATAGGATGTGTCCATGGTCCATGGACAAGCTCAGTTACATAAATGCCTGGGTAAAAAATTTTAGCCTCTAGCAAACCATTATCCTCCTTCAGATTATACAAATGCTCACTAAAAGAATGCCTTTTCACCTCACACAAATATATTCACATTGCAACACATTGATAAAATGCTACAATGTTTTATTTTGCAGTTAAAATAATTGTACACATTTTTCTGCCTCAGTATTGTAAGGTCATGTATGCTCAAGCAATAACTGCATTGTCACTTCTAATTAGTCATCTGTGATTTCTGTAGCTTATATGGACAGCAGCACTTGCTCAGGTTATGTTTCCTTCTCTGTGCCGCACGCGTGTGTTTTTACGCGTGTGCAATGACGTCTTTATGAGTGCCAGCATGCGGCGGAGATGGAGCCGTCGGCAGAGGTAGCGGAGATCTCCTCGCACGGGAAGAGACCGCGGGTCGCTTACGAAGCCATTTCCCGAGACTTTGTTGCGCTCTGTTAACCAGGCATCCCTTGTTTCAAACACAATTTCGCCGTTACTGAGCAGTTTCAGCAGAATGTTGACAAACATCATACACCCCCACTCCACCCCACCGTCGCCTCCTCTCATCCTTCTCCCTCTCTCCCCTGCTCTCACTCTCCATGCCACTTCTTCTGCTCGTACTTCCTATCTCTGCGTGTTTTGCCCCAATGTTTCTTTGTTCCAGAGCTTTTTTTGTTGTTTAATTTCTCGTACATTATATTTTAGTAACGGTGAGTCAGAATCAGAATTAGAATCTGTATCCTTTTACTTGACAAGGGTGGAAAGTACAAGGAATTTGTTCTGGTGCAGGGGGTGGCATGAGGTAGAAAATTAAATGTACAAGCATGACAGAAGTACAAATGGAATAAAAAATAGATAGAAATTAAAATGTGTAAATAAATACATATAGACATGAGCGTGGACGATGCATAAACGTGTGTGTGTGTGTGTGTTTGTAATTATCTCATTGCAGGGACTACATTTCCCCACAATGTGATAAAGAACTTGTAACCTTGTGGGAACCATTTTCTTCAGTCCCCACAAGGGGAAACTCAATCTGAGCATGTTCGGCACATCCGAGTTTAGCCGTAAATCACGCGTTAGCTTCTGACTTTATCCCATACAGACACGTCTCTCTCGTTCTTCAACATCAACCCCTCGATTACACGAGTCCTTACTTTATCCCACGCCTAGCAACATTCTTCCCATAAATCTTACTTAATTAGCCCCGTCACACTAAAACCTAATCTTATCAGAACCTCGATCAAAACTGACAGTAGCATAAAAGGAAATCTAAGTGAACATAACATTTTGAAATTTAATGAAGGCATATGACACCCAATTCCTCTGTATGGAAAAAATAATAATTCCCTCATTTTCATTATCTGCTTAAACCGCATTTAGTAGCAAGCAAAAGAACCCCCTTCCTGTAGTTATGTCAATCCCCCACAATGCACCGGGAGAATTTTGGCCCAGTCCTCCATCCATATCCACTTCTGCTCACTTCTGGTCCTAACATAAGAACTCACTGGAGGTATACAAGGATTTCAGTGCTGTTCTTTCCTGATTAGCATTAGAAGCACCATTTGACACACCAATGAACGTCAAACTTCTTTAACCTCCAAGCAAGACATACAGTACTTCGGTCTATGCAGCCCTTTTGTTCTGTAATGTGCCGTTAGTGTTAATAACAGCAGCGAATCTCACACCCTCCACCAACAGACTGACTGCTCTCTTGTGAAATCGTAAAGCTGAAAAGTTTTCAAGCGTAGAATGAATCTTATAAAATGCTGTATAATTTTTTTTATACAAATCAACCCAGGTGAAACACTTAACTAAGAAATGTATGGTTTATTTGAAATGTTTATTTGATGGTTTATTTGAATTGTAAAATGCACTGTTTTCGGCTAAAGCGGCTTGCCGTTCCATTTGCGTTGTTGCCCCAATAGATGTAAAATGAATATGAGGACATTACCTGTGTCATTTTTTAAAATCTTTTCAAAATAACAAGACTGCCCAAACCAAATCCCGATTAAACTGATCATTCCTTTTGGTATTTATGTTAAAGCTCAGATTTTGTTTTATTACCGGTGTGGGATTAAGATTAATCGGTACCACTTTACAATAAGGCTCCCCTTTGCCAATTGTAAATGGTTGTAACATTAATAAAAACAGTTATAACTTGTTTAAAATTGTCTATTAATAATTTACAAAGTGTTACAACCTAATTAATAACCAGATTATAAACCATTCATATAAACCCTTTATATGGGTAGCCTTATTTTAAAGTAGCACCGATTCATCTATCCAATACTTAAATCAATGAGCACAAAAACATAGGACATGAACACGACTGTATTATGGGGTCTTATGGCTTTTTTTTGAGGTGACAGTAACTTGGCTGCTAGGGGGATTACTGACTGTCCCATTGTTTTCCTGATGGGGGAGCGGTATGCTAATACGATGGCCCATTAACAAAGACGAAAGGTGTGATACACAGAAGTACGAAGAAGGTGGTCGAAAATACGCTGGCGGCTCTAGGATTATCCTGCTTATTCTGGAACTATGAAATGGGCCTGGGGCCTGTGTCACAAAGCCAGATTTCTTGCTTAGCCAGATAACTTCTCAGATTGAATGTACCCCAGTTTAAATGGACCTTATTTTTGTTTGTGTAATTTTAGACCAGACTTCCTTAAATCCGGCAAGATATCTGGCTCAGCAAGAAACCCTGCTTTGTGATACAGGCCCCTCCTTGTCTGTTTTGAATCATTGTCTTGCTGTGTGTTTAGGACATGATTGTGTCAACCGTGAGGTCTTTGTGTTTTCCCACTGTGATTTGTTTCTATGATGTGTAACTCTGGCATCATCCCTAATGGAGAGGGTTGAAGTGCATTACATTAGTTCCTCACATAAAAATTATACACAATTTACTACTTCACTATATTTACGTGACATACATCACAATCATACTTTAGCTACTAACAGCATAATCATTGGTTTATTGACCCTCTTAGACAGTATGTGTGTAAATAACCCCACTGGCTACATTTCATTCTGTGTTAATGAATAATCGGTTGGGTTGGGGTTGATGATTGGTCTCCTATTAGGGGATTTACGGCGTATTTTATTTCCCAGGTTCGCACTGCTGGACGACCCAGCAGGCTGGCTCACCGTTAACCCAGTCAAGGGCACCGTGAACACCACAGCCATCTTGGACCGAGAATCTTCCTTCGTTCACAACAACATGTACAATGCTGTCTTCATTGCTATAGACAACGGTAAAGATGGTTAATTTCTTCACCACTCTGAACAAGGACAGCTTTATATATGGTCATATAACCATTATGTTGTTATTATGGTGGAATGCGGAATAATTTGTTACTGGAAATGAGACTCTTCACATATCACAGTTGCAAAATGTGTCCAATAATTGAATTTTTATACTTGATATTAACATTTAAATATCTTGAAGGAGCGAACTGCGTCAGAAAACCTGCTCCAAAAAATGCTAGGAAATAAATCAGAATGACTCCTGCGGCAGCTGACGGGATCCTTTCCCCGTGTCCCAGTGGCTTCCGCCCCTCAGCAGTTGTCAGTTTTTCACCCGGCACAGTTATCTGGCACGACCTGATCAGCATCGAGCCGCCGCGGTTCCTGCCTGTGGTCCTGACGCGGGTAACGCAGAAAGCTCTCGCTTCCACACCCCTGTGGCTTTGTAAGAAGCCCTGGACCATGAGAGCATCTGAAAAAGGAGCCATTAATGGAGAGAGAGGTCTTTTTATTCATGCTCAGCGCTAGGATCTGCTGACCCGTGTTTCCTGGCATCACAGAATAAGTTTTACCTTACTCAGGCGCCTTTGGGCTGTAACACTCTGTCCCTGGAATTATGGCGGGCTAATGCACTGCTTTATTTATTTATTTCTTCACCTACTCTACAAATAATGAAGGCCGCACTTTCCTGCATTCCTCTCCAGGCTATGGTGAGAGATGTGGACAGCTCTGTCATATACTGACTGGCACCTGTTGTGACATTTAGATGGTGACAAAATGACAGGATGGAAGAATGCTGTGATTTTGCTCGGGGCAGGTGTATCCAGGCAAAGGTCACGGTCCCCGTGCATGTTATCTCTGGTGGTGTTAGGACCACCCACACACCTGCTTGGACCATCTGATTGGTTTTACTATTCCAGTTCTGCATCATGTAACCTACAGAGCACACAAGAAGCAATGGAGTGGTGAAGGAACTCACACTATGCCCATGAAGGAGAAAAGCACATCAAACTTTAATTAGTAACATTAGTAGCAAAGCCCAAGAACGTCTAAAAGATCTAACAATTGATTAAAAGGCAGTTGAATACAAAACGGCCGTATTGCGAAGCTAAGCGTATTAACTAAGTACAGTTACCTTTCTATTTATGGGAAAGTTGCTTTTTGATACTGAAGTTATTTTCAGTTGTAGCCATTAATGCAGCTCAGGTTGAGTGGTTTTGTCACGGTTAAGCAGCAGAGCCTGTGAGAGCACATCTACAGTGATGATGTCACCTTCTGCCGAAGCAGTGCAGCACCCCCTTAGATCGGGCCTGGGATGCAGGAGATGACAGGAAACCCGCTTCAACACAGAATCACGCCAGTGCTGCACTCGGGTCGCTGCCAGTAATCTGTATCCCCTGGAGGCTTGTTACCTTCCAGCCAAATCGTGTTGGGGAAACAAAACTTTGATATCCTTCGCAGCAGTATTTGGGATTCTCTGTACTCCTGGTAATAGCAAGCATCTACTGGTGTCAAAAGAGGGGGGAAACTTCGAGCTGAATCTGCACTCTACGGTTATTCATCAACACCCTTTATTGCAATACATTTCCCTGGCCCTTTTTCGGTGTCTAATTTATGACTTTAGCATATTTATTACTATCGTAATTATAATAAGTAGTGCCCTGAAAAATAGGTTTGCAAGCTTTTGAAAAAAGGGTATTAGTTATACCAATGGAGCAGCTGTTTTCAGTCTTGGACAGTAGTAGTCATGCCTGAACCTGAAGGCTTTAATTACATTATATATAGGCGTATTAAACCTTTTTTATGGAGCTGTGAATTATAAAATTGGTGTGAATGATATGTTGATTGTATATATTCAAGTATTAACTCAGCCTCTGCTGTTGGCTGTGTTGGCCTGGAATGTTCTCCGGAAAACAGTGCTTTAGTGGGTGATTTAAGCTATGTGATGGCGGGCTTCAAGCCAGCACGTATTGGGGGATGAGCCATGGTGCCAACATGTGTGATGTCATACATGTTTAGCCCAACAGGTTAGGTGGCTGATTGTGTGATCGGATGGTTTCCAGTTCATATCCCAGGGTTAGCAGAGTAATTTTACCATTGGGCCCACGAGTAAGACCCTTAACCCCCTAATGCTCCAGGGATTGGCTGACCCTGCTCTCTCAGCTGTACGTTGCTTTGCATAAAAACATTTGCTAAATAAATGTAGCTACAGGTCTCACATGAGAGTATCTTCGGGAACATGCTCCTGTACCCATAATTCATTTGACTGTATGCTCCCCTTCATTGCTGCTTGGCACATAATCGGTATGATTGACACTCTCTCATTTTTGCATTGGGGCAGGAACATAGAGGGCGAGGGGCTAAAGACGTTTTTTCATGTAAGACAAAAACCCTCCAGCAACAGTGCCGTGAAGGTCTTGTCGGCACCATCGGAATTCCTCACAGCCTGCTAGGCTTCTCATCCCTCTCAGACGGCGCTTTTGTCATCCACTGGTACATTACAGCCAGCCAGCAACGGCCTTACCCAGGGTTCCCGGCCCAGGACGATCCCCTCACAGACGTGAGCGGCGTGCTCAGTGCAGCAGCGTGTCGATCAGTCTTTCATGCCCAGGATCAGGGGTCCCTGGTGACCAAGGCGCCGTGTCCCTGTCTGGGAGCTACAGGCGGTCTAGCCGGCTCCACTGTGTTTCTTTTTCTGGCACGTCACCAAGGCAACCAACGGAACCTGCCACTGCCCGACATGACGCTCTGCGTCCGCGTGATCCTGTCGCCACGTGCGGCCCATACTCCAGGGAGGTGGGACATGACGACCAGCCTCTTGTCTGCAGACCACTTTTCGCAGGGACTTTTCGTTGCGCGTGGATGCGAATCAGCAAGTTTGGTCTCTGATGGATGGTTCAGTCAGCTGCTTGGTAGAGCCATACAGCACTCCTGGACGCGCTGGCAAAACCTTTATACAGTCATGGATTAAATTAATGCAGGAACAACACTGAAGTGAGCAGTTCGGCATCATTAGAATTAGCTGCAAAATCTTGGTCATTTGGTATTTTTCCTCTCAGCAGTCCTGATAATCAAATATAGAGCATAATTAGTGAATATTAGAAACACCTGTGAGGTAAACAAACCATTCTCCTGTAATCCATCACTAATGTGCGGTCAAGCCACCGACAATAATGTACGTGTAGTACATGAGCAACGAGTACAGGCAACAAAAGTGATTAATCATAGAATTAATCTAATTAAATAAAGTTAAATTAGTGGGCCACAGACTTTGATTATGCCACAGCATCACATGACGACAGATTTTACAATACGTCGAGTTAAATGGACATTGTTTTCATTTATTGCGCCATCTGTGGCAGCGAGAGATACTGAATCCCCTCATACCCAGTATTTCCGGCTTGATAGCTTTTTATAACCCGTCTTAAATATTAGATTATTATCAATTCATTCTGTTCATGTTTGTCTAAATTTTCTGTCCGTCCAACCCTCTTTCACCACATGCCTTGGTAGGATCCCAGACTAAAGTTAATAATTAATGTTTAAAAACGGCTGAAAAATCACGATTAGTTTAAGTCAAGATTAAACTGTTATAGTAACATAGCTTTTCACACATGGACACAAAACAGAAATGTATAGAGAGAAAAGCAGAAAGTAGACATGATTGGGACTATTTTTTTGTTTTATGGCACTCTGTAGGGAAAAACAGTGCCATAACATTTCATTTAGTACCTGTTGTCTCAGCTTGTCTTTGCCTTACGCTTCTTTTGCATGACAAAAGGCCTTCTGTCTAAATTACACTGGCTTTTACTGCTCCGTCAGGGGCTTCTAAAAAAGCTGTGGTACATGCTAATGAAGAATATTAACCTTGGTGTTATTAATTATGCATTTTCTCCTCCCAGGACACAAAGGACTGAAGTATTTTGTATTATAGTACAGTAGCCTGTTGGAGATGTTGTTCGGGGCAGCTGCCCTTTATGTAGGTGATCAGGGTCTGAGTATCTCCACTGGCTCACCCTGTAAATGAAAACCCCCATTTACATCGGGTTGTGGGGTTGATCTTTTCAGTCTGCTGCTGTCGAATGCATTCAGCATTCAAGAATTTTATATTACTGGACTTGACTTGGCATTGCTCATGTGTCAGAAAGATGGGTGTCTGCAGTGAACTCACTGTGAGACTGATCATTTTCTGATAGGAATACAGGGATCTTCGTCCCAGCCGTCCAAGTAGCCGAAGTCTCAGCCAGTTATCTGCAAACCTGGCCTCGGAGATGGTTGCAGAGGAAGGTTCCAGACCTGGGCCGTCTCCTCTCCATTAGACACAGATGTTTTTCTCAGTGTCGCTCTCTGTATCATAGGCACCACGCTGCAAGCAGCTCGTGGGGCAATGATTGCATGACATGGACGCAGAGGTAGGGAAAATGGTATGGATCACCCTTGGGAGCACGCTGCTTTTTTCCGAATTAATCGGTGTGTCCCTGAGCCTGTTCCGGCACTCTGGCAAAGGGTGACCCAGCGATGACACGCTGGCCTCCCGGCTTAGCATAATCTCAGAATCGGAGCTGCTCATTTCTCAGCCCTATTAAGGGCTCAATCAGGGAAAGTGACACGGGAAAAGCTTCAGACGCGGAGTGGGGGAAAGAGCAGGGCATTAATTTCAGGCCTGTTACCGACAGCAAAGGCAAGGGGACCATGTGGATGAGAATAGGTGCCCTTCAGTTTGTTGTTAGCATGCCGAGTTTGGATCTCACACTCCATCAGCGCACCAGCATCGTAGAAATGAAAAGGCACTGGCCAGTGATATGCCATTAGCAGGGGACACCCTTTTGGGATGAAGCAGGATCATGTGACTGGGAAGGGGAGGGGGGTGCAAAGGAATGGGGCCTTTATTTTGGGTATGAGAGTCTGGGTGTATGATCTGTACCAAGAGACAGAACAGTTTGATGCGAGTGGGAATGAGGCAAAAGTGAGGTGGACAACATCATATCTATAAAGGAGATAGTATCATGCAGGGGAATGTAAATGAAAAATGCATATTTGCCTGTATTTTTCTAATGAAAAAGGCATACATATTGAGAGGGTAAATGTAAACCTATGACTACAAACAAATGCAGACATCCCACCTCCCAAGGAATCTCCCGTAAATGGGGAGCAGCTCCCTGACACCTGTGAATGATGCACAAAGTCTTGGAAATCTGTCCACTAATGATTAAAAAACGATCTAATGCAGGGGCGTGGCTACGGATCATTTGCAATCCAAGGGATGCTTGCAAGCCTGAATTGAGGAGATGTTCACGTTCATGAATAGCTCCAGTAAAAATGACCCCAAGCTTTGCTCTCACCTTTATATGTGTATGTATATGCCTTAAAATATGAGAAGGGAAAACACATTCCAGAGTACCCATTCTAATACTTTGCAAAAGGCATATAAATATTTCTTACATTGTGGAAGTGAATGAAATTTTATTTGCCATTTGTACGAGTACTTTGGAATGTTTTAGCTTTCTCATATCCCATCATGCTCTCTTTTTTAAGAAATACACCTAGAGAGGAGAACAAAGTTTGGGGTCAGAGTGGAAGGTGCATTAGTCACCTGTGCCTTTACTATAAAATGTCCTTTTGTTTAGTCTGTCTGCCCCTAGCACCCACTCGCGACCTCATTGTCTTTCCAAGGCCCAGTTCACGTTAACTTTCCCAGTCTGCTGCAGCTGAAATGGCCTTTCCACTGCCGTGTCAAACCCAAAGTCCCAATTCCAGCTTCCCTTCCCCCTGTCAAGGGCTTCTGCTTTCTTCCCGGACCAGAGAAGATTTTACAGAAGGCAACAGATTTTATATCAGAACAGAAGCTGGTGGTTTAGCCGTATAGAGTTTAGTGGGGCTGGACATTTTGGGGAGCATGACGGAGGGAGAGGCTGCTGACGGTTATACTTCTGCGTGGCAGAGCTATCGATCGGTCTAGATTAAAGGTGAGATAAATCAAGATAAATGACTCGGCTGTGTGCCAGTGCCAAACTTTTTACAAAAGTCTCACCCGCACCGTTCTGATTCACCTGTGTTTGGACTCCTCTTTCATCTCGATCAGTTACGGTAGGGACTCATGTTCAGAACGTGACACTAACAGTCACAGACTGTAGAACACTTCTGAATGGAGGTCATGCCCACTCCTCTGTTTGCTTCTGAAAAACTCATGTATAATTCTGCCTCTTAATTTTTTTTCCTCAATTATCGAAGGTCGCTCACCTCACTACACACTCTCTTGCCTCGCGATGCATGTTCAGATTTGACAAATGCTGATGATGTCAAATTAAATATACATTCTAAAAATACAGCTGATTGGTAGATTTCAAATCACGACAGTGAGTAACCAATATAATTTACTGTGAGGCTGTGAGCCAGTGAGGAAGCGAATTGCTTCCGGCTCAGGAATGGTGGCCCTGTGCTGGCTCCTGAGCTCGGAGAGAATCCAGTCGCTGAGTGAGCCGCAGGTCCTGCGTCACAGCTGCAGCGCCACCCCCATTTGTTTCCTCTATCGTCCATCTTACAGGATGCAGAAAGAGCAGCTTATTAATTCTGACAGGCTGAAAGAGGTTAAGTCCGTCAGACAGCACGCCCGTTGGTGTCTTTATCTTTGAACTGCAGAAGCTGCCACTCGAACTCGGGCAGATTCTTGGGAAAGTCTCCTTCCCTCATACCAAAAAAATGCTGCAAGACGATAGATAAACACGTCAATCTTACCAACTGGGCTCTAGGAAAATGTAATTCATTCAGGTCCTTCTCTCAACTCATGAAACTGTTGATTGGAGGAGTTGTCTGACACCCAGTATTACGAACACTAATTTGAACTTGAGCTCCCATTGAACTTAAAATGGAATTATACCAGCAGACTGATAACATTCATTATTTTACAGCGCTGTGCATTTTTGACTACGGTAATGAATTACCAGTGCAGTTAAGGGCTGTGTAAGCGATAAGCCGCACACTTGGGCAGTAGGCTTTCCCGTCAGATTCTCGCGGCATCTGCCGTGCCGGCTGGTTATTGCTATTCAT
The DNA here is from genome assembly GCA_026777985.1 of Mormyrops attenuatus. NCBI lineage: Eukaryota > Metazoa > Chordata > Actinopteri > Osteoglossiformes > Mormyridae > Mormyrops > Mormyrops attenuatus. The sequence goes on along the minus strand of JAODKC010000021.1, from coordinate 25,063,403 downwards.
GTCACTCGCCATCGCGCCTCTCGAGGACAAGCCAAATGTGAGAGTGGGTGGGTGAAAGTGGAGCCGTGAGCCCCTGAATGGGAGGGAACCTCTGCTGAGAACGAATCAGTTTTTTACTAAGGGGGCTGAACCAATCAGAAGCCCAACATGACACAACCCAAGCCCAATATGGTTGCTGCTGCTTTGCTAAACATACTGCTTTATAAAGGCATGATAATCGTCAATCAGGTGTCCCACAGAATTCGTTAACTTCACAAAATATTTAATCCGAAACCTGGCTGCTTAGCTTTGAAAGTGACTTATTTACAGGAATGTGAGAGATATTGCGAAACCATGATTTTAGATGAGTTGTAAGACCCTTGAAGTGGACAGCTGGTGGAATCTCTTTGGTGACCTGGCTGGTCTGCTCTACTGTAACAGAGGTGTGGAGCCATCAGCTCTTGCCATAGGTCTTTGCATGAGCACTTCCCCCTATGTTCTCGGTGGCTTCCTTCCATGGCCCGAGAACCCCGCTGTTCAGATCAATGTCATCGAACATGTCCGAGTCTGCCTCAGAATGCGTAGCACCAGCTCCATGTCGCTGCAGTGGGCATGGGTAGCAAAGGCCTGAAGTCTGCAGGCAGCAAGAGTAGGAGCTGAGCGTTTCATTAGCAATTTTGGGTAAATGCCATCTTTAGTGGATTCCACTGGGATGAAAAACAATGGGATTGACTCGTGGTTGTAATTACAGGAGGTGCGACTCCTTTGTGGAGTTTGATAACAAGCCGCCAGGCCACCAGACGATTTTGCAGGCTTTGTGTAGCACAGTGTGATGCTTAATGAGCAGCGAGCGGCCCCTTAATGAGCCAGGATGGGGGGGGGGGCTCAGGTGCTCCTGTCCCCCTTTCAGATGAGCAGTCAGCTTTCAAATTAAGTGTATCTAATACTACATACTTTAAACTAATAAGTGACACCCTTCATGGGGACAAAGGACAAGGCTGTTGGAAGTTCAGCGTGCGCGGAGTGGATAGATCTCTCACGTAGGCAGTACAACCGGACAAAGCCCGCAACATCAGACTCGGAAGATTAAAAAAAAAAATGTAAAAAGTAATGTGATCTGGATGTCGCTTTTAACAGCGTGACTGTCTCTTTTAATTAAACCCAAGCAGCCTCCACAACCTTCCTGGGAACATCAGAAGTTCACTCTTTAATCACTTTTTTTTTTAAAGAGGAAATTTCACAGGCTACAAGGCGAGAATCCTGCAGAAAGATCTCCTTTAAGAGCCGGCTGCCTGTTGGACTGACTCCCACATTCTGCCTGTCAGGTTGGCTAATCAGCCTGTTTGTTCCGGCGGAGCTTAATTGCTTACCTTTTCATCAGTGGTTCCGGGTGTAATTGCATATGAAATTTTATTCCATTGTTCGCACTTCAGAAAGTAAACTGCAGTCTTAAAAGGCTTGAATGGGAGACGGTGATGCCCATCAATGCCACACGGGATGCTCTTCAGGATGACCACATATGTTCTCTCTATCTCACACACACACACACACACACACACACTCTTACACTGGTCATATAAAAGGCACATGGTGGAAGTTAAGTGAAAATTTCATTCCTGCAGAAATGGAACATGCTCTCAGAAATACATCCACTTAATAGGATCTCAAGGTCAGAAGACTAAGGTCAAGCAGGTGGGCAAAATAGGCTCATGTCTTAAAGCTCATACTGGCAACACTTTGGCAAGATGGAATGGTATGATGCTGTTACTCTGATATACATACACACACCCACACACACAAACATTGTGGATATGTACATGAGGCTGGTGTTAACACCTGCCCTTTGTATGAGGTACAGGTGGCATGTCACTTAAGCCAGATTCAAGAAGGTAGAACTGAAAATAGATGAATTTGTGACACCACCAAAACATGGATAAAAACGTATTACCATGCCAGAACAGGAAGCACACAGTATTATGATGTGTCATTGGTCCCTGTCAAAAATGGCGCATTGTTTCATTGCACCTTAGCAAACGCAGCATGCTTGTAGCTTCAGTGAATTCTGGGAAACGTGGTTTATTGTATCACCAAACCCTGGGAAATAAATCACTTTGTTTTGTTAAGGAAGAATATGATTTTTAGAAATATCCGCTCAACGTGATTTAAATTAATAAAATATGCTGAAGATGCTTCTAGTGGGGACTTGTAGGGACTGATTTATTAGGAAGAAGCTGAGTGTTTTTCTGCACGAGGAGGGGGGGGGGGCGGTATTCTGCCTTCACCTATCTGTCATGAATAATGATCACTCTGACCTCCTACTGCTAACCGTCTGCAAGGTCATGGGGCAGCCTGCAGCCTATCCTGGTCTGGAATGCCCCCTGAAGTTGGAGTTCCAACTCGGAAAGTCAGAGGAACCTGTACAACCGTGACCTCAGAATTCAAAATGGCTGTGAGCTTCATCAAAGAAGTGAAAGCCGTAGTTATATATTGTTTAGTAGCACATTAGTCATACACACAGTGGTGTCCAAGCATGATCTATGGACATGTTTGCTATGGTGTTTAATACCATGTAATGCATTGTTATCTATTAAATGGTATTGCTAACAATGGCTAACAATGAACCTGGATAAAACTGGTATCGCTAAATGGGTTTCCAACTTGTACTGGATCGCGATTAATTTGGGTGTGACGTCATTCCCAGCTCTAAATTCAATCCTCAGCGGTAAATGGAACACAGCAGGGGGGCCCAGGGCAGTGGACACCCATCAGTAGACACACACAGTCCCGAAAAAGTGGGTTCTTGGAAGACACAGGAAGAGAAACTGAGAATAAACTTTTGTAAACAAAAACAAAAAGAGAATAAACGTTGCAGCAAATGACATGAGAAACGTGAATAGAGTGGAACGCGGCTGAGCTTGTTGAAGGTGCACTCGGTTTGGAGTTTGGTGCTGTGCTCACGCCGCAGAGCTAGGCTCAGGCTGAAAGAGTTACGGGGGCACCACTCTGACTTTGTTAATCGCTGCACCCCCACAGTCTCCTTCCCTTCTGATTAACAGCCCCTTCATTGATCATCTCTCCATTCCCATTAGTTCTGTGGGCGCGCTAATGCTCACCGCCTCCCCCCTGTCTCTCTGCCAGCCCCCCACCCCCCCGCTTTCCTTCCATCTGACTTTCAGGCCACTTATAATAGGCTGATGCATTGTGACCTTCCATGGGCTTCACTTCAAAGTCCACTGGGCCATTCCCTCCATTCCCAAAACCTCTTTTTTTCCTTCCTCGAGGTTTTGTGAAACAATAATAATAATGGTGATAATTCCCAGCCCTGGGCATCCTCTCTTCCCCAAGGAGGGCAATAAGCAATTTCTGCAGTAATGAATGTTTTAATGAAAAAGACTCCGCAGACAGGTAGGAGCGCTCCAAGCACTTGCCTTGTTTGCCAGCTCGGAATGAATCCCAAAATGTTTTGTTTCTCGACAGTGTTCTCCCCCGAGAAATGCCTCTGCCTTTCGTTTCCTGCTTGTCTTTTCCTTAAACAAAATGAGAGAAACGGAAAGAGATTTACGCATCATTCTGTCATTAGCATTCCAAGCTTGGCTGTCCTGCGTTTTAGTTAAGCAGTGAGTGAAAAGTAATCCAGGCCCCTGCGCTTCTCTTCTCCTTTTTGGTGCCTCAGCCAGGCTGGGCGACCCTTCCAAGCCCAGCGCTTTCTTTAGACAATGGTCCTGTAATGGGGGGGGGGGGAGCCAGCCGCAGGAGTGCTGCAGGTCTCGCTGCCGCTGCTGACGTCCGCCGCCCCTGGCTGCGTGGATCAGGAGGCATGGCGCCCAGTGGTGGCCATCAGTGGCAGCACCGTTTCTGCGCACTCTGGAGGCTGAGCAAGGCGTCAGAAAAGCTGGCCTGACTCGAAGAGCGCACACACCTCACAGCAAGCATCTCCGAGGCCTTGAGTCGCTCCCGTTTTCCTTGTCACCAGTTAATGTTCCTGACTCATTTCTTTAACATTTGCTGCGTATTTTACTGGTGTGAATATTCAGCCTTTTCTATTCCTGATTATTTTGCTTAAATTGAATCTGCTCCATTTGAAAATCCATATCACAAAGGAGGAATGGCTGTGAATGAAACATAAGATATAAATGCAAAGCTAAGAAGAAAAACACAACGTCCCTGTACACATCACCCTCTCTTTTTACATCCCTGTCTCTCTTCCTACTTTTTATTGTTGCATTTTGAATGTCTCCCAATCCCTTTTTCTCTATCAACAAATGCAAGTCCATCAGTCTTCCTGCATATCAGTGAGGGTTAGCAAACACAGGCTAATGCACCTCTGAAGACTGAGGCTCGTTGCTTGTCAGGCCAGAGACTGCTGTGGCAGCCAGATCCAGGCCTTGAAGAGAGGCGGCCGTTTACTGTGAAGGTTTTCAATGGAGCTGGTATGAAATGATGCACAGACAGGTTCCCTGTAATGTTTATGGGATTGTAATTAAATGAGGTACAGACAGGTTCCCTGTAATGTTTATGGGGTTGGTATTAAATGAGGTACAGACAGGTTCCCTGTAATGTTTATCGGATTGGTATTAAATGAGGTACAGACAGGTTCCCTGTATCATATTACATGATCACATGATTAGTGTGAAATGAGGTTGGGAAGGATCCCCTGAATCATGTAACTGATAGGTGATATGACATAGGTGCAGTACATCTTGGGGAGGTAAAGACCTGGATGTGGATCTCTGTGCTGAGCCCTAAGCCTGGCCACCTTGTGCGTGAGGAGTAGGAGCAGTCTTATCTCAGCTGACTGATTGTTCCTTTGTCCTCCATTAGTGTCCAGCCCTGTGCTGGAGACAAACCTGACATAACCCTCTATCGGCTCATTCGCTCCCTGCTGTGCCTACTCTCCCCCCCCATATTCCTCCCTGGAATGCAGTGAGACTTCGCACCTTTGATTGACACGCTTTCAGTGGCAAAGTGGAATGAGCCGGCATGATTTTGTCAGAGCAGTTGCGGATTTTGCGAAAGTCAGAAAATGCCAGGATCGTGCGTGAGTCTGATGGAGTACCTCCAGGCCAAGCTGACAAGCTTCGCAATATGAGCTACTTCTACATACCTTTGAAGTATTATTTAAAATAGTTGTTTAAATTAATGACAGTAACCTTGGTCTGTTTCGTTCAGCTATGTAGTGCTAGATCCTGAGTAGCATAATAACAGGAGCAGAAAGTTGCTTTTGATGCCAGAGATGATTACACATATACATCATTGCTTTACTGACAATTAAAGGCATCCGAGTTAAAGAGCAGATCCGGCATGGAGTGCTCTGGGGGTGTGATGGATCTGTGAGAGGGCGTAGGGATTAAAGAAGGGCCATCCATTTGGATGGCTGAGTAACAAGTGCAAGCAATTCCACCTAACTGGCACCTCCATTTTTCTTCTTGTAAATGGAGGGAATTTGCATTTGTTCTCCAGCATCCGTCTCTCACACATTACGGGGGATGATACGTCAAGGAGGATCGACATCCCCTTGCCCGCTGACGGCCTCACTGCGCGATCAGCGTTCGGCTGCCTGCAATCATCTGAACATACATGCTGCTTAATTTTGTGAAACGCTTTGACTTGTCACCGATGGTATGTTGAATGTGGAGCATGAGCGGAACAGGAACACGATCAAGACACGAGAGAGCGAGTGGGATCACAATAAGAACACGATGGCGATGAGGGCCCAGATGCGGCCTCTGACATCCAATGACAAAGCGAACACAGAACCTTTTCAGAATGCACGGCTACTCCTAAGAGCACTGCACACAGAAAACCTATAGTGAAGCACCAGTGGCAAAGGGGAACACGGCTCCCTCAGGTTACAGCTCTATTACTTTATTTTAAATCTGTCGAAGCCTTTGTCTACTGCCCCGTTCAGTTTTTAAATCAAAAATAAGACTCATGTAATTGTTCTCTACTTCTAACTAAATAATCCTTCAGTTTGGTCCATGGACTAATGAAAATGAATATATACTGTTATTTAGAGTTAAAACGTTGTAATATTTTGATGAATATCTCATATTAGTTCGCTGTTCCCGTCACTCCTTATCATTCCAGCACCATGCTCAGTTTAATGTGAGGTGGGTGGTACAGTTAAGAATCTTGAAATAATCATAACCTGTCATTCTGCAGGGCCACACCTGGCGTCTTCTGCATGAGACAACCACAGAGTTCACCCGGCAAGCAGTGTCCAGAAAGTTCATATAAAAATGCTTTGTTATGAGTAGAAACAGTCGTTTCTTATTTAAAAGATAAAGGGACTGAAGAATTTCACGAAGAAACAGCAAGAAAGCAGCAAATATAGTAATTTCTTTCAAGTGCATGGAGCCCTCACTTTAATAAAATGCTTGAAAAGGGGGGGGGGGCAGTTAGAAAGCAGTTCTAGTCCTTGGTTTGGGCATTTTAACTCTGAACCTGCAATCTCACAAAATAATAAACCACAGAGAGAGGTTAACAGATGAAGCAGACGGAAAATTCAATTAAGGAAGTTAATTTAAGCTCCAGGATTTTATTTCTTTTCTTCTTTAAAGTCGCCTCCCCCATCAGCCAGTGTTTAATTCCTTCTGCGGAAGCGTGAGTGTGGACAGTCATATTGGGAGGATGGGGGTGTATGTTTCTGTTTACCTGCTTGGGGAGGAAAAAACACCACCATCATTGTCATGGTGGCCAGGAGCCTGTTTAGGCTTTTATAGTTTATAGCCCCGGGGGGGCTCAGGATTTTAATTTGGGTTTTTTTGTGTTTAGTATTACTTGCCCCCAGTCCCCCAGGTCGTATTTAATGATAAAGGCTTTCAATAACCTCTAATCTCTCCGACGCAGTTAATTTCACCTCTCCTCCTTATTTGTGTTTTGTTTTAAGAGAGAGTGGATTCTTTGTTTTGTGCAGTGTATTAGGTCAGAGACAGCTGTTTGAGGAAAAAATCGAAATTATTCTTTTTTTTTGCAGTGTGCAGGTGGGAGTGATTAGAGCAGAACCTTTGGTCAGTGCTGAGCAAGTCAGTGTCTCTGGAAGATATCGCTTTATAAATGAGAGGGTACGATTTACATATTATTATGTATTGAAAGGAATGTTTTATTGGTTCAGGATGTTGTAGTAATTCTGTACTACGTTCACTGGTCACTTTTATTATGTACACCTGCTCATTAATGCAAACAGCCTGCTCCAAGAAGCAGCCAATCACGTGGCTGCAGCTGAATACATACAGCATGCAGACAGGGGCAAGAGGTTCAGTGACTGTTCAACAAAGCGTGTGATCCAAGCGATTGTGAATGTGTGATTTTCGTGCCTAGGGTTTACAGAAAATGGAGTGATTAATTGGAGGATTCAGTCCATGGCAGTTCTGAGGGCGAAAACACCTAGTTAGAGAGAGGTCAGCGGAGAGCAGCCTTATTAAAAATCAACAGAAAATCTACAAGTGTAAAGATATCAAGGACCAAACTCCATCCTGTAAGTTTCCAGCATCTTTTTGGATCCATGCCTTAAAGAATTCAGCAGGCCCTAGGCAGGTGTTCCTAATAAAGGGGCGACTGATTGTGTATTATCAACACATTGTTCATCGTAAATGACATGCCGTGTCTTTAGGTTGGATTCTTTTCCTCCAGCTGTTTTCTCGATGTATTTTTCTCTGCGATTTCGGTCCTGTGAGTGTCTCTGCCGGTGATCTGGGTCGTGATGCTGATGGCTGCCCAGCGCGCTGCATGAAGCCTCCAACAGGGGGCCTGGACAGCTTCCTGGCGAGACGCGTCACCTGCGTGTCACTGGCTTTGTAAGAGCGACGAGCGCGGGAACCAGAGAGGCGTGGGAGCGCCATCTGTATCACTGCGGGACTGACATGTCCTGCCTAGACTTAGGTTTATAGACGAGTGTGTGTGTGTGTGTGTGTGTGTGTGTGTGTTTTGGTTTTCTGAAGAATGGGTGTAGTGTTTTGACTTATCAGCAGCTATCTGTGTATGTTTGTAGGGCTACAGGGAGACATAGCTGGATCCCTGAAAAATTATATGGAATGTCCCCTCTCCACCTCCGCAACATTTCTCATGGGCGCCCCCTAGTGTCTAGGCCCCTGAAAGTCTTCTCACTTCTCCCCCCTTATAAATGACCCTGTATGTGTACACGTGTGTGCATGTGTGCGAGTGTGCGTAGCTTCATGGGTGTGCCATGAGAACGGGCTGTGAGTTAATATCTTATACCTCCACTGTCCGTTACTTCCGGCGACTTCCAGTACGTTCCTGACAGCGTCTTACAGCGGAGTCCACAAATCAGACCAGCATCATTAGGAGCAACATCCAAATATAGTCCCTTCATTAAATCCAAGCTGCCACTCTCCGGTTTGTGTCATTTTAAGCTTTACACCAGCAAAGTGTGTAATCTTGTATTAAGGGCGAAATGAATCACTGGTGCTGGAAGGAATTAATCTTCAAACCAAAGATGAAAAAAGTATTAAAAATAATACAACATGTCTGTGAGATATGACCCGCCTGAGGTGCGTGTGATGTGACGCGGAGATGCTCTGGCTCCCATTACAGGTAGCCCAGCTGCCACAGGCACGGGGACACTAGTTATAACGCTGGAGGATGAAAATGACAACCCCCCGTACCTCTACCCAAGCGTGGCACGCATCTGCGAGGAGGCCAAGGACTTGAACGTGATGGTCGTGGGTGGCAGGGACAAAGACGTCTTCCCCAACGCCGACCCCTTCAAAATCGAGCTGGGCAAGCAGCCGGGCCTGGAGAAGACATGGAAGGTCACTACAGTCAACAGTGAGTTTCGCCAGTGCACGTGGTCCCAACGCGGTCCTGATGTGCTCCCAACACGGTCACAAAAGCATGAGCGACACCCTGCTGCTCTCTAACCCCAATGTCCGCCCATTAACACCAGAACGGTCCCACCGCGGTCACAAAAGCATGAGAAACAATCGCTGTCTTTCTCTAACCCAAATGTCTACCAATTAACACCAGAACAGTCCCAATGCGGTCTTAACATGGTCCCAACGTGATCACAAAAGCATGAGAAACAATCACTATTGCTCTCGAGCTCAAATGTCCACCCATTAATACCGGAACGGTCCTAATGTGGTCCCAACACGGTCACAAAAGCATGAGAGACACTCACCGCCACATTCTACCCCAAACATCCATCCATTAATACCAGAATGGTCCCAACGTGGTCAAAATAGCATGAGAAACAATCACTATCACTCTCTAACCCAAAATGTATCAGAATACCATGTATCATTCCCAGTCTACTTTGGTATTTCCACCCCTTTCTATAATTAAAGTGCCTTTCAAAAGGCATGCTGAGAATCAGAGTATTCCTCCTGATCACTGTTCCAGCAGACAGCTCCTACTCAGCTGGACCTGAGCTCAGAGAACCACATGCATGGCTGTAGATCTTAGCAACCAGGCCACAATCTGTCCTCCTCCAGTCTGGCACCGCGATGAAGATACCAGCGGGGCCGAGAGGTCTTGTGCGGAGGTGTAGCTGTTTAACAAGTGTTAATTGCACAAGGTGTCTCTGGGTCGTCTTTCTGCAACCGTGGGCATTTCTTCTTGGAAAGATAGCCCAGGAGATTTCCCGTGCGCATATTTAAATGCACAGTGCAACTTACCTGCTCCTCACTCACCCTCAAATGAGATAACACGGCACTTCACTCTGTTCAGATACAGAGGCAATTAAAAGTAAGAGCTACCTGCCCCCCCCCCCTTCCAGAACAATCCCTCGCTCTGTGGTTCTGTTCAGCATCTGTTCAGCATGTGTGGCCTTTCATAGCAGTGCTTCATTTTAATTGGCCGTTCTGTCAGGCACGTACAGGAAGTGATGTCGTTCATTGGGCTGTCCTACTGGATTTATAGTCACGGAGTGATTATTGTACCTGACGACTTATATGCCTTTAGTGAAGTACGTTCCAAAGTAAGGTACATTTACATTAAAGAAATACAAGTCACATGAAGTCACCTTTTTTAGTTGATTTTAAACTTTTTGTTACAGCTTCAGTTAAAATGCCAAGGAAATATAATTCATAGATATGAGGCAAAAGAATCACATGACCAGGAGGAAGATATGAGAAGGTGAACACGCAGATGTGCACGAGCTAGTAAGGATGGTTACTGACGGAGCAGCACTGACAGCTGTGGTCACAGAGGGTTCAGACAGGCCTCCTCCTGCTCTGACGGCTACCATCTTAGCCGCCTCGGAGGTGCTCTGTGCTTGACCCGCTCAGCGCACCTTAAAACGGCGTACTGCTACCTCTCCAGACTCTACCCCAGCCCTGTGATTATCATCTGCTCTTTATATCCTGCAGTATTCTGGGAACTGTACACATTATCAGCAGGGCTAATTTACTCATATGAAAAATCTACTGAACATTTGTTTGAAATTTACTTACAGATTAGTGGTTTTTATGCACCTCTCAAACTTCTGCTAATTCCCTCTGATTTAAACCATTTAATAGCTACACTGACTCCTCAGAGGATGATATTAATGTATAAATTTGCATAATTAGAGGCAGACAAAAATAGCCAGATATTTTTGTTTCGTCTCTCCTTACCATTTGAATGTCGTTCGAGGTGCGATGTCGTCATTGATCCTTGGAGCCACCTGCTGGTGGGTGTCGCATTACAGGTGTCTGCTGGGTAAGTGAGTTACCAATCTGAGCACGGCAAGGCTTTGGCTGCGGGGGAGGCTGGAGCAAAAGGCTTCCTGTGGTGTCCACGGGGCGCAGAAAAAAATAGCAGCTCTCTTTCTCCAAGTGATTTGCTGTGGCAGCCGGGTGAGGCACCCTGACTTCTTAAATATATATATAAAAAATATGAGTTTGTGTCCTCCCCTTCCCGCCAGTTGTGCTATCTGGAGGTGCTGTTTTATCTCAGGGTAGTTTGAATCCCTGGGTCAATGTTCTGATCAGCTGTTTACATGGAGAAAGGAGAACCATTTACATTACATTTATTTAGCAGAACCTTTTATTCAAGGTGATGTTTTTTTCCTTTTTTGAGGGCCTTGTTCAGGGACCCAGTGGTGACATGACTCTGCTGACTTGGGGGGTTTGTACTGACAACCTTCTGATCACAGACACAGCATCCTAACCCACTGAG
>JAODKC010000021.1:25003136-25014471 GCA_026777985.1 Mormyrops attenuatus | reverse complement strand
GTAGAAAATGAATTTCTACCAAAAACAGTGATGGATCAGGTTAGTGATGTCGGACTGCTATTATTTTGAACAGAACTGTACATCTTTATGTTAATTACACCTTAAATAATTGTCGAGAATAAACAGAAATTGTCATCGTACTGTTCAGTAAAGCAAACTCAAAGGTTCTTGCACCTTTCTACATCACACACTTCCATGCCATAGTGGGCAAGCAAAAAGAAAAAAAGCCATTTATATCCAGTCAATGTGAAGAGGCACATTAGAGACCCCAGACAGACGCTCGGATAAAAGCGTGATCCAGGACAGACTCGTCTTTAATATCTGCTTCTTTATAAACATACACCGTGGTGCCTCGACAAGCACAGACACACTCCCTGGAGTTTTTGGCAAACTCCGACATAGCCATGGAAACACACCAGTATATTTTATTTCTGTACTCACTTACCTGTAATATTTTTGACAGGTGGGATACTGGAGACACATAGGCCTAGATACTCACATACACACACACATCATGCATAAATAAGGTGCACACACCGGTGCATAAGCACACACTCCTAGAATGCTTCTCCTGCATATAAGTTTGTGTCGACAAACACTCATTCACAAACAATACAACTTCCTTGGGGCTGTGTAAGAGTTGCACCACCTGTCTGAGAGAAGCCTTGTTTGTTCACTGAAAAATACAGTGGGATGCATTCCTCTGGGCCGCCGAATTCCTCATTCGGCGGAGATATTTACAGTAGCTATTATTGTGTCTGCGCAACGTTTTCTCGTGAGTGTGGTGTTTTGAACCAAGCGGATTACATCTTTTGTGGTAACTTAATTTTCTCATCAAAAGCAGGATAAACCATACATTTGAATGTATTAAACTGTTTGCTGAGGAAGAATTGGTGAGTCACAGTGGCAGAGTTCTCCTGTCTCTCTCGGCGACACTGAGGTATTTGGTATTTACCGTGTAGAAACGGACAGATGGATGGTGCCTCATACTTTCATTTTCTGGAGCTCCAGGCTCCACTAAGTAATAAGATAGTAAGTAGTAAGTAAGATCCTTTCCTCCACTTTGATTGCAGTCCTGATTATTGATTTTTTTTCTTGGGTTTATGATATAGTCCCTTTATACCCTTAATGTATTAAACAGGTTTCAGAATGAAAATTCATTTGATTCATATTATGTTGAAAATCAGCACCTTGCTATTTACAATAGAATGTTTTATCCTGGATAATGGGTTAGAAGATAGATGGATGTTTCGTCCTGTAATAAAGATTAAATAGGAAGACTTAGGCAGATAGGCCTATAAAATTAATTTTATTGTCTCTTCTCTGGTAATTTTTAATTCTGGAAATAAGAAAACAGCATCGATCCATCCGTTCAACCTCTTGAGGCCATCCCATGGCCCCAGGCTGGGACACACCTCAGATGGTATGCCAGTCCATTACACACACACACACACACACACACACACACACACACACAATTATAGGCTACAATAAATTTAGAGACACCAATTAGCTCGCATGTCTTTCGACTGCAAGTAGAAACTGGAGCTGCCAGAAGGCACCTGTGAGATACGTGGAAAACACACACAACTTCACAGACACGGCACTGAGGTCAGACTCAAGCCAGCAGCCCCGATGCTATGAGCGAAGAGTGTTACCCACTGAGTTGAAGAAGCAACATGTAAAGACGTGTCGTTTCAAATAGGCTTAATCGCATCATTTTCGCATTATTTAACTGGATAATGAAGGGGATACATTCGCTAATCCCAAAAGAAAAGCGCATCAAAGCATGGCAGGGTAACACAGCTCGACCAAGAAGGAGGCGTGCTTAGACAGAGAAGGAGAAGTGGGGTGAGAGGACAGACAGGAACAGTCGGAGTTGGTGCGGAAACTACAGCGACCGAAACTGTGTGGAAGGCAGCGTGGCTTCATGGGTGAGGCTGCAGGCAGGACAGTATTAGCAGCATTCAGGAGCTAATGGAAACATCCGGGGCTGCACCGACTTCACCTGCTAATCGTCTTGGCAACAGAAAAGCCAAGCGCAGGCACTGACAATGGAGCGAAAGGGTGACCTTGTGTTTCAGACAGAAGATAAAGAGCACCGCCTATTTTTTATTCGGCAACTTGGTGAGGGAGATAGCTGCAGATTGTCATTCACGGCGTTTCAAAATGAAAACCGATATATGGAAACAAAAAAGCGAAAAAATAATAACCGTAGTACGGCATGTTCTGTTTTCCATTTTTTAGACAGAAATAAGATGATAATTGGCACCATATTATATAAACTCTCCCAGCTTGAGCTCTAAATAGGGGCACGGGGTAGGCTCCAAAAATGTAGCGGAAGCTCCAGCGGTCAGCATGAAAAATGAAGGAGATATTGTTTATCTCGAGCCCAGTGGGGTCTGAACCATATGGAAGACATTAAAAACATGGCAGCATCCAGGTAGAAGAAGGTACATGGATACATTAACGTTACCGGCATGCTGTCTTCCATATGGCGGCCGCATTTAGACACACACCTATACGGCGAGGTGGCGAGGAACACACACCCGAAAAGTCACAAGGTTAAGCTGCCAGGTGTTTCACCAGAACTCCTCTATTAAAGTATAAATATGGGGGAGTTTGAGCTGTGAATCTGGCAATGGAACAATTCTCCCTTATGGAGCCTGGAAATGGGCGCAGTTAGGGTGGGCAGCAGTTTAGGCCTGCAAAATCTGGAAAAATATAAAATCTTTGTGAGCAGTGTATACAGATATGTGTGGCTACAATGAGCAGTGGGCACGGCTAAATTTAGGATATGGTTGTGAGAGTGTCCCAGGTGGATAATCAGTGTTGGGGATGGGGGGGGTGCAGGGAACTGGAAAATAGCACTGGCCAAAGCCCAGGTGAAGCCCTAGGCAAGATTTACTGCTGGTTTGTGGTGGTTCGCCTCAGAAGATGAATGAATGAAGGTTACATTTTTATAGTGCTTTTCAAGACACCCAAAGCACTGTACAGAACCAATGGGGAGCCACTTCAACCCCCACCGCCGTGTATCACCCACCTGGATGATGTGACGACAGCCAATCTGCTCCAGTACGGTCACCACACAGTAGCTAAGGTAGTAAAAGGGCAGGGGAGTATTCACCAATTAGATATAGGGGATGATTAGGAGGCCAGATTTGAAGGAGCCACAGTGGGCGATATTAGCGAGGACACTAGGGTACCACCCCTACTCTTTCGAAAGATGCCACCATTGTCGCCTAATGGGTTGACCTGAGTGCGTAAGGTAAGTTGTTTTCACTGGTACAATTTGAGTCACCAAGGAGCACTTGTTGCTAAACTGCAAGAAAGCATGTTGTTGTCATTAAATCCCTTCGGACGTTCCCCCATGTCTGCCTGTCTTTGACAGGATTTCCCAGGGCCCACACAATGTCTTTAGCACATGATGCTCTCTGTCTCTTCTGCTCCAAAGATATTAAATTGGTTTGTGGTGCATGAATTTTCTGTATGAGTCCCATGCACATGAAAGTCAGACTCATTTTCTCTCCCCCCACTTACTCTCACAAAAACGCTGTCCCCCCCCCCCCACCACACCGAGCATTCTCATGATACACCCAACAGTGCAAATTCACAGTGTGTAGTGGCAGAAGAGGGAATGGAAACGCGTGCGCTAGGTTACGGCCTCATCCATCGGGCTGGACGGCCTTGCGATGGATTCATTTCCATAACGTCAATGTTGGCTGTAAAGGTGGCTGGTTACTGTGTCTCAGCAGCTCGTAGGTGGATTAATGAGGCTGCATGATAACGCAAAGAGTAATAATGCCGAAGATTTATTAACGGGCGTGTTAAGATGCCCTCAGCCGCTTTGCATAGCAAAGGTGTTTATATTTATCTTATTTCTTTAGCTCTGCAGGGGGAGTCATGAGGGACGTGTTTGTGAAGCGGGGCGTCTCGTTCCCAGGTTCATGGTTTCCAGCGGATAGTGAGACGGGATCGCACATATTCATAGCCTGATTCAAACCAGGAGGATCCAGGCAGACTATGCTGATTTATCCCTGTGCCAGCAAGCAGAATTACAATGGAGGGCTGGGCTGTCTGTCCGCCAAGCCCGAGGTTCGATGGCCGTTGTGTTGGGGGGGGTGGGCGGGGAGGGCTTGGTGACAGGCACACAGATTGATGCATGATGCAAGAACAATGGGATGGCAAAGGATGAATTTTGCATTGGGGTGCCATCCATCATGTCTCTGGTGAACATAGAGAAGACAGGCGGGGAGTAGCGTGAACATTTAATTAAAGTATTAGCAAAAAACATGCAACATGCTGACAGTCCATGATGACAAATGTTTAGAATCCTTTAGAATAACAAAATACTAATCCATACATCACAGATGTTGGATTTGGGTTCAGCACCATTGGATGTACATGTCATCGCTGATGTTGATTTGTCCCTAACAAGGACTGTGAAATAAGATTTTTCATCCCAGGCAGACTGCTACCGTATAAATATTTTAGCAAGAGAAGCACAAGCCAGCACAGTTTAAGTCGATGAATTCATTGAGTCATGGAGGAGGTCAGAGCTGCCAATGGGTCTGGCGCCTCATCAGAGAGGGTCTTGGCCAGGCAAACGGAGATGCTACACTGAGAAACCTCAGAGCGGAACAACAACGACTTTGTGCTCTTTTGCTTTGTTGATATTCCGGATTGGTTTTATACGCCATTGCTATTTTTTTCGCTTTGGGACGTCACGGGAAGGGATTCTGCGTGTCAACAGCATCGGCCTGGACCCGCATCAGACCTTTTCTGCTCTGATGAGGGAGAGGCGCTAAGCGGCTTGCAGGAGACGCCGTGTTATCACAGACCTACAGGCTGGTCCACCTTCAAATTTTAAAGCAACACAAACAAAAGCTTGACGAAGCTCCTCTGCTTAATGCGTTTGTTTGATTATACATTCGGGAGACATCGTGGTGAAGAGAACTTCGCAGCTCCAGTGTGCCAAGATATCACTGGATGCATAATCAGAGGATGATGCTATAGTATGACCAACACTCAGTTTGTAAAGTACCTGCAGTTCCCCTCATTTCTGTATGTGTCTCGTCAAGGAACAGAAGGAACTGTCATCAATCAGCACAGCACCAAAAACAACATGGTGTTCTGCGAAATGCCAAGAACTATCTGCTCATTTACAGTAACGTTTTTGGTTTTCTCCCTACGGTTTTGTTAAATTAGCATGTACTTATATTAACCATTTTGCTGTACAGGCAATTATCCATAATTTCCTGTTCTCTCTTGTACACCATAGTCAACATTTTGAGCTGTAGCTGAAGAGAGTCACTGTCTTCATTTCCACTATATCTCATCACTGAAGAAGAACCCACCACACATAGAAAAACCTGATGGAGGGTCATGACCAAATGCTTCTGCCTCATACAACTTGCAACAGGATCTCTGCAGCGTGTTTGATGGCGTTGTTAAAGTGCCCTTCATCTCACTTCCCGTTACCTTGGAAACATGAACCAGAATCTCCTGGAGAGGTAAAAGTGTTCTTCAGGACATGCCTGAATAGCATACCCATCCACTTACAGGGCTCGAGTGTCCCTCCTTATCCAGACAAACAGCGGCACATGTGTGTGGCTGCACCAGTGCTGGCTTCCTCTGTCCGTGACTCCGAAACACAGAGCGTTCTGCTACGTCGTTAGCTACACATTTCCGCCACCTTTTGTCAAAGCCTTTTCCCCCTTTAATTCTTTGACCCCTGAAACGTTTTCTGAGTGCTGTCGACTGGCATGAAGATGAAGACGCCTTTCGGCAAAGCTTAGATGTCTTGAAACCTTGGATATGGAAGAATGTAAAAAAAAACAAAAAAAAAACAGCTGTCTTCATTATCTCAGGGATGACGAAACACTGTACAGTTATGCTCTGAGATAGTATACAAAAAAAGATATCTAAAAGGAATTCAGTTTCATTCTTGGCCTTTAGCCAGCAGAGAAAGAATCTTATGCTCTCCCCCTTCATTGCCCCCCCCCCCACCCCGAAGCTTTGTTTTACTGACAGCAATGTCTGTAGAGACCCGTTACATCTCAGTGTGCAACACACTCTGTAATTCTTGCATTTTATCATTTCTACAGAATACGACTGCAGCCTGAGGAAATATGTGCAAGATGTCAGCGGGCCGTGGATGACATATGAATGCGTGGAACCATCTAGTGGACAGCCTCCGTCGCCTGGTCCGAGAATCAGCGGTAACCCTGGTTACGGCAAGATGCTGCACACCCTGTGTACTGACAGGAGTATCTAAAGCCAGATTCCCGCACATCACAGATCGGTCTACATGAGTCCGGTTCAGAGGGAATTGAATAATGACTTGGGCTTGTAGTTTGAGGGTTTGTGAATTGATCTGTGTGGTTCTGTGAATCCGTGTCTCTCCTGAAGTGTGCAAATGTGAGGAGATATGCCCGCGGATGTCGATATGTGTCAGTTACCAGATGTCTGCTTAACTGATCTTTCCCACCTTTCTCCTCTGTCATCCTAGCCTCGCTTATCCTTATCTGCTTACTTGACTGCCCCTTTCTCAATCGCTTCATCTTAGCTGTGCCATTCTGGTCCCTGGAATGACCTTGGCAGGACAAACAATGGATTATTCTCGATGGATTATTTGGCACTTTCGTCAGACGCTCGCAGTGTTCAGTTGGGCATCCGAAAGGTGAATTACTTTGAACGAAAACACAGCCATATATCACCAGCCAAGGTCAAGACGATCCATTCAGCCCCCAATTCCCAGGCATAAGAAGACTTGATTTCATCAGCTAAAGATACAACACCAGACGCTTGACTAGCTATAGAAAAATCCATGCGATGTCTTAGACCTTAGACCTTTCTCAGAGGAAAGCTGTGGACAAGATCAGACACCGAAGTACAAAGAGTAATG
Organism: Mormyrops attenuatus; assembly: GCA_026777985.1. Taxonomy (NCBI): domain Eukaryota; kingdom Metazoa; phylum Chordata; class Actinopteri; order Osteoglossiformes; family Mormyridae; genus Mormyrops; species Mormyrops attenuatus. Next base: position 25,007,564 of record JAODKC010000021.1, on the reverse strand, counting down.
TTCGGCAAGAGGGGAAGTTTCCCTGAGGAAGCAGATACCATAAAGTATTTAGATATTTTTGGTCACTGCAGGTATAGTCATATACCTTGACACGCGAGTGAACTGTATAAACATGCTCATAAACTGTGATGTTTTTTCAAAGCACAACATTGCGCTGTGATGCAAAGCTGGCGCATCTCACAATTTTTCTTGCGCATGTCTGTCTGTGTGGGTGACTGCAAACAAATAGGGGGCATTTTTATAAAGCTTGCGTGTCCGATTGTTTATCTCAAGCGCTCCCGGTTATGTACCCTGATTGCGAATGATTCATGTGGCCGAAAAGTGAGATTGACAGGAAGCTAAACACAGACGGTGGCTGGCCTCAGTTATTAACCATTTCGAACTGTCTGCATGCATATAAAACCTGACTGCTGTTTATAAGAGGTACATGCTCTCGGTCCAGAGGACAGAAGGTGGACATGTATTATTATGACTCTACACCCTTAACACACCCCTGTGGCGTTTTCATTATACTTCAGGCAAAAAGAAATCGATAACAAAATAAATCAGTCACTCAGGCTAAGTACTGATGGCAGCACTCAGCTTATCCTGCTGCCCCCACATCCAGATAATTAGGGTTTCACATTTTGTTAAAGGTAAAGACGCAAGGCGCCTTCTGTGGCGAGAAAGGCCCATGGTGGCTTCTGCAGGCACACTGCATGGATTGCCCCCCCCCCCGCCATCTACTTCAGCATAGGCCCGCAGGCACGGCCTTCAAATCCGATGCCTTCCAAATCTGCCTTTTGCTGCCTGAAGGGAAGATGGTTGCCGTGCAATCTGGTGAGGAAATCATGGAAGTCGCCATCAGTTCATTTATGCGATGCGATGTCTGAATAAAATAAATTATTGACCATAATCAGTAGGGCCCAGGAGTGAGAGGCAATTCATATCAGTGCCCATCAACTTATTAGGCAACAGAGGCGACCATATAGGGCGCCATCTTCTGGAAGGGCACATTGACCAAGAATGATTCACATTGAATATTTACGAATGATTTTTGTTTGCGTGTCTGTAATAATATTTCATATTATTTCACATCAACTGATGGCGAGTGCAATGAAGTATCATAAAGCATAAGAGATCAGATGAGATGAAAGACTGTACGCATTGGGGACAAAAATCCTTAGAGGTTACATATTAATCTGATATAAATTCAGCTAGGCAAGGGAATTGGAGGGGGAGGGAATTTTATGGAACTATTAAATCTAGTGAGAGAGATTAATTTTGGGTCAGGCAATTCTGCCAGTGTTTTCTTAAAAACATGCTTAAAATACATAAGGCGGTTTGACTAAATAACATTATCTTAGCTGTTACATCCTAACTGTCTTGATCTGTGGATTATCTCTAATTTCATAGCAGAGCGACAGCAGCAGGAGATGCACAAACCGCTGCTGCACATTCCGAATGCAGTAAGGAGCAGCTTTATGGCATAGGATCTGATGAGAGCATTAAGGAAACAAAATGTAAAGAGGGTTTATTTTTTTGTGTTAGACTAGAGATAAATTCATACATTTTCATTCCTCTGACCTAACAGCGATCCACAGTGTGACTGCTAATGATATTTGACGTTTCTGTGCAAATGAGCCACGACGTGTGAGGCTGAAGCTGCCTGAAGTCACTTCCTACTGTGTTCTGGCGTGTAAGTGGCATCAAAGGCATACGTTTGGGTAGCGCTGCGCTCTCTGTCTGTGCTCCAGTTCTCACTGGGGGTGATCTTTGTAGCTGAGAGACAAAACACCATTAGAATGATGCTGTTTGATAAATATTGTGGATGGTTTGGATCCTTTATTTGTTTTGCATTTCGTTTGCTTTGTTTTTTTGTGCCACTTTATCGCAGCCGTTTCATTACAGTGGCTGAAACAAACCAAAGATAAGCATTGCATGGTTGTTTTTCTCAACGTGGATGTATGTTTATTTGTCTGCCATCCTTCAGCTGTTTCACAGAGAAATGTTCACCGTCATTCTTATTATTCATGATATTGGTGGGTTGTTGCAGCTGAATTTGAAAAAGGACCTGAAATGTCATATCAGGGGTGTCAGGTCCGGGCTGACGGCGAGCAGGGAAGCAGGCGAGCAAGCCAAGGTCGCAGGGAAAACGGGATTTATTGTAGAAAGCCACAGGTAGACAGGGGATCCACAGCACCGACTTCCACTAACATCAATGACAGAACTGGGGAGACCGACTAGAACGCAGACTAAATACACAGGACTACAGGCAAATAAACTGGAACAACAGGTAAAACGGCAGGATTCCACATGAGGTAAACGAGCGGGGCGTGATTCACATAGGGGCTGAACAAAGGATCGTGACAAGGGGACGTGAGGTAAAGCACGGCATATAGAGTGCCCGGTGCTGCCGTAAAAAACATATTTGTGCATAAATTTGACCTTGATTATGAAATAAAGCAGCAAAAGAATGATGTTGGGTAGGTATTCATACGCAGCCACACCGCTGGTAAAGCTGGGCCCGTGCAAGGAGACAGGCATTGTGATTTTGTGATCAGACAAAAGATTTGAAAAGGTTTCTATTTCCTTTTAGGTGTTTATTTCAGACACAGAGAAAGAGAGCAGTCATTCAGGTGTACATTGGATTCAGAAATTGAACTGGGAGATTAAAAGATAGCTGACTCATTACCACCGCCCCCAAAAGTGGGAGATCACCAGAAGCACAGAACTGAGTGAAGATAATTGACTTTACTGCCTTTGTCAACAAGCAAAGAAAACATATTTCAGTCCTGAAATGTTGAGTTAAATAAGAGCAAGACCCAGGCCTTGTCTGGAGTGGCAACTGGGATATAGAGACATGATATCTTCTTGCATTCCAGCATCATTCAATGACTGAAACTAAGATGGAGGTCAGGGAGAGAATTCCTACCAGTCTAATATAGATCTATTAACTATTTATTTCATCTATACAGCATCAGGTATTTTTCGATGGGTTAATGATCGGGGAAAGCTGCCAAGAAGAAAATGACATTTAAGAGGTACTGTAACCAAATAATGGAAAAAGTGGGATGATGTCCCAGTAAATATGAATACAGCGAGAATCCCCAAAAGTTCTGCTGATGTGTTTCAAGAAATGGAAGCCACTAACCAAAGATGAGGGATGACAGATTTGTCCCTGATGAAGGTGTTACCAGGCATGAACAGCGCCCAAGGATCAGGGCTAATCCTGAAATTGGTTCACTGCCTGCAGAGGAGCCACAATCCCTAGTCAAACATATCTAATCTGATATTAAATTAGTTAATCCAATACTGAGCTGCAGATGTTTTACAAAGCGTCAATAATCCTAATCCAGAGTTTCCATTAAACTGAGATGAATCATTTGTCAAAAACAGAAGGAGGCAAATCATCAGTGAGGGTCTGGATTTAGATGATGTCTGCGTCGCCATGGCAATTGACCACCGACCCACTGACTATGAAATCCTCAAGTAATAAAGCCTAGTTTTTCCAGACTGAGCTGATGATCATGATACGGTGTGCAGGCAAGTGTGTTTGGGGTCTGTAGTTTTCAGGAATGGTTTATGGTTCACACCGGCCTACAGGGTTTTAACCCCCAGTGTTGGGCATTTCAGGTCCAGAAACTACAAATCCAGACCAAGATTTTGTTTCTACCAACCTGACTTGCAAGTACATTTACAAGTTCTTTAGTTTGTTTGAACCCTGTCATTTTCCTGTTGTGGCAACTTGTGATGATAAAAAGTTCTGGTGTAAGTATTATCGGCTCTGGGAGTCTTTTCTCACCATCTAGGCCATGAGGCAGCATTTGCTTCTTCCATCTGGACAGAAATATATATGGCCTCTGCCATTGACACGGAGCCTTGTTGCTATGGAGATCTGCAGATTTAGGGGAGCCCTGGAGCACAGTACAGACCAAGTAGAAAGTGATCACTGGTATTGCGTCATGGATCATTGTGTCACCAGCAGCTAAGGAACAACCCTGATGCAGTGTGCTGCATCCATTTAATGCATTTTGATTCTATAAAAAAAATTCTCAATTCATTTTTTTTGTATTTCATGAAGCAATTTTGAGCTGATAATAGGTGGTTTCAGCAGTGATGGTTACAAAAAACTGTGTTTTGGTCACTGTAGAGACTAAAGGGCCAGACAGGCATTCTTAGAATGAAGTCACCCTGCCAACGAAACATAGTTCTATGAAACAGCATAGGACTTAAACCTGAAGAGGACTAAAAAAAGACAGGTTCTCCAAAGGCATTTCTGTTGTTTCCGAGGTAACGCGAGGAACCCTGCCAAGCTGGGGGATTTTATAACGTCGAGTACTGGAGCGGACGGTTATGGAACTCAGGGGCGTTGATTAAGAGTAAATGGACGTTGACAGATTCCAGATTAAACATACTCTCTAGACCTGACTAATAAAGCAGAAGTCT
>JAODKC010000021.1:24965309-25003036 GCA_026777985.1 Mormyrops attenuatus | reverse complement strand
TCCAAGGCCACATCTCAATCATCACTGAATTCAGTAATCACTGGTGATCATCATTAGATTAGTCACTTCCTATAAACTTCCTATAAACGTATTTAGTTTTGTTGCCATATTTTAATTCATTTATTTTATTTGGAATTATTTCATCTAGCAAAGGATTGTAATGGGATTGAAGTTAATTAGCTTAACTTTTTGGTTTCGAAAATTACACTCGTTATTATTATTATTTATGAAGCACAGAGTTACATGTCTTTTTGAGGCTGAGCCGACTGCCCATTTTTACGCAATACTGTGCTTCCCTGGAAGCAGAGCAGTCGTGATGATAAAGGCCCCATGGGGGCAGACCGATTACCGTGAACAATTCCATCATCCAAACACAGGGCCAAGATCAGGATTTAACACTGGGCATAACGAAACAGAAAAAACGTCACAAGATTCCTCACTGTGAAGATCAGGGGGTTCTGAAATAATACTGCAAGACAATAGCATAGGTCGAGAGTTTTGGCACGCCCTGCATACCGAGCTTTACGGGAAGCATGCCTTACATTGGCCTAATCCGTGCGTGTGCATGCTCAGAACATTAGGCGGTTTGGGCTTGGATAGCAGGACATTGGGGTTCACATCAGTAAGCCCCATTTGTCAGGGTTTGTCCTTATGCAGCCCCTCTACTGGCTGTGTACCAGGAGATAGTTGTTACAAAGAAAACCAACTTGGATTTTTTTTTTTTTTTAATTTTTAGCTAGAAAAATATTTTTGCTCTAATCAACATGGTTAACACACAACCTATTAGTGATTTATGGGTGATATATTATAAGAATACATATTTAAGAAAACTCGTACTTCAATTTTCTTCGTTACTCCCGGAGCTGCTACGTTTTTCTGTTAGTAAAATTGGTTCTAATTACCACGGATGTCCTACGGAGGGAGGTAGTGGTACATGCGTCAATCTACGGTTCACATTTCTTTCGACATTAGAGGCAGCTTGCTTTCTGGAAACCACAAGTTGTACCAGCAGACACATATCTCTTGCTTTTGCTCAATATCTTTTCTATGGGATTCTAAATGATTATGAATGGTTTGGAGAACACATGCAACTCACACGAAAACAGCTCCCGGCAAACTTCTTTTAACTTTTGTTTTTTAACATCTGCCAAATGATCTTGAAAAAGAACCATCATTAAAATCACAAAGTTCGCTAAGTTTTGTTTTCTATTACAGAGTTAAAATGTTTTTGTGTAACTTATTGATGGTCCTGACCCAGCTCATTATTGCAGTTCTTGCGATGTGACAACAGCATATGTACAACATGCAATGTCAATAATAATATTGCACATTGTGAAAGCCCATTTTTAAGAGCAGCATGGGGAGCACTGGGTAGCACTGTGGCCGCACACTAACTGTTCGTATGTGGGGGGGCTTTGCATGTGCCCCCCCACCCCCGTGTGTGTGTGGGTTTCCGTCGACAATCCAAAAAAATTGACCGTATGTGTGAATGACTGTGCACCCTGCCCCGTGCGGGATTGTTTCCTGCCTCACGCCCATTATATAAATAAATAAAAGATTACTAGATCAATATAAGCGATAGTGACAGCTCGTGTTATAGAGCAGCCAGCGTAAACCTATGTTTGGGTGATACAACACCGGTTCTGGGACCTTCTTTGCTTTCTTGGATTTCCACCATCTAGTGGCCATTGGCAAGAAATTCTCACTGGAGGCTGTTCAACGGCATCAATGGACCACAGTGGGTTACAGTGTAAATTAGAACTAACAGTAATTTAAGGTACTTTAATTACAAAAAAATTAGTGTCATTTCAGATTCCTGTCAGAAAGTCTGCTCTGATTGTTGCAGTTGTGTTGAAAAACATCAACTTCCCAAAAGTATCTATCTTGGCTCAGCTCAGTTTAACAGCTTTCACAGCAAATTTGTCTTTAAGTAAAAAACTAATACAGTAATAATTACCTGTCTGCTGATCCAGTCATCTAAGCTGAACATTGTTTTTTGTGCTTCATATGAAACTGGATTCATTTCTCAAGCAAATACTCGTAAAAGTCCCAGTCATGTGAAAACTAATAGCCATTTTAAAACTGAGTGTAAACAATGCATTTTACTACTTCCGGTTACCTCAATATTAGCCTAAATGGTCTCAGTAGAGGACAGGTTAGGTCACATGATTTCATGCAGATCTCTAAATGTAGTTTGTAATAGAGAACTAGCCAAAGTCAAACCATTTTTTCTACCTTACTACCACTGAAAAATAAAATGCACAGATCTCAAATAAAAAATAGCTAACATTATCAGTCATCCTTGTTACATGAAATATTAATTAAAATAAATGATGGTCCCTCTGTGTACTATAAATAACATACTCGGGAAAATGTCTTCCTGTAAAAAGTAGACAAGGCACGTCTTCACCTGAGAAACTGGCTCCTGACCTTCTAGCACGAACCCAGGAACACAAACTTAAATATGCAGTACAGGCATCCAATCTCTGGCACCTGCATCTGACAGTTCCAACACATACCAGTATGTATATTTTTCAATGACCTTGTATGCCGTCTGCAGTTACACATGTAAAATAACAAAAAGCTCCTTTATCTGAATGTGAAATGAAAAATTCTTAGTTAGTGCAATGTTTTGCTTTTGAATTCTGTTGCATTATATGAAATAACAAATTTTATGATGGCGCATGGAGTGGTTTAATGGTAGGTACAGTGATGTCACAGGAAGTATGTAGACAGCTCAGTCTTCATTCTGCCACTCACATACATGCACAAGACTCACCAGAACTTTCTTAAACATGTATAAAATATCAAAGGCAGACACTTGACAAAAACTGATAGCTGTATGTAGGATAAGCTAATTAGTAGAAAAAGTAATTAGTAGAGTGGAGGATCCCTCTTCTGTCATCGGTACGACTGAAGTCTCTCGATGTATTTCGAACCTGAATAGAAAAATAAGATTCTGAATTAAACTACCAATGTAACTTGGCATTTTGTGTATGCCTGTGTACCATATATAAAATAGAATTTACACTCTTTTAAAAAGCTAATGTGACAGAATTTGAAAACAAACTGCAAAAAAATAAAAAAATAAAATAGCATAGCTACTTCCATTAACAATAAGTTCCAGTTCCCAATAACAATTCCCTAATATCCTTGAGTGCGTTACAGGACCTGATTATTGTAGTCAGTTTGTCTCACACACTGGGATTTTTTCCAGCTTCCCTCCCTGCTATCAATTGTACGTGCTTGACCCAAATGGGGAATTTGTTAAATGTCCATCCCCTGCCATCGGATCTGCGCAAGATGCAGAGCGAGAAAGGTCACATAGCTATCTGAGCACAGATTTCTGTGCAGTGGGGTGCTCGGTGACGGGCGGGACAGGAATAGCACGGCAAAGTCATACATCAAATGATTTGGGCCAAAGGGGAGCTGCAGGTGATGTCACAAAGCTGATAAACATAACAATATACACTCAGTGGCCGCTTTACTAGGTACACCTGATTCTTAAAGCCTGTTCCTCCAGAGTGTTGTGCCTGCAACTGAATACAAACAGCAGACAGAGGATGAAGAGGCTCACTTGTGGTTTTGCTAAGATACGTGATCTAAGTGATTTTGAACGTGCTGCGATTGTTGGTGTGACACGTGATGGTTCCAGAAACTGCCACCTTCCATGGGATTTTCACGCACTACAGTGTTTGTGGTTTACGGAGAATGAGGCATTAAACAGAAACATCAAGTTAGCCGCAGTTCTGTAGCCAAAAACACCTTGTTAATAAGAGAGGTAAGAGGAGATTCAGCTGGGGTCAATCTGTGGGTTAGAACCCATGTGCCCATGACCAGGAGGTTGCTTGTTCAAATCCTGTGTTGGCTGAAATGATATTACTGTCATTAACCCCGAAGGCTCCATGAACTGGCTAATCCTACTAAATGAACATGTCTAGCCTTGAAGCAATTCTGAAGGCAAAAGTGGGTCCTACCCAGTACTAGCTTGGCATACCAGATAAAGTGGCCGCTGGGTGTAAATTTATATAATGCACTCCTCAATTAAAAACAGCAAACCAATACAGTATAATCTCACTTAAAGATTTGGGTGTCTGGTTAGACCTTATTCCTGGGCCGAAACTGTGTTGGAGAAAATTATTATTCCGTATTTGTACTTGTTGTACGTATCTGTACAGATGCAAGCAGACATCAGATTGCCAATCAGCATTCATACCTCTGGATAACTGTACAGAGTGTCAAAGTGTATAAAGTAAATGGTGAAAGTTGCCTGGATAGTTGCTCAGTGCTCACAATGCTGAGATGTGGATTTTGGGAAGCTGTACTATATTACTCTCCCCACATTTACACCTGTGGGAGCAAATAATTAAACAGAGAAATCCCCCGACAAATCTGATAGCGGAATCTTAACGAAGCGGCCGAATGAAAGCAAAACAGACCCGTCTTTACTCGCAGTCTGTATATACCAAGTAATAAAGCCGCAAATGCAGTGGTGACCATCAGCTATAAATGTCAAACAATCGCTGGCTCCAGATGTCGGAGCTTATCAGACTTTAGTCATTACGGCCACATCCTTTCACTAATCTTTCAATTCCAAAGCTTTGCTCCATCTTAATGCCTTTTGGGGATCACTTTCAATATTAAAGTCATCGTTTGGCAGTCGCCTTATTCGCATTCTTGTTCCACGGTGCCAAAATAAATGCCTTTTGCGGAGACTAAAAAGAAGAATCGCGATTCCATGAATCGGCCCATATGCTAATAACCCGACGTAATGAGAATGGAGATCTTCCCAGGTGCCAGGATGCTTTGTAGTACGGACAGTGTCCTACGCTTTCCACTGGCTGCCAGAGAGAACTTCTGCTTTTTTTGAGACGTGAAACTGGAGAACCAACGGGGGAGCTTAAGGTTCCCGTGCTGGACTCTCGATATCAATTATACCCGAGACCACCTATATAGGACACAGCCATCTGGAGAAACCCAAACAGCCCTCCATAGCTGAGTTCCCTTTCTTGGTCGCGGGGTGAAAGGAGCAAACTCAGCAGTCAGTGAGACTGAGAATGGCAACCCTGTATAACATGTAGTTATAATAACAATAGTCCTAGATGTAGGACCAAACCAATCTGTGTGTATTCAACCCTCCCCCCCACTTGCCACCAAGCTGTAGCAGTTAAGGCAGCATGTGTCTTGAGGTCCTGCAATGGGCATAAATTACTGGGGTGCCAATAATCAAAACTGGCTAATATAACCCCCCCCCCAATAATCATGTCTCCCCCTAAATGAGTGGAGACCTCAAACCCCCCCAATGTTCAAACCAAAGTTACGCCCTTGGGTTCTGCCCCTAGAATCCCCTTTTTGAACCCAAGTGTGAATACCTTGCAGCTCAGCCTTAATGGCACGGCTAATGAGTCATGTTTGGGTCATTAAAAGGTGCTTGAGGAGGAAGAGGACAGCAAAGCGGTGGGGTATGATGGAATAATCACAGAGTGGTGTCACTTTTGCGCATCACCTCAGCGCTGTGCCGGATCCTTTCTGCCACCGGTGCTAGAGGTCGCCTCAACCGTCATGTGACTGTTGAACAGGCGACGACTCACACGGCCTTGCCTCTGAGTAAACAGCGGAAGAACAATTTGTTCTTAATGCCTTTGATGAGGAAAAGACTGAAGGGGCTCAGGGGGGCAGATTGTTTAGGGCCACCAGTGAGCGACTGGGCCTCGGGCATCACTCCGGGTTGGATTCTCCTCTCGTATTTCGCTGTAAAAGCACATGTGACCTCAGTATAGCGGCGTTGGGTTCAGAGTGGCATCCCGGCTGCTGCCGTCGTGCGTCATTACCGCCGCGTCATGGCCACGGCCCCCGTGTCATTGCATTTTGGGCCCCGTGCTGCGTGACAGGAGGGTGTCAGGACTCAACGGCAAACAGTAGCTGGCTGTACGGCGCGTCACTTTAGGGACCATTTGTCATTCGGGAAGCTCGGCACCTTTAACAACCTTAACCTCCCCCTCAGTTGGAATGAAGTGAGGCCATGTTACTGTATATAGGATGGGATGGATTTCTACATGCATCCATGTGTCGGTAATGCTAATACCCAGGTATCCCAGAATTAACTTTATTTTACAGTTAATATCTCCTTGGTTATATTACTTGTCTTGAAAACACATTTGCCCCCCAAAAACATACTAGTTTACTAGGGGCATAGGAACCGGGGGATGGGGGGGGGTCGTATACCCCCCTCAATATTTAATTTGGGTTCATTCTTCCCCCCAATAAACAAACTTCTGTATCTATACTATTAAGTTGTGTGTGTCCCAAGTATCTCTAACGTCTTTTGTACGACACTGAGCACTGGCGTCTTTCTAGAAAAGTCACTGAGTTAAATAGCAGCTTTTGGCAGGCTTTCGCACATGGTAGGGGTTTTGAACATCGGTGCGCAGGACTCGCATGTTCCTCGTCCCGCGTATTTCAGTCTCGTGAGTGGAACAAAATGCAGCCAGTTATTTGTCACTTAAAAAGTTCTTTTTTGAATCGTTAGGAGAGATGGAAGAGTTGAAATTATGCCCCCACTTCCAGTGGCGGGGGATTGACGCAGGCTGGTCCATTAATTAACGCTGCTCCTCCGGCCCACTCGCCGTTCGCGAACGGCATGCGAACTGCTCTGCGGGCAGCTCCCATTTCAAAGTCAAGTCCTTAGGACCAGCTGTGTAGCAAGAAACACCGGCATTTCTCTTTTTTTTCATGAACTAATGCTTTGGCTTTTGAAATGAAAGCTGTGCAGAGCAGGCAGCACAAATCGCCAAAGAAAGAGAGCAAGAAAAAAAAGTCTTTCCTTGTTTGATAAGCAGCAGATGTTTCAGTGGATTCAGTGAGACCGCTGACAGTTTTTGAAATGTGACAGCCTGTGAGCGAACTGCATGTGTGTCACTGTGTCAGTGTGTGTGTGTGTTATGTATATATTACATTGTGGGGACCGAATGACGTTGCGGTGGAAAATTCAACTCTATAAAAGTCTGGGAATGCAATCAAAAAACTAGAAATGGCAAAAGTATTTTGTTTGGTTAGTTATGGTTAAGGTTAGGCCTGAGTAGGGTTATGCCCACAGAAATGAATGGAGAGCATGCAAACGTGCGTGTGTGTGTTTGTGTGTTTCATATCTTTTAACATAATTTCATGCTTTAAAATTCATTCATAAGGAACACCCTAAAACTGCTTTAGTCAGATGTAATCCATGTGAAAGCTGTATATTAAATTAAATTTTTCAGCAACACAGTTTAATGCAGTATGCGATTTCATTGTCCCCTTCTGCAGTTTCGCTCCCCACGTGACAACCTGGATTTACATTCTTCTGAAATCCTTTAATCTCAGTGTCCAAGGTGCTCTTATCCCTCCCAATCAAAACAGTCATGTTGACAGGTCCGCAGAATCAAAACACTTGTACAACTATTTCCATGTTTACAATAGCCAGTAGCCATAATTGGGCTATCCGTGACTTCAGTGAGGAAGGGTATCGGACAGCATTTAATTAAAGGCGAAAATCTCGTGACACTTCGGTAATCTTGTGAGCTGCAAAGGATCTACTTCCTGTACATGATGTGCATCGCCGGACCTGCTTACTGGGTCGTCGTTGAGGGGCCTGTCTCAATTTGACCACAGATAAATCAGCGAAAAGTTGATTTATTCAGGACAAAGCCGCCTGCTGTCACCTGTCAGTAGTGGAGGTGACCTGCCCTTCGCGGTCCCCTCTGGATTAAGTCACTTCCTGTTTGGAGTGCCGCAGGTCTGTTTGGCATGCGGAGGGTCTGTGTCAAACACGTGCATGACCCGGCTCCGCTTTAATCAGGACTTCTCCTTCCAGAAACATGGCCACAGCACCTGTGGCAATGCAGTATTAATAAAAGCTGATTTCTTTCTTACTATATAATGAGTAATTATTTACTTAAATGGTTGCACTTCACTTGACGAGGCACAAATATAATATTAAACTATTAATTATATATTAATTAAGCACAATCTAAGTCTTAGTTACATACTGATCTCATGTCAATTCATCATTAATGAACTGTGACACGTGTTTTATCTCAAGGAATTACTATATCTAATTCTGTAAACCTTTGTGAACTACTGAAGGAACTACTGAGGAATTAATGAAGGATCAAATCATGAATAAATAAGTGAGATACTGATCATGTTTGTTCATCATTAATGAATTGTGATGCATCTTTCATCTCAAGTAACCATTATATTTGTTCAGGATTTGTACTTCAGCAGTAACTCAGCGATCACCAAGTTTTTGTCCCCTATCAAGTAAAGTGTTACCACTTAAACACTCTTTTCCGTATAATTAAGCCTTATTAATCTCAGTACAGTACTCCATACTCACTTCCCTTTTTGAAAAGCTCTGTCACCATTTGTGTCCACACTACTATGTGATAACATAACATGCCGTCACTAATGATGCCAATTTACACTTCACTGCAAGCCACTTACAGGGGTGCTTCAGATACGCAATTGTCATGCCCCGCATGCTAAGCATTACTAACTTGGGAGATAACTGCTGCGACACACGGTCTTCCTTTGTCACTGTGAGATTTGTCACTTCAAAGGTGGTCCTTTAGTGTGACAGGGACCAGCTCACCAGAAAGGGTGTGAAAGCTCATCAAGGCACATGTGATGACGGTCCTTGGTATAGTGTGCATCTTCTGTCTCTTTTAGGTGACCAAAACATAATAGATATTTAACGAAAGATTTCTAAAGATCAGTTCCAATCATCCCCAAGCAACTGCAAACTTCTGTCAGGGAAATTCTGAAAATCCCGTCTCAATGAATTTTTTCATGGGGAAAAAAATGTTCAGAGAACAATTTGCCAATTCAGTGATGAGCCGTCCTTTCTGGCCAGTAACATTTCCACCCCCTACAATGTTCACGCACTCTGAGTGGGAGCACCAACCCAAGAGCCGTGACTATTCTCACCATCTGGCCTCATGGAGCTGGTGCGCTTTTTCAGCGATGGTGAGGCCATGTGTGGCCTGGTATGGCACAAGGGCGTATTATAAACAAGCTACAGACCTGGTAATAACACACAACAGAAAAAAGACAAAGGCGAATGATTGAAACAGCTCAAGTTTCCTGCTAACACCTTGGCTGCTCTTACCCCTCTTCTGAGACTGTGAAGGAGGTGTCTCCCTTTGCTTAATGTCGGCCCATTTGGTACCAGGGGAAGGAGAGCACAGGACTCTCCCAGGTAGCAGATAATGGATCCAACACCTCTGTGGCTCAGATTAGGCTGATGGTTACGGTGTGTTGGACCTTGATGGTATGTAATGACTTACTACTGGGCACAACTGTCAAATCTACCACTAGCAGTGACCTGCAAGGAGGTGTGAACCATTAGATCCTGGTGAGTGGCGTTGAGAGGCAACAAGATTTGAAGCTTCTGCCCAGGATGTGGATATTCTGAAAAGTAGGAGGTGGCGAGGAGAACAGAAAGGGTGGGTGTTCTCTGTTGACATTTTTTGGGGTGTTTAACAGAGGAAGTACAATCTAAGGGTTTTAGATACACCAGTTTGAAGGCCAGATGAGTTCCTACAATTAGTAAGTTAAATGTACTGATCTCAGAACTGCAGATGTTGTTAGAGACTACGCTTCGCATTGCGACTTGCATGAGCACAAATTCGCTTATCAACAGTGCCGATCCCAGAGCTATAAATTGGCCTGGCAAGCGTGTGTGCTAAGGCAGAACATTCCAGCCCTGGCCATGGACCCGGGATTTCTTGTTTGGGATCATGTTCCACGCAGATTAGAAAGTTGGACAGGGAAAAGACGTTCTGCCGAGATGACAGATCCGAGCAACCTGTGCTGCGATACGGTGAACCGGAGACCACAGCTAATATTTGCCATCTGGGGGGTACAGAAAGAAGCAGGATGGGAACAAGCCACCATATAGAGGGTAACTTTAATGATGGGGCGCAAATATAGTAATACTATTAATTAGGCATTAATTAACCACAAACTAAGTCTTAGTTACATACTGATCTCATGATAATTCATCATTAATGAATCATGATTTAATTGTGATGTTTTATCTCAAGCAGTTACTATATTATTACTATATCTGTTAATTCTGTAAACATTTGGGAACTACTGGAGGGACAAGTCATGAATAACACAAGTTAAATAATGACCTCATGTTTCTTCATTATTTATGAATCATAATGTATCTTTTTCCCCAAGCAGTTACTATATTTGTTACTATATCTGTTAACTCTGTAAACCTTTGTGAACTACTGATGGAGCTACTGACGGAACAACTCATGAATAACACAAGTGAAATACTGATCTCATGTTTGTTCATCATTAATGAATCATGAAGCATCTTTTGTCTCAAGTAGCATCTACATTTGATGTGATTTGTTCTTGATATGATATGATTTGTACTTCAGCAGTAACTGAGTAATTACCAAGTATTTTTGCCCCGTCAAGTAATGTGTTGTACTATTGCATATAGTCAACTATATATGGGGTCTTTCCTCATTTATAAAACACTCTGACTTCTAAATAACTTAAACTAATTAGTAAATCATCAATAGTAACAAAAAATTGAAGTTCTTTAAAAGATGCCCACATTGGAGAAAAGGGACGGGGTGGGATCTTTGATGGGCATGAAAATAAAATCACAAACAATTTCACACAACTTTCCACAGAGTGGCCAGTTAATCCCTGCAGTCGGATGCCAGCCGGATCACTAACATGCCGCGTGCCTGACCAGCTGAGTCAGAGCCTGAAAGCAACGTGGTGGTGGGTAACTCCCAGAGTGCCCAGCCGCTCTCGCCAGCGGCTCCGGATCTGCGGGGCAACAAAGGACAGGGGCAGATT
This sequence comes from Mormyrops attenuatus, assembly GCA_026777985.1. Taxonomy (NCBI): domain Eukaryota; kingdom Metazoa; phylum Chordata; class Actinopteri; order Osteoglossiformes; family Mormyridae; genus Mormyrops; species Mormyrops attenuatus. Next base: position 24,992,170 of record JAODKC010000021.1, on the reverse strand, counting down.
TTGCGGCCCCTGTCTGCAAAGCGTCTGGTGTGCCTACATGGCTGCTGGGAAAAGCTTGTCTGAAATGGCAGAAATGGAAACCACACTGGACTGGTCACATGACTGAATGGCTGGCTAGCATTAATATTCATGAGGTTGTGTTAAAATCCGACATAATGAGTCAGTGCTGTACAGTGTTAGCAAATTTGGTATGATTTTTTGGCAAAACCCGCAACCTTTGGCGATACAAATCCTGAAACTTTGTCTTTTAGGCAGAACTCAAGCCTCACTCAGCCCTTAGAATTACAAGTAAAAAAAAATTAGCCAATCATTCAATTTCAGTCTAATCATCTGCAAAAACAGAAGTTGAATAATTATCCTTGTGACAAAAAACCAAACAGGGCTGTTGCAGTTGTCCCTCCAGGATTACCAGTTAAGAAGAGTTTCTTTATATCTAACGAGAGTGGGAATTGCTTCTTAGTTTCAGTATTTGGAAATCCCCATTTGAAAAACATAATGTTCATGATGCAGTCATCCTGCTTTTATTGAACTGATTCATGAAGACAGAAGCAAGACTGCCTCCGTTTTCCTGATAATTATGACATCCTCTCATATTTGGCAGATGGTGTCATAAGTGGTTAATTAGGGATTACAGAGCTCAATTTTGCATGGTTAAGAAACATTCTTTCCAGGTCATTCGACAAATGATAATTGACCAAGGAGACAGAAGAGGAGCTCCGGGCAGTCATGTGTCCCTCATGCATGGTAAATTTTCCTCTCCCTGGCATCTTCAACCTACAGGTCATCCTTAAAACCTGTATAAAACACTTGACTCAAGCTCTATTTTGTAAGTGGAGAGCAGTGTATCTTCTGTGGATTTTCAGCTGTGGTTAAACGTTTCTTCCAGTAAGATCGTCGCCTATTTTCCAGCCAAGAAACTGACCTGGTTTTCATCGTTGGATGCTTTCGTTGCTGCAAGACAACCGACGTTAGTACCACATCCACAAGACTAGCTGACATCGTCAGCATTTGGAGGTACTACACCAATACTAACATGGCCTTTTATTTTGCAAAATCAAGGCCTGGAACTAAAAAACAAAATGATGCCTTATCTGCAAGTTTCCTTCTTAAAACGTGAAACAAAACCCAAAGTTAAAAACAACCTAGAATGGGTCTCCTCACACATAGAGTGGAAGAAGGTCACAGGGAGATGGACTGTTTGGATGGAGGTTATTTATGAATGACTGCCTCCCCCTGAGTCACAGTTGCTGGTAGGGCTGCCTGGACCCCGCCCTGCCCCGGGGGATAGAAAAGTTGGTCATCGGGTCAAAGACCATTGGGAGTGATGGGCCAACAGGTGGGCCGCACGGGGCCCCCGGAAGCCTGAAAGAGCCCCACGTTGGCCGCACCTGGCCGGGCTGTCAGTCAGTGTGCGCTCCCAGCACGTGCTGCGTCAAGAAGCATCCGGAGCTCTTACTGGCGTTGGCCAGAGGATCTATAAATACAAGGTGTACCCCCTCTGCGGACGGTATTCCTACAGACACTCTGGGGAGGGACATCAGGCGCCATTTTTCCTTCCCAATTCATCTCCCTTGATTCCACTAAAGGGATACTGGATGGATAACTGCTTGGGTGGCACTTCTGAGTAGCCTTGGGATAGGTATTCAATGTCCGTTCACTCTACAGGCAGTAAATATGTGGAGATTTCTGGCTTTCGCCAAGGGGGCAGCGTGTACATTTATTTTAAAATTTCACTGGTTATTTTAAAGCGAAACCCGAACGACAAATGAAAGGTTTAGGTACGGACGCTGGTTTTGAATCTGGGTGGTTCAAGATTGTTTGTTCAGTGTCTGTGTGCAAAGAAAACAGGTTTGCTGTGATTTAAAGAGACGGGTACGTTTCCTGCAGCTGTCGCCGCTCCATTTAGGGCAATGCTCTGACCCTTGTCCCTTCATGAAGGAGTCCCTTTGGAGCAGACCAGTGTTTCCCAATCTGGTCCTCAGGGACCCCGTGATGGTCCATGTTTTTGCTCCCTCCCAGCTCCCCGCCGGACAATCCACATTTTTGCTCAGCAATATTGTGGACTGTCTGGGGGTTCCTGAGGACCGGGTGGGGAAACATTGGACCAGACAATTTACTGTACTGACGGTGTCTATTTTTGTGCTGCACAAGTGTAGATCAATTTACCTTTCCTGTTGCACATTTTAGTACTGTAAGTTCATTATAAAATCATAATTAGAGGTGTGCGAAAGGTAGTGATACTGTCTAAACTGACACCTGGGGGGTTCACTTCATCTAAAAGGACTTGCCATCTGCATTTTCTTCAAGTAGATGTTTAATTCACTTCATATTCATCCTGTCAATGTTGTATACTTCTTACATTTTACTGTTATATCATATGGCATAAAATGGTTAAATTACTGCTGAAATCCTCACCCTGTGCTCACTGTATAGATGTGGCTTGCCCAGAGTCGGGGATGTCATGCTTTGTTCTCTAAAACCCATTTATCTGCTGTAGCTTGTCAGTCTGATGCTGCGGTCCACGACAGCATGCCACCGGGCAAAATCCTATCGATCCCCCTTATCATCGCTGTAAACGTTAAGATCACCAGCACTAATTCCCCAGGGCACTGCCCAAGATTTATGTTTGTGGCACCAGGCAACTGTTCTTCCATTAGACCTTGGTAGGCGCAGAGCTTCTGCCGTTCTGTGACCAAAACCCTCTCATCCCCAATCAGCTCTGTTCATTTGAATCTGTGTACTTACTCCATGATTTCGACAAGCCCCTTAACTTTTCCTTTGTGCTGATATTCAGTCTGCGTGTGAAGCACTGAGCTTTTTTTTTTCTCTCTGCAGAGTACGAAGGAGGTGGAGGTCCGGTGTGGGGTTGGGGTAGTTGATGGAAGTTGGGGTGGGTCGGCCGGGAGTTGGTCGAAATCAAATCTTGCCCCCTTCAACAGAGGCGAATTATCGAGGCCAGCTGTCTGAACTGACAAATGCCTCTGGCTTCACTAAAAGTAAATACCCAGGGCATAATGCAGCTGAGAAGCCCATCTGAGGAACTGGAACTGAGTGTTGGCCTGCATGTTCAGTAGGAGCTTAAAGATCTGTAAAGCATTTGGAAAAGATTCAAGAGAAACAGCCATGAAAGCTGCGCAATTGTATCCAATGCTGTAAATAAATGCTTAAGAAAGTAATGGAAGCACAAGGATATGTTATTAATATGAGGCCACGGTTACTGCTACAGTATTTACAGAGAGTATATTAAAACTTAAAATCTAGCATGAACAGCTTAAAAGAACTGTCAGTATTCTGTACTTGTTAAATCTTAATGTGCAAATATGACATTTTAAGTTATAACGGTATAAAACACCTGTATGTGTTTTATTAAGTAAAAAGGCAAATATCAATTAAAGATCACAGCTGACTATCTTCACATGTTTTCTTGGTCTGTCTTCCCCTGGATCTTCCTGGACTTAATACAGCAGTTAGGGAACCTTCTGGTCAGCATTGTTTCGGGGGGTGTTTATTGGGGTTACCAGTACCTTACTATGGCACCCATCCAAAAAAAGGGAGGATCACCCTTGCTGTCCAGTTAGCAGACAATCCATTTCCTCATCTACCATCTATGACAGAATGAAAAGACTCCTGATGTAGCTGATCGTACAGCAGGTGCAGTCTGGCTTTCTCCACCTGTGTGGAGATGAGACATTATTTAATGACAATCTATTAATGCTGTTGATGTTACAGCCAAATATAATGCTGAAAGTAGCGCCTGGGATTCCTTTTTTTAAGCACCAGGAGCATGTTTGAGTCAGTTCAGTATGTTGGATACGGCAGAAGAGAAACAATGGCCTGTCCTCTGAGCCTGTAGGGGGAGCTCTCTCTACTGTCCGTGAGGCAGGAGTGAGTCTGTCTGTGTTTTGAAGCCCAAGAGGGACTCTGGGTTTCTCTGGTTGCAGGCCGGCAGACTGGCTGGCACCCTGAAAGTAGCTTCTTCATCCCAGAGACAGCTGTTGTCTCCGTGACGACATGGGCAGCCAATGGCGAAAGGGGCTGAGCCGAAGGCGGGGGGGCCGGGGGGACGGGGGGACGGGGGGACGGGGGGGGGGGCTGCCTAAAGAGGTTTGCTCAAATTAAATATTCAGAACAAAGACTGGCTTTCATCACAAAGTGTCTTTGCTCTCAAATTTGTGTTTGTTCATGAAGCATTGCTTTTTTAGCCAATTAAAATACAAAAAATACTAAATACTAATATACAATATTTAAGTATTTATATAAGTATACTACTTACATATTTTTCATATGATGTTATGACATTATCAAACAATGTACTGGAGCTGCACAGGAACAGAGGGGTGAAGATGACGGGCTCAGTCAGTGAGGCAGTGAGTATATCAGCTCTGTGCTCTAGGAAAAGATCAGCACTAGATGGTCAAACCTACTCAGCTTCCCCACTGGACCAAGACGGTGTCATTTCCCATTGTGTATCTCTAATCTTATAGACCAGTGTTTTCCAATCTGGTCCTCGGAGACCCCCAGCCAGTCCACATTTTTGCTCCCTCCCAATTCCCTGCCAGACAGTCCACATTTTTGCTCCCAAAACATGAACTATCTGTGGGTCCCCAAGGACCAGATTGGGAAATGCTGTTATAGACTACCAACAATATGAATTCATACAGTACTGATATATTTTAATAAAAGTGTAATGAATCATCTGCGCCAATGTTCATGTGTTAATGTGTCTTTGTCAGATCCGTAGCGCATAAATTAATTCCTTTAATTACAGTGTTTTTAGCAGAATATTTCACTAAAATATATTTTCCATTTGGACTGCATGTATTTTGTATCGCAGTATTCAAATATGTTTCACAGTGAACCAAACCTAATACATACACATCTATTCTGTACTACAGTTAAGACTTTGATGTAACACCTCTCTCTAAGGGACATGGTTCTTTACTGTCATTAAAGTGCCCAAAGTCATATGAGACGTCACCTGTGAGGAGTAGCCTGTAACAAGCCTTAGTCACAGGTACACAGTTTGTGTGGCTGTGAACAGACTTCATGATGAGTGAAATTACGTGGTGATGGAAGAGCCGCCCTTTTCCCCGATGCACTGGGAATTAGAAGCGATACACATGGTAATTAATTAATATAATAATATGTGTTTGTAGGTTGTGAGTTGACAGGAGGCCAGGTAACAGCTGGGAGCTGTTTGGTTGCATTTCCATGGTGATTGATCACCGGCCCTGTGCCAGAAGAACCCCCCCAGTTAATGAAGACCAACTCGCTGCAGACTAATTACGCTGTTAAGAGTCCAGCTGGCCGGATTTAGAGAAAAAGGATTCTTGGAAAAGCAAGCAACCAGTTTTCTGGTGATGCACGTGTCTGGATGAGGCTATATTTTTGCACTTAGCATTTCTATGTTTGGGTGGCTTAACTGCTATTTCTGGACCCACGACTGAGTTTTCCATCACATTGTCGAAATGAGGTCTTTTGTTTTTGTGGTATCCATGCCTCTCTACCAGCGTATGAATGTCCCTATGCCCCACAAATGTAGATGGGAGGTCTTTCATGTTCATTGTCAGGCTGAGTAGTTTTCTTGATCATGATAGCACACTGGAGGAGAGTATGTTTTCTAATTTATATTTTGCAACGAGCAATATTTGAGAATAAAACTCATGATCCTAAAGGGTAAAAAAATCTGAATCTTTCTCCTTTTCTTTGAACTACATGACTCGAGCCACTAGAAAATTATCAATAACCAAAATGTTTGTATCCTTTTGAAAAGTTTTGTACATCACTACTGACTGCTGGTGTTAACCTGTAATGCAATCGAATTCAGAGCCACAGCGGGGAGCTGCAAGTGTTTCCATTATAGCAGTGTTTCTGAGCCCAGTCCTCGGGGAACCCCGGACAGTCCACGTTTTCCCTCCTGAGAGGGACCTGAGAGGAAGCCGGGGTTCGGGGTTCCCCGAGGACTGGGCTCAGAAACACTGCTGTAATGTGTAAATGTTTTATACTTGAAAGTAAAGGTATTTCAACATTTACTACTTCCTACCAAAAAGGCAAAATAATTTTATGGTTCCTTTTAGTCAAACAGTTAAGATTAAAAAAGCTGTTACGCTTGCAGCAAGCTGAGGACATGCTCCCCACTGTGGCTCTGAATTCGATTTGCAGTGGTGATCACAATCGCGATCTTATTGGATGAAACCTCTGCTTTATGTGAAAGTAGTCAGCCACAATACAAATAAAGGACAGAAAGCGAAAGAAACAGGGAAATAAAACTGAACAGGTAATAAGCTTTGTTATGTGCTGTCTGTTAAATTACTGAAGATCTCCATTTTGCATTTTCATTGGCTAATTGATTCTGGATTTTTCTGAGAGCTGAAAGGGAGTTTCAGAAGAAAAAAACTGCAGTTACATATTTTTCATATTTCATATTTTCAGCACTGAAATCTACCCAGCTCTTACCACAAAACCTCATGAATAAACAGAGCTTGTCACTCCGAGAGCTATTCTGTCAAATCTGTGTACCCGAAGTCAATTTAGATATGAAAAAAAATCCAAAAATACAAGCTCCAAAATATTGTAGAAGAACATGTTATTCAATATCAGAGAGCAGGATTGAAAAACATCAAATTTAATTCTTTTTTTTTCCTTGAAGACGAATGCTTTTAAGACCAGCCAGCTTCATTTACAGCAACTGACCCTGGAGCACATATTCATGCATGAATCTACAGGGAGAAAACAGCAACGGAATACGCAAAGGAACTAAACTGACCATTAAAAGTACATGCATACCTTAGACCCACAAGACCCATGCGTACTGCTCCACAACCAATTATACTATATAGTGTCATGGTCTCATGCACTGTAAAAAACATTAAAAGCTAAAGAAAGAATAAAGAAAGTGGAAAATGAAAAGCGGGTACAGAATAATTCAGTAATTCACACTGTGTCACACTGTAGCCTGTCACAGTGTACCCTGCTATGTTAAAACACATGGACTTTCTTCTTCAGATTAAAAACGTCTCCCCACCTATATAAGAAGTTGTTTTCATGCTTTCATAAGGTTGACATGATGGAAATATCGCAAGAGGAAAATATACACACACATTCACGGAGTGCCTGGAAATTAAGTTTGATTTCCTCTCCGTTCCTCTGTCCCCCCCTAACCCCATCCTCTCCCCACTTCTGCTCATTATAATTTCTCGTGACCCTCACCCCAAAAAGGCTACAGCTCCCACATTCTCATCACTTTCTCTTCTCCTGCTCCCTGTCATTCTCCACTCATATATATCATCTCTCCTCCCCTCTGAATTTACCATTTTCCAATGATTTCTTTGTTTTTCTCTTTCTCTTTTGCACTGTCTGTCAGTCTCAACCACCCCCCATCCCCCATCCCCCATCTTGCTTTCCTCCACAGCTTGGCCATCTTGTAAAAGTCATATCTCTCTCTCACTCACTCTCATCTCTGTAATACTTAGTATTTCTGGCCTGCTATTTGTCCACTGTAACCTTGAATGTTATGAAAAGGTGTAATTAATTCTTCTAATTCCGCTGCCTGAGAAATGTGAGAACGTTGTGTAATTTGGGATCATGGCAGGAGGTCACGCTTTTTACGGCTCCTCTCCCTTCAGGCAGACAGGGTGGGGAAACCCAGACGAGCACATTATACTTACTTAAACCCGTTTAATTATCGCGGTGGGTCCATTTCTGTGCTATCTCTAAAGAAGAGGACCATGAAAGTCAAATTATGAACGCCTGCATGTATTATCACATTCAGGGAGCTACGCAGAGGCATGTAGTAGGATACGATGTCCCAGTTGGAAACAATGCAGTAAGACATGGCCCATGCCTGAAATTCCACCTGTTCTGGGCCAATCCATGAAAAGATGCTTTTAGTCACAAGACATCAGCCTCAAGCTGCTTGGTCCTCAGACTGCCATTTCTGCTTCATGGAAATGTGCAGTTTAAATCGTTTATGTCTAATGGGTGTACAAGTCTTGCATAATTCAGGTAATGAGAGTGTCTGGAGGAGCATTCTTTGTCTGCCTGATACATCTGTATCGCAGGAGATGCTTCTGAGAATGCTCTGGAAGAGTTTTATGCTAATTCTTTGCATGTACTGCATCCGTTATTTCTTCCTCACGTTTTCTTTTCTTTTCTCATTCATCGACTCTCTATTTCATAAAGATTATTCTTGTGATATAAAGCCAAATCCATTTTTTCTTCTTTGCCGAATCAGCCATGTGTGTAATAAATACTCAACATCAAAAGAGGCTGGAAATATGAGATGATATGGCACTTATCGAGAACGATGTGGGCACACCGATGCACGCGCAGCCACTGCCTTTAAGTCCATCTACAGTCTTTGCCACTTCGCCCCTTTGTGTGTGTGTTTGTTTGTCGACAGAAAAGCCCTATCCGAATCATTGCGTGTTAGATTTAATCTATCTAGTTAGACTTCGGTGTCTTCATATTGACCTACCAGCCTCTTTAATTCCACTTATAAGCTTCTTGATATAATCAGCCATCAAACACTTACAGACTATGCTATAATCCTGAGAAAGACTTATGATTGTTTACTAACTTTAGATGATGTAGGGGAAGGCTGTACACTTCAAGAAACACCAATAAATAAAACAGAGGGCTAGAACTATGGATTGTAAACAAAAGCAGCTCAATTTTGAAGCCCGATGTCAGTCAAAATATGAGGCGGTGAAATAAGGACATGAAGGCGATAGGTGTGGCTTTTAGGTGCAACGTGGAGGAATACATGGATCCCCTAAAGCCAAACTCAGACGGTGCACATGGTCAGCCAGGCTGAATAAAGCTTTCCTTTGACGATCTGTGCACCATTTGGCTGAGGTGGAAAGTTCAGGTCCAGAAAGTAAAAGTCTAGAGAAATCTTGGTCTGGATTTTTACTTTCTGGACTTGAACTTTCCACCTCTGCCATTTGGTCAGAGGTGGGCAATCTTATCCAGAACGGGCAGTTGTGTATGAGGGTTTCTGCTGAAACTCCCTCATTAGATTACTAATTAGAGGACTGATTTGCTGAGGAGTGCTCACACCTACGTTTGAACAGATGACCTAAAGGTTATCCCAAAAACCTGCCTACACACACTCCTGCATTTGATAGTGTTTTTCACCCCAGTCAGTCCACATTTTTGCTCCCTCCCAGCTCCCAGCATGCCTGTACTAGGAATTCTGTGTTTTTGATTGGCTGGGAACTGGGAGGGAGCAAAAATGTGGACTGTCTGGGGCTCCCCGAGAACTGGGTTGAGAAACACTGTGGTAGAGCATGATGTAGCCCATGCTGTTGCCTGGGTTGCTTTATGGCTCCAAAAATCAGCCCCTAGCAATCAGGAGCCCTGGATGGAAAAGGAACTCTCTGGAAAGCTATATGACGGGAAGAACAGGGCTTTGAAACCTGCAGGTTTGCAGGTTCCAGGGTGGCTAAATCAGGTCGTTATCGACAAGTAGTATTACTACAGGAAGGAAAGAATAAGTGTGCAGCATGGCCAAGTTGCCATGTAGATGCTTGGAATAGGACGTGTGTCTGCCCTGGAGTAAAAGCAGAAGGCACAATCCATTCAAAATATTGACATCTCCATCATCACAAGTCTGTTCTAAACGACATAAATAAAGTCATGCTGTTTCAATTTGGTGCAATTTCAGTGTAATTTTATACCAGTGATGGATATTTATTTTTTCAAGGACAAGGAAAAACCCAGTTGCCTTTTGGTGGCTATCTCTGCACACTCAGGGAACTGTTTTCAGACTTTGGATAGATGGCAGGGCTGCTCTGTTACGACTGTGGTTTTAGGGTGGTCAGTGAAGAGCAAAGGCGGGGGAAAAAAATCACTGGCTGTGACAAAACAGAAGCGAGTCTTAAATACGGAGGTGTGAACATGTATTTGCATCACATTTCCCTACAGAGTACTTTTGAGATTATTTTTACCCTTAAATGTAACTAGCTCGGTCATATGTTGCAATTTTAGATAGCTCACAAAGCCAAGGCAAATGTGAGAATTTATGCAACGATGATGTGAAGCTTCGACGCCCACAGTCATTTTGCGGTAATCAGTGAGTTGCGTTTGCCCCCCACCCCCATCCCTCGGTCCGCAGTGCTGGACTGTTTTAATGAGGGCAGCTATTTCGCAGTTAAGCAAAATTTCCCAGCTACTGCCAAACATCACCAGAGCCTAAACTGCATCCATCCATCCATTTTCTGAAACCGCTAGTCCTATTCAGGGTCGCGGGAGGGGTCCAGAGCCTATCCTGAACTGCAAGAAAAGACCTATATTGGGCAGCCAGTTGGCCTTAGAACCACCGGCGGCTGCTTTTCTCCCTGCTTGGAGGTTTTTGGTTCCTATCCTCCATTGTTATCTGGCTTTGTTTTTTCCTATCTTTGACTTCTCTTTTCTGTGTTTTTGAATTCTGTATAAATGATGTAGAAATGTATTATGACAAACACATGTAAAGTGCCTTGGGGCGAATCTCTTGTGAAAGGCGCTATATAAAAATAAATTGAATTGCATTGAAAACAAACCTCCCCCCAAATCCCTGTAAGGAGTGACGATCCAGCCGTTTCATTTGTGCCCATGACGGTGGAGCATTTCAGTCCTGAATGTGTCATTTAACGATAGGGAGTCTTCCGTCGCTTTCCTTCTGTAAACATCTTTCATTCTTCTTTCATTTCTTCCCCCGTTGGCCTTTCCTTGTGATTTTTGGTCATGCGAAATATGTTTAGCTTGGGTGATAAAGTACTGTGTAACCAAGCCTCAGTCACACCCCCAGGAATATACGGCACCCCCTGCTCATTGTTTACAATCTAAAGTGGCCCCAGTGCTGGCTAGACTTCCTGGTGATGTCGTGCCGGTCTCATTGTTGCAGGGAATTTACATCACATGGCGGCACGATCCTGCGTTGTGAAGACCTGCTTCTGAGGGGCCGTAGCTTAGCTCTCCATGCTCACACACGGCCATCTAAGCCTGCTCTCTCACTCTCACACACGAGCCTGACCAGACTGAAGCCCCCGTACATCCAAACACTCACACTGACACAAGCTTGAAGCTTCTCATTCTTAAACATCGAAACACATCCTCCGACCTATGCTCTCTCTCACACTCATACTGACACAAACACACGTCTTCCTCACACACACACACACACACATCAGCACATGTTCCCCCCCACAGATGTTGATGTTTTGCGAGCTCTCTTGGTGTAATTGCAACATACGTTCCAACGTCAGAGAAGCTGAGAAGGTGGATAGTTACAATATATATCTTGACAGATGGGCTGGAGGTGCGATGCTTTCACACGAGACTGAGAAGGAATGCACATCTTATTTTTACTTTTGAAAGCAGTCTATTTGTCAAGATTTTAGCTTCTAAGGGAAGGTCTAAAAAAAATCCCTTGGAAAACTTAGTTGAGCACTTCACCTTCCCCACTGGAGTCTGTGCTAGTACTGTCAACTTCTGTAAACATTTTGTTTGCTGGAGTAGCTGTGCATGCATAACCTTGCTGTATATGGCTAATTAATTTCATTGACCGTATATGAAAAACCGGTGGGGCTTTTCTATCAGGACACCAAAATCAGACCCCAAATGAATAAATCAGCATTTCATTTACCCTGATTAGCTTATGCAAATCACTGTGCTGACTTCTGACCCTGCACTGAAAGCAGCTGTTACTGTCTGCCAACTCTCAGACCTTGTTTGGATCCTAATTACCCAGGACAGAGGGAAAATTCAACAGCAACGCCTTCAACACTGAAATGCCACTTTAACTGATTAAGCTCTGGGATCAAGACAGAGACAAACAATTACAGCTCTGCTCTGTCCACACCTGAGCCAGGGGTGAGTTCTGAGTGCAAAATATAGTTTTATTCCCGTCTGCGCTTAGCCAGCGGCCAGTTTATAACCCTGAGGGTTGTATTTTTCTGGTTCAGCGACATCCTGCTCTGATTCTCTACCCAATAGATACAGCATCCCGCGTAATCGTGCAGTTACCCGTAAAGAGAAAAGGGCTGTTTACGATTTAATGCATTTCATCCCTGCGTTTAGGCGCTCTGCATATCTGCTGAGTCCACAAATACGCTTGGCATTCTGCGCAACACTAACGATAGATGTTGCGTACTGCTGATCACAGAAGCAAGTGCACGTGCACACGGACCCCAGCGCAATCTGATTAATTCAAAATTCACCTGTCATCGGCGCTTCTCTGCGTTTATCCGTCTCTTCCTCTTCATTTAATCAGTGCATTGTCTCGACATGGTATTGTGCAGAGTCAACAGAGCGTTATACATTTTATAATAAAAATCGCCCGACTTCCATATTTGAAATTCCCCCCCCCCCCGTTTACTTCGTCACATTTAATACGGCAAACGTAGTACAATGAAATATCCTTACTGCGGTTCACAGTTTAACAGTTTTGATATTTTAGGTAAGAGTTTTCTGGTGGTTAAATGATAAAACTTAAAGCTGACGTATTTCAGAAGACACTGGCAAATGCATTTAATTTAAGACTTTAAATTACTTTGCCTTTATACTCACGCAGAGTTAAAAGCCAGTAGAATTAAACAAGAGATGATTTGCACATATATTTTGCTGCCGTTCATATTTCATCACCGTGATAACGAAGACGGCTTTTATTTTACTTATTTATTATTTTTAATCGGGTGTTCGTCTATGCTTGGTTTGACCGCTGATTATTATATAACCCAACCAACCGGGGTCAGGATCATTCAGTGAGAGGCACCAGAAGCTGATTATGTAAGGTGTCATAGGGTGGAATACTCCTATATACTACAGATCAGCTAGCCACAGGGCAGTACTGTACTGCAGGGATCAGCCTGATATCTGAAAAGCAGAACTAAAGTAGGACCTCTGCTATCTCCAGTGTCTCACTTTATATGTGTGACTGATTATTTTTTCTATAATTTGAATACGATTATTTGTCTGTTTTGTAAAACGTTACTATATGATTGTTACCTTTGTTTATTTATACTATATTGTAATACAATTATCCTGTGTGTAATATTTTTTATGAACATGTCCGCGGATCGTGTAAAGAAATAGGCAGAAGCCCTTCTCTTCTTTTGTGATTAATAAGGCAGTGGGAAAGGGCAGGTTTTGCACATTAAGAAGAGGTGTGAACGCCAACAGCTCCACATATTTCTATTTAAAAGTTACGACTGACCTCGTGAAAGTGTGACAGGGCGAGAGTTTGTGCAGCGGGGATTTACGGCGGCGCGGAGGAGAGGGCGTAAAGATGACGGCACGTCATAAAGCATCGGGCAGACCGAGCTCTAACGGCGCCTTCATCGCCATTAAAAACGGCCTCAAGTGCTTCCTAATCAATCCTGGCTGTAATTGCGTATTAACAAATGGATCTTAAAATGTTAATGTGCGTTTGGCAGCCGGCCGAGGCAGGTTCATCACGGCGCCGTTACCGATACTCAGGTTGCCCATCTGGCCGGCGCCCATTTTGAAGGGTCCCAAATGGTCTTACTTTTTCCCTTTTTAGGAAGTTGGATTTTTTTTTTCTCAGTTCAGGATTCAGTCTGCACGTTCAGCTCTGATGGGTGGGACGGTCTTACTAAGCACTGCAGGCTTCCTGCTGGGCAGGGGAGATGTCCACAGACCCTGCAGATGTCCAGTCTGTGCTAAAAAAAAAAAAAAAGACCCGGTCGAGAGAACGTTCCTGCCAGAATTTTATATCCGAGAAACACATCTCTACTTCGGGTCTCCCTCAAACTTAAAAGAGAAGAAGTTTGCTTTCCTCTGCAGTTTTTGATGCATCTCAGAAGCAACACTAGCTATGTTCATCAGTGTAGAAAAAATGGGGGACAAGTGATGTCAAAGGAAGTTGAATTCAACTGTAGCCTTGTCCTGATGTGCACGCTGTTGCTTTCTGCAGAGCGGGGCTGACCGATTAGTGCTAATAAGCACCCACGCCTGCCTCACTCCCTTTAATAACCCCTCTACCCTCACATTCAGTGCAAGGTATTGTTGTTACATGAGCATTTCAAACTTGTCCTGTGTTGGTCCCTGTTTTTGTTCCTGTTCTTGTTCCTGTTCCTGTCTGCCTTACCTACTCCTGCCCTTTCTTACTCCTGCCACCTTCAGTCCTTCCTTGTGCGCTTACCCCTTGTTCTTCATGCCTCTGAACGACTGACCACCCTGACTTCTGACCCTGGACCTGTGACTACGACTACAAGCATTGCCCCACTATTCAAGTACAGTTTACCTGATTTGGGTGTTAACACCCTTGTGCTCTGCATTCTGGGTCCCTGAGTTTCTGCTGCAGCCTGGTCTGACACACGCTTCCCCCTCAGTGATACAAAATGCTGAAATGCACTCCTGATCCTGAACTCCATTGTCACAAGTGTCCATGTCGAGTCGGGGCCTTCTGTACGAAATTGCTTCCCGGGAGTCAGATTGCCGAATATTAGATGTTGACAAAAGAGGTCTTAAAAAAAGTTCAAGAATTGTGATATATGTTGGTGCTGATGGCATTTGATTAGAAGGCTCAGGGGTCCTCAAATGCAATTTCGCTCAGGCATGAAACATGGCAACACATATTTTCTACGTTTAATAATGGCGTGCCTTCTACTTCATCTGTGTAGCAGTAATGATGTGTGTTCCAGCCTTTCTGTGTAAGCAGACCATCTCTGCCAACCTATAAGGATGCATGTTACTGGCACTCATTCTAGGAGACATTTGTCCTATTTACAAAAAAGGGAGGAGACAGTTTCAAATTAATATAATGTAAATTAAAAAAATTCACGTGTCCAAATTCGCAGAAAAACATTCATTCCTGCTGGCAAGTAATGTGTGGCTTGATTAGCCAGTGAAACTGTGAAACACCTTTTGCAGAAGCTGTCAGCAGAGTTCCTGGATGCCTGACAGATCGTAGTGATTACAAGCCAGTCCTGCTCACACACAATATTGCAGATAACCGGCTTTAAAAAAGGGCATGTAAATCAAACCGTCTGCATCAATATGCACTCTACAGCCTAGCAGTTATCAGGAGAGATATAGTTAATTGAATGGGACTAAATGGAGTTGGTGCCATGCACTTTCAGTTCATTTGGGAAAGTATCGTTCATGCATTTACAAGCTTAGCATTATGTATTACCAGATCTTGGACTTTAATTTCTGGGCTGTGCAGCTTCAGTGCTGCTGAGCCGTAGGGAGAGCAGGAATACGATTTGTGGCGTACTGGAGTTGGGCTACTGGATGCCTACCAATCAAACTCTTTCTGTAATTCTCTTATCCAATCAGGACCAGGGTGAAAATGTGCGCCATCTGCTCTGTACATGCTCTCTTCAGGTTTTATATTTGCAGTATTGATATAATGCTGGACCCTCTTGTTAGTCTGGATCACACAGCTTGTGATGGTTTGAGTTGTTTTCACAACACTATGGGGAAAAAAAGGGGGGGGGGACTAGTGGGTTTTTATACCTTATCTGCTACTGGAGCAACACAATGCACTGGTTCCTGGAGATTAATACGCATGGGCCACAAACTTAATCCAGCCTTATCTCTGCAGGCGTCCATCTCCTAGGCACTTTCAGACATGCCGCCTTCCAAGGCCTCTCACCTAACTCTGAAAGCACGTCGACATCCACATTCAAGTACTTGGCAGATACTTTTGTCTGAAGTGGGTTATTAGCACAAATAACAAGCGTGCTAAACTACAGGCAAAAAGCATTAGAGTGCGCACAATCGGTAAGTGCTGCAGGCCTTGTGTTCCCGTGGCCTTGCACAAAGGCACTAAAATGCGACGACGGGAAACACAGTGACCCCCTCACAGCACTCAGAAATCAGCCATCTATCCAGTTTATCCATCAGAGGTGGACATTTCAGGTCCACAGAGTACAAATCCAGACTAAGATTTTGTTTCAACAAACCAGCTGAGTGACTGTGACTCTTCATACTCAACTGGTTGAAACAAAATTTTGGTCTGGATTTGTACTTTAGGAACCCGAAATGTCCACCTCTGCCATCCATCCATCCTTTTTCAGTGCAGGGTGACGGTGAGCCTGGAGCGTATTTCAGGAACTACCGGAGACGAGGCAGTGACATTCTAGATGGAATAAGTCAAAAGAAATATAGTTTAAGGCGAGATCCAAGCAGTGGCAACTCAAAATCATCACTTAAATTTGCTAAACACAAAAAACAAGAATTCCACATCACAGTAACAAATTAACACAGTCTTGTCACACACACTCTGAGTACCAATGGTGGTACTGTACGCACACCACAGTTTGAGAACCACTGAAATAGATTATCCATCCATCTTCCAACCAATTATCATGGTCAAGATCCCCCCCCCCCCTCAAAAAAAAGAAAACACACACACAGGTTTATAATTAAATTGTTGTGGGGACTCTCCATTCATTTCTATGGGGAAAACTCTAATACCAACATGACGACCTTAACCCCCAACCAGCCCTAACCTTACCTATAAGCAACTAAACAAAATGCGAGACTTTTGGCATTTCTTGTTTTTTGATTGCATTCACAGGTTTTTGCAGGGACCAGAAAAATGTCAAAATAACAGGTTTTTATTACATTGTGGGGAACATTTGGTAACAGTACAGACTAGTGCAAACCGGCTGGCTTGTGCTCATTTCTACACCTAGTTCAGTTCTAGTTCATGACTGGGAAGCTTTCAGACGCATTAAAGCAACTATTTGTTTCTGTTGTTTCAGAAAAGCACTTTGCTGTCTGTAGTGTTTTAACTTACTGCCACTCTACACAGTTTCCACTGAGGCTTGTTCTTTTTCACATTGAACGTGAACCTTATCCGTTTGTCGCTATGTTTTTCCCATCCTAAAGGTGGTTGTGACATAGATATACAGTTTACTGGCAGACTTCAGAGACCAAACTGCATGCCTTCTACTTGTCAGACGGATACACAGTTTATGCACTTGGAGCCAGTTAAAGTAACACTATCCAGTTACAGGAAACTACAAACAAGACTATGTAAAAAAAACTACTCCTGATTGGATCCATTTTTATTCATTGAGTGTCAGTATATTTCAACATTTTTGTTTTTGATATCATATGTTTATTTGTATTCATATAGTTTTTATCAAATGAAAAATCTTTGTGTACAAATAATTTCTGTCAATTTTCGTCGACGAATTTAACATTGGTTCGGCCGTCGGGGTGTGCCCCCCCAGTTTGGGAACCTCTGCACAATTTAGGCAATTTAGAAACTGGAAATTGATTAGTGATTAGAGTTTAAATGAACGTTCGCCATGCCTGTTCAGCTGCTCAGTCCACATCCAGGTAATGTTCTTAATTGGTGTTGTGCTTCAAGGAATTTGTGTTGGAGTCTGTGTAGTCATGTGAAAAATTTGCAAAATTAACCCTCTATTTTCTGTAACCACTTGTCCTATTCAGGGTCATAGGGGGTCTGGAGCCTATGGAGAACATACAAACTCCACACACATCAACAACCCTGGTCTCAGAGGTGTGAGGCAACAGTGCTAAGCACTGCACCACCATGCTGCCCCTGACGTGAGTTGGAAAAAAAAATACCCTGGATGAGTTAACTACATTTCAGTTTTATGCGATTAATTTTAGTCTTTTTATAATCTCTGCAGATCATGGTGAGATTCTTGGCAGGGGGGAGTGGAGCTAGATTATGAAGTGTATATTTATGTGGTACGTGGATTACCTTGTAAAGCAGTTTGTGTCATTTTTTTTTTGTCTGATTATTCATTGTAATTCTCCATGTGCTCTTCTGGGGGGGAAAAACTTTTAGGAAGAGAAAAAAATCTGTACATTTCCCTAAGGACTGATTCAGAAAGTATGATATCAAGATCTAAGGGATCATTGTGAAATGTTCAGTCCGTCGTGCTCTTTCTGCAGACATACTGTTAATCCCTATATCTGGCCTGTCATATAGTCATGCACACTCTGTAGTCTCCCTCCCTTTTTGATGCATGGGATATATATATTTTTTCAATTTTTTTTTTTGTACATGGGGACAGGACACAGTGATAAGAGTGCACTGAACCACGTCCCCCTGCTACAGTCAGGTTCACAGCCAATTACACTATCATTTTCGGGGTCCCATAAGTGAGGGGTCATCTGTCAGCTGTGTGAAGACCCTCTAATGATCAAATTAGTGCTAGCAGATATCTGCCTCTCACCCTACTGGCCACCCTTGACCATTCAAGTTTGAGGTTAAGTTTTGAACTCATCTGGCTTACTGAATCAGTGACAAGTTAATCAAAAAATGCTCAGTGATGTGTCGGCGGTAAATCAGAAGCGAATAAAATCAGTTAGTTTAACAGGATCCCGACATTAACAAGCCGTCTAGATCCTGACTAAAGTAGTCCAGTTTACATTAGCCTTTCAGCAGTGACAGAACGACAGCCTTGATCAACTTGTTCTTTTTTTCCGGGAAGATAATATTGGTCCTGTTGGTAGGGCAGGAGGATTGTAATGTGCCTGAGCCTCCTACTGAATCTCCCTAGCTTGCCTTTCTTGGGTGAAACACAAAGCAGGTGGCATCTCAAGGACACATTTTCCATAACAGTCCATCTCACTTTCTTTATAGTTTCTGTCATCCATGTGCATTTTTAATTTTACGTTTCTTACACATCACTGACTTTCCATATGCATGATTCTTTACACTTTATGCATCCTCTGGGGGGGGATGCAATCTAGCAGTCAACTTAGCAAGAAACATTTAATGCAAACAAAAAATCTTCCCTTTTTATAAATGGATAAAAGGCTTTGTGCTTGATAACCTTTGGTTTCCGTGGAAGGTCACAGAGCAGACTCGGGAATAAATAAACTGCGAACATAAAGGGAAGGCAGTGGTAGCTCCAGTGCAGTGAGGGTACAAACCCATTTATTTCGCATTTATACACCCACTGGATTGGACTAATATTTCTGCCGCTTATTGTTTCTCACAGTGCACATTGCAAGTTTAGACATACATAGTGTTTGAAAATTCTGCTTAAATCTTTCGGTTGTGTACTCCTTCAGACACAAAGAGATACAATTTTAAGCAATTTTGAATTAACAGATCCTCACAATTTTCACAGAAAAGAAAGGGTTACAGCCTGAGCCAGTGCTTTGTAGGTGTGACAGAGCCTGGCAGTATCAAAGTTTGCTGTTCTTATGAAATTGTGAGACCAAATTCAGCACCTGCTCAGAGGCTGCAATGACCTTTGTCTGCAGGTAGGCGGCACTGTTCACACTGGTCTCATTCAGGAAGTAGCGATAGTTGACCATAATGCCACAGGAGTTGGCAATGCCACGTGGGCTGGTATCTGCCAGCCAGTTGAGTCGCCACATGGTGGCGCCGTTCTGCAGATGGAAATTCGCGACTGGGTTGAGGGCATAGCCACGCCTCTTCTCCCCATAGAGGTACCATGCACAGAGTCGCATCAGTGCTGGCTCCAGTGTCCGGACCAGGCTCTGAGAGCGGATCCACTCATTGGTGGTGAGAAGCTTCCAGAAGGAGTCCAGCGTCATGGCACCCGCTTCCATCCCCAATGCAGCCTCCACCTCCTTCCACTCCATCTCTGACAGTAGCCCTGTTCCCCGGCCCTCCCTCCTGTGCTGGCTGAGGAGGCCCTGCAGCCAAGTGGAAAAGCCCGGAATGGGAGAGAGGCTGGAGAACTGGGACAGGTGGGGAAATTCACTCTGCAGGGAGATAAGAAGACAAGCAATACAAAATAGAATCAAGAAGAGAGTCCAAAAGACAATTCATTTCAAACTATCTTTTCCTTGACCAAATCGCATCTCAGCAGGTGTGGAGGAAATCGTTGTAATTACCAAAGGACCTAAAAGCCATTTGTGAAACACACAGAAAATCTGCCATGAGCATCAAGAACTAAGTGTAACGTTAACTGCGTATAGATTCTGGTTATGCTTCTGTGACGGAGTAGCATCTGATAGATTAAACCGAAGGGGAAGAAGTGTTTCCATGGGCAGCAGACTGGGCCTCCGATAGCTGACGGTCAGTTTTCAGGTTCAGATCGATACCGTGGCAGCATGAGAAAGAACATCGTGTACATCGGTGAGGGATCAGTCTCGCAGAAGAGGTTTAAGAAACACAAGACAAAACCCGTACAGGCTATACGTGAGATTTCATCGAATGACAGCTGGCTCTTGGATCTAGCTCCCTACTAACCTTGATCTCTGCTGACCTAACACCGTTTCTTTTTTTTTGTTTTTTTCTGACTAGTTCCCAGCGTAATATTTCCAAAGAACCACTTCAGTACTCTTTTCAGAGGATCTGGCTTTTTCTTCATTGCCTCCCTGATGTACCTTGTCGGCCTGACCCCAGTCACCCAGAGCCAGCCGATTTGCTCGATGGGGAGATGGGGGCTGTGCTTGCTCCGAGCCCACCAGACGTGGTGAGAGACACCACCCCTTTCCTACTCCCAGGATGCCTCCAGTGGGGAGGATAATTCAGCAGAGCGTCCATCACAGGCTGAGGGCTCCATGCGCTGCTACATTGTCTGGACTGACACCCCAAGGGGCAGAAGAAAAAGATGGGGAAGGGGGAAGAAAGCAGAGCAACCCAAAAGAAAAAGAAAAATCAGCCAGTCGCCTTGATAAGAATGGATCACCATCTTTACTCTTTCACTTCCCTTCTCGCCCCCCCCCCCCCCGTCTCTCAACCACAGGCTCGCTTTCAAGATCTCTCATTCCAATCCCAGTCCCTCTTCTCTTCTTTTTTCTGGCTGGGGAGCATTTTTTTTTGTCCCAATTTTTTTTCTTGAGTAGAACAGGTGTTGGACCTGTTTCCCTGGAGACGTAGCAGATGAAGCCTCTCCCCCATCAGCGGCACACTGACTTGTCAGAAGATCCCAAGACGGACAGCTGCGACATGCCTTTCATTATAGGAGGCTCCATGCGTTTCCAGAGTCATGTCATCACCCTAGGGTAATTCGGGCTATTCACACGATGAGAAAGGGCTAAGCGCACTCCCTCATTGTGAACCAAGGATGCCGTACCACCAGTGGCGCAGTAGGGATAGTCACCCCCCGGCATGCGAGGATGCTTCTCAGCTCTCTTTACCTCCTTCTTGTCTCCCCAGAAGTAGACCTCCATCAGCTGTTCCCCTTATTTTTTCAATGAGATCCTCTCCGCTTTAGATTTCCTGGAACCTGTTTGCCGCTTCATGCTGGACCGATATGCACAAAAGGAGGTCAGCAGAGGCCCGCATGTTTGCGTGTTCGGCCTGCTGAGAGCTGCTTGCTGTTTTGCAAGGGCCTCCTAACTCAACGACGTTTGGCTGCCTGCTGTGCTCTCTGTTCATAAGGGGCTGCCGTGTGAATTACTACTCTAGTAAGACCATACATGTGAAGCCAGAGAAGCGATGACGTCACTGTTGCCTGTGCCCCCTCCCTTCTTGAATGACGTGCCCTTTTCCTCCTTGCTGCGGTAAACACAGAGCCGTCATCCCCTGGACACGACTTCTATGACAAATGGCTTCGGTTTTTTTTTTTAACGTGTCTTTCTGACCTCTGTCCCCTCTCTCCCAGTTGGAATGGCCCAGCTGGAACAGAAACCGATTTTTCATTTAGAAAACGTGAACCGAGGCGCCCCTTTGTCCGATTCCCTTCCTCTGGGTCGAACCATCTTCAGGAATGCCCCAGGGGTCCTTCTTTGGTTATAAATGGGGAGATGCGCCTTGTGGTGGAGGGCTTTCTGCTCTAAAACATACGTTTCATTAGTCGATGCCTGCTAGAAGTGAGCATTGTTATCTAGAAAGCAGGAGCTTTAAGGGAAGTGCACTTTGAAGGGTACAGTAAACAGTGGCATGGACTGTTCCATCAAGCCCGACCCGACTGGGCACTGGCCTGCCTCATGGAAAGGATCCCAGGGTTTCCTAGAAGTTTCTTTGAATCTTTACAGTAAAATATCCAGCAGTAAAACAGGTAAAAGTATTAAGTCACTTTGGAATAAAGTGTCAATTGTACAGGGTCAAAAAGTGTCAGTGGCAGGAGAAAAATGCCCTTCAATCATCAGGTAAGTCAGTAAGAAAGCTGTCTCCTCTGAATGAATTAGGCATCTCCTATCAGAATTTCTTGGGTATGAAGGACAGCTGTGGCTGGATAAAAGAGGTTCTTTACTGCCTGTTTCCTAAGACTTGAAGCACTCATCGAAGCTCACTGTTCATCCAGTCAGAAGAGATCAAATGGATGAGATCACCGAATTAATTCTATTTATGAACTGAATGGGAGCAGAAGGTCAAGCAAGCGAGCCCTTTTCCCTGTCAAACGAGATTCCAAGCAGTCCGTGATAAAAGACACATGCTTATTCATGCATCCAGAATGAGCTTGATTTCTTCGGGTTTCCAGCTTGAGATCTGACAGAAGTAACAGTGATTTTACACAGCTATAATCGAGTTATATGTGTTAAAGTGAGAAAATATTTGGTGGCTCATAGGTTTAACCTCTTCACTCCTCCGGTGGATGGTTATCGGCTAATCACCCCGCAAGCCTCACCTGCAGTTCTCGAACGACCCTCTTGATGAGGTAATTGCCAAGCTCCACCCCCTGGAGCCCCGCCTGGGTGGAAGAGATGGAATAGAATACTGCAGCGTTGACCTTATTCATGTCCTCTTCTGTGTCCAGAGTGGCAAATTCCTTCACAATGGTCTATGACATACAAACAGACACAGAGACACGTCTTAGGCAACTTAAGTAAAAGTTCCAGTTAAGATTGCAATACATTAATCTATCCTGGGAAGCACAAGGAAGAAAGCAGTATCTCGGCTGGCAGTGACTCTAATCCTGTAGGGCATGGAAACACACATGAAGAGCAATTGAGGGTCATCCATTCACCTCTGGATAGTGGGAGGAAACTAGCCTACTCTTGGTAAAGCCCTGAATGTACAAGGCCTGGATCATTATTACATTTTATTTATGTAGCACATGCATTTATCCAAATGGACATACGTTATGTTTGAGAGAGCAGGGTCAGACAGTCCCTGAAGAGTTAAGGGCTATGCTCAGGGGCCCAACTGTGAAAGCAGCCATCAACCTTCCCATCACAGGCACAGTGTCCTAACCTGTTGAGTCCTGCCCCCCCGTTCAACCACTAAGCCACACTACAACGTACCAAGTTGCTATTCCTCCCCCTATTTTCCTTCTGCAGTTCCTGAAGGTTGCCCATTATGTGTTATTCTGCTTGTCCAGCTCTATTATAAATTTCAAAAGAAGCAAACACGGGAAGATTTGACGAGGAGGCACTGACTGATTTAAAAGCAGCATGTGCCCAACCTACCCCAGGAAGTGTTGCATTTTTTGGTCATTGTCCCACCTTGTAATTTTCATTTCAGTTTTTTTGATGCCCATGATTTTTTTTGTATTTATGGAAATGGTTTGGCAATATTAATATGTTTTTCATGCCCATCAGCCAACCTGAATGGAAGTGAATTCAATTGAGACAATTAATTTCCAAACAATGGTCTAAGAGAGACTTAATTAACTACTTCAATTTGTTCTGAGAGACAGGAGAGACTCAATAGACTCCCTAATGAGGTGCGGAGAGCAGGAACATAGTGCTTGAGAGCAGCATTGAATATGGTTGATGTAAGAAATCAGGATCTGGAAATGAAATGCTGTCATACTGATGGATGCAATACTGATGGGTAAGGGAAATCTCATGAAATACATACTATTACCATTATTATTATTAATGATAATGAATAACTGATGTACTTTAGTAATTATTTTAGTATTAAAGTAGTTATTTTAGTAAGTACAATAATTATAGTCATCACTGGTTATTATCACCAAGCGGATATTGGGGGGGCAGTGAGTTAGGCATCTAGGATTTGTGTCTGTGCCTGTGATCAGAAGGTCACCAGTTTGAATCCGATACTCTGCAGAGTAGCCACATCCTCATTGGACAGGGCCAGAGGGGCACTGGTCCCAGCTGAAAGCTGATTGGTCAACAGATTGGTACCCCTCCGCAGTCATTCACCGGATCAAAACATATCGTTAGCTAAAGATAAGATTGGCTCCACTGTATAAATTATGGTCCTTCCTATGTCCCCCCACACCTTAAAAAAAGTCCTGAATTGCCCCTGAGGAGGAGGATTCTTCAGTGTACCAAGTTAGTTAGGCTATCAGTCTGTACCCAGCCACTTGCAGGAGGTCCGGATGTCTGCCTTCACCTGGATATTACTGGAGATGTCCTGTGTAAGAGCCACGTGCAGGACCACCAGCGGCTCCCCAGGCATGGCCGAGTGTGTGAAGGCGTAGCAGCGGCGGTAGGGGCCCACCCTGCGCTTGATGTCTGTCCAATTCCTCACAGGGTGCACGGCCTCGTATCTGTGCATTGTATTTAATCAATGAAGCATCCGGGAAGGAAACGGCACGACCGTAATTATGGGAAGATCAGCCCCCCATGGGCAGCCTTGGTCCCGAAGAGCCCCATTACACCATTAAGAAGGTTTTAATACTTACGATAAAATAATATTTCTACAACAGATCTCTTACAATGCTTCAAACCCCACACACCAGTGGCTATCTAGAACCAGTATTGAACACCGGATTACTTTCTGTCCCTCTGCGTAAGTGTAACAAGGTGACCAGACATGGTAGACATTACTGCTGGGCAGTCAGCTGGGCAAAATGTGTTGAGGAGACTTTCTGGAGGCTATCTGCGTGCTCAGGTGAGTAATGGTAACGGTAAAGATAGAATGAGTATTCCTGGATATTATCTATTAGGTAAGTTGTATGTGTTTTTGGTAAGGCTTTATATTAACTGCACCTTTATAATGTCTATAATGCACTCGTAGAATATTCAGTGCACCTTATGAATGTTCCATGAATGCATTATAAACTCTCACACCTACCCCGTGGTCAAACTGACCCCAAAGGCACATGTCAGGTGACTTCTCATCGTGACATAATTTGTAGGAGCGTGTAAGAGATAAGCAGCATGGGAAGTATACCATAACATCCTAACAACATACTTTAACAGTTTTAAAATACATTAATAAGAAACTTTATATGATAAACATTATAATCATATGTTTGTTGAAGAGGCTAAGGTATACTTACAGGCTGCTTATGAACATTTCATGAAAGCATTACGAAAGTGAACTGTATCTATGAATCCGTAATGAATACATTAGGAAGGGGCAGTTAATGTAAATTAACTATTTTCTAGCAAGTAAACAACTATATCTGTTTGTGTTGTACAAGTAAGTGTTCAGATCTTCTGGATTATGCTCCATGCTGTTACCAAGCGATGCCCCTTACTGGCTGATCTTCTGCAGGATCTCACAGGGTGATTGCCACGTGATCCTTTCCAGACGGAGCAGCCCCACGGAGAACCACTCGGACAGAAGGCCCTTCAGTGTCCCACTCAGGTCCTGGGGGGACAACCAGTCAGGGGGTCAGAACAACTGGAAACAAAAGCCAACCCTCCGGGTCCCGTCTCTGGCCTGCCTCACACTCCAGGAGCTCAACTCTGTTTTACCAGAATCTTTGGGTAAAATTCAGGTATAAATTACAGCTGTCATGATTACTCGATTGCTCCATTATTAAAAAGCTTCAATTAATAATGATTTCCTTCTTAATTCCCCAATGTGGCAGAACGAAGACAGTGCATAGCAAATGGGTCCAAATACAGCCCTCAGTTGTGTGGAAGCACTTCGCGTTAATAGCGAATGAAAATGCAGTCGTCTGTCAGTATCACAAAACAGAACTTGAATATCACCACAGCACAACTGCAATTCAAATACATCTTAAAAGAATATATTCAGGCTTAACCGAGCCAACTATATGTGCCATGTAGCACCTCTGAGTAGCCTAGCTTGTCTTTGTCCTCACTTTAATTTAAATTATTTTGCTTACTTTATGGTTCCTGCATGTCAAAGTAACTGTTGGTAACAAAGGTTAGCCCTGTTGCTTAGCCGCATTAATTTACATCATAACCATATAATATTAATTATTTTTATGAACGTACAGGGCTGAACAATATTGGAAAATGTTCCCATTGAGATTTTCAAAGTTTTTGTGATATTTAGGACTGAAAACCTAAATATCCAAACAGAACTTATCTACCAACAGAATGTCAAAAAAGCCAGCGGTGTTGCCCTGAGTTGTGCCAACAGACACAAAGCAGTGTTGACAAATCACTTGCTTTTGCTTAGTATATACAGTGTATATACTGTATATCTCGTACAGTGGAAGACTAATGTCTTTTGGTGACCAGTTTTTGTTCACTTTTCTCCTCTTCACTCATTTTTAATTTCACACTACATTGTATACGAGTGAGTCCAACAGCAAGCACAAGAATGACTACAATTTTTTTTAACAAATACTAGACTACGCTGAAAAGGAAACATTACTAAAATTGCAAAATTTGTTTCCTATGACTGAGTAGTGCAACTTATTGATGGTTTGAACCCAGCAGACAATCTCAGTCCTTGCGATGTGACAACTGCATGTGCATGAAATGGCGCGTCAATATTACTTGAGGGCAGCACAATGGTGGGGTGTGTAGTGTTGTCACCACACACCGCCACTTTGTGTGTGTGGAGTTCACTTGTTCATCCTGTGTGTGTGTGTTTTTTGGCAGATCCTCCAGTTTCCTTCCGCTGTCCAAAACCATGGAATTTAAATTGAAGCCCCTAAACTGACTGTATGAGTGATTGAGCGTGCACCCTGTAATGGCTGGTTTGATTAGTGTCAATTACAATGTATACTCACTGGCCACTATATTAGGTACACCTGTTCAACTGCTCATTCATGCAAATATCTAATTAGCTAATCATACGTCAGCAGCGCAGTGTATGAAGTCATGCAGATACAGGTCAGGAGCTTCAGTTGATGTTCACATTAAACACCAGAATGGGG
>JAODKC010000021.1:24952521-24965209 GCA_026777985.1 Mormyrops attenuatus | reverse complement strand
ATATCTCTGGTTTCTTGAACATGACAGTTCACTGTACTGAAATGGCCTCCACAGTCATCAGATCTCAATCCAATTGAGCACCTGTGGGATGTGGTGGAACTGCAGAGTCGCATAATGAAGGCGCAGCCAACAAATCTGCAGTAACTGTGTGATGCCATCATCTCAGCATGGACCAAGGCCTCTGAGGAATGTTTCAAGCACCTTTTTGAATCCATGCCACAGACAGTTAATGCAGTTCTGATGGCAAAAGGGGGTCCAATCTGGAACTTGCCAGGTATACCTAACAAAGTGGCCAACAACTGTAAATATAGAAACAAATCATTCCTCATTTATTCTTTATAATGTGTATCAAGATAAATGTTATAAGTACAAAGGTTTTCCATTTATTGCATTATATTTTTCTATGTACTTTCCCATTCCAGTCGGAATGCTGATGCGAGCCACTTCTCCTTAAATATGTCTGTGTTTTTGTGCTTTAGTCGCGCTTACCTTCCGGTTAAAAGAGGGGACGACTACCTGCGCATCATTCACAGTCTGGCTTACTGTTCTGCTCTTTTATACCTATCCTCCATTCATCATCCATTGTTTTGGTCTGTAGAAGCAGACACCCCAGTATTAGCATGCGTTGGTAATATCCCTGTTCATGGAAATTGAAGTACTTTCCTTACACCTCCCACAATCTTAGGCGGTTTTAGCATTGCAAGTGCAATAAGGCATGTGCATGCCCTACCGTGACTCCACGATCCAGAAATGAAGAATAAAAATCAACTGCTCTCTATCTTCTCAGTTATCTTTCATTATCAGAACTTTACTCTTTTAAGTCTAAGAACGACTGGCCACCAGAAACCCCTTCTAGTATGTAAAAGAAAAAAACACACTTCAAGTATTAAACAAAGACAAAACACTCCACACGGACAGAAGCCGAATATTGGAATCAGTGGTGTGGAGGTAATTCACCGCAGAGACTCCGTATCAGTGGGAACCCCCCCCTCTGGAGTGAACTGAATCACCATCCCAACAGACTCGGAGGAAGAGATGGAACTCAGTGGGTTATCTGATGCTGGGTGTAACCCTGAAACCGAGGGAAAGGTCTGTAAAACGAGAGCCACCACCTCCTAGTCCTGCAGCTCTGAGAAGCAGAGAGTAGAATATGGCAGAAGATGGCAGAAGAATCTATCACACAAAATTACGTCATCGAAAAAAGTAAACTGATGTGTAAATTATTCTTTGGTTTCACACTGTCAAAGAGCCAGATGATATTTTGGTGAAGGATCTTCTAAGGAAAAATCACAGTTGTGTACGACAGGGTGCAGGCTTTGCAATTAAAGTTTTCCTTATTGCATCCCTTCTGAGAGCACATCCTCCGCAATCTGAAAAAGGCCACAATGCAATGCGGCGACCCGGCGTGGTGACAAATGACAGTCATTTCATCCCTGTGAAAAGCAGCTCACTGGAACCTGGTCTAGAGAAAAGATAAATATATAAATGGAGCAATGCCGTGTACATCCCCTCCACGGGGTATCACAGGGTAACGACACAGGAGAATGAAACACCTAAGAGGTAAATCGAAGAAGAAAAAATTCAGAGAAATGGGATGTTGTTGGTTGGTAAAATATAAAATGGAATCCGCCAGCTTTTGTGCTTAAGTTTACGGCCTTTTATTTGTGGGTTTTCTTGAATTCGCACATTTAAATTATTGATGTTATATATTCACACTTGATAAAACAGTCTGTTGGTCTGAGAGCTTGAGAAGTAGCTGACAGAATGCTATTCCGGATTACCTTTTTATGCAAGTAGCCACTGAGAGTATTTCTTTTAATCAGTCAGCTGGGACAGGGCAAAGTATGGTCCCTCTCTGCTCATTTTCTTATGTTAAACTTTTTTATGAGGAACATAATTTATGTGGGGCCATATTCATGGTAGCGCTCAAACCAGCATAGTGCAGAAACCAGCTAAATTAGCTCCAACAATGACATCCATGAGGATCTTTGTGAAACAACATGTCACGTATTTTACGGGCCATTTCACCAGTGCGGTCGGTGAGGTGTTAACAGGCTGATTTTTCTAATGACAGGTAGGCACCAATAGCAGGTAGAATATGGGCCAAACCAAAAGTTGTGTTACAGGTTTTCCGTTCATATCTACATTTTATATAAAGAAAGCAGGAATCGTTGCCTATAAAAACAGAACAATTTCCTTTCCAGTAAGTACAGATTTGCCCAAAAGAAAACCTTTTAACACTGGAATATATACATATAAAAGGTAATACAATAAAAGCAATAAGAATTTCTTTCGATCCACAAAAATTTAAGCATATGTTGTATGGATACCTCTTTTGTCCCCAAACCTCTCCTCGTAGGCACCACAGCCATTCTATCTTAATTGATTAACTTAACAAGTTAAACATCATTGATTAGCATTGATTAGCCAAACAAGTTGTGCTAGGGATCCAGTTCAACAAATTCATGGGTATATTGGATGGTAAGTGCAAATACAGGAGTAACTTGAGGGGAGGTCTTGAATTGGCTTAGCTGACAGACTTCGACAGAGATTCACACCAACATACATGTAATATAAACAGAAAGAAAATCTAATTAGCCTGAGACTTCTGCACAATATTCATTTGTTCCACAATTTTTAGCTTTCTGTTAATCATCATACTGTCCCAATAACACTGTTGCACGTACACAACACAGGGTGACGGTGTACACTGTATATGCCATGTTTATCTACTCTCTGGAATTTTGGACAACCAAAACATTCATAAATCATTTTAATTATGGTGACTGCAGCATTGCTAGAATGGTAGCACAGCTTGTATTTATGTATGTAGGGTAGAGTTCAAGGCAGATGCCATTCAGTGGGTATTTATAGTTACCGCGGTTTCTGCCTGGCCTTGGCACACACTCATACCCAGAGAGGGAAATCTCAATTTCCTGGCAACCGTGTGTGACTCCTGACCTGAATACTGGTCAGCATGTGTCATCGATGAGTTTTGCAATCTGTGCCCCATGTGACTTCCTGAAAAGGAAAATCATTGGCCTGTTCTCAACAAGGTGGTGTGGGGATACAGTGAAGTTTGCTACAAACTTTGTGGAGAACCAGAGACTGTGATCCCATTGACTCTTCGTTATTTCTTTTACATCAAAAACATGCTTAAATTAAACATATCGGAAGACTGGGTGTGTGAAGGCTACCATCATGCGTAATGTTTACCATTAAAACACAAAGGTGGAAGTGATGCAGTACCATCACCAGGAAGAGTATCAGAGATCACAGAGCTTCATAAGATCAAACACCTCCCACTTCATCGCCTGCTGAGTGGTTTCATGGGTGATAAAGGATGTCAACACTACAGATGCGATTCTTGGGGCAAACCGTGCATGCATGCACATTCACCAATGAGAATCATGAACCTTTTGAATATGGGAGGAAATTGGAATATCCAACACACATGGCACCTTTAGATATTCTTCAAAAATAAAGTGAGGCTTTCTTTAATCCATAGGTGCTATCCTTAAGTATAACATCCCTGTGTAAAGGCCTTCGCTTTCACTTGATTTTCAGCTTTATTTTTGTTTTCAACCACAACATATTCCTGCATTTCTGCAAGCAGAGTCAAACACTTAAATTCGATCCCTGAAAACATGCAGCATCCACCTGTATAATGTCTGGTTGAATAATAAGTGTAAAGGACTGTGATGATACAGTCATACACCAAGTGTTAATCTGGGGTTTTTGACATTACTAATTATGGTGTGCAATTATAAATTCCTGTGAATGGGAGATGACATAAGTTTCACTAATTTATAATGATTCAAATTCTATCCTGATACAAAACTGGCACCAACTCTATTACAAATCCATCTAATATATAAACAGCACAAATACACAGCCTTCATCATGCTGCATTTAGCTTAATATTATATGTATTTAGCACGTTTCACTACCCTCAATAGTTTTCTTTTTCTATACAACCAGTAGATGTACTTTCAATTGCCTAACCTTCTTATAACATTCCTACTTTCATTTCAATCAAAACTGCAGCAGTAGCCAAAAGGACATCTGATTCTATTAAACTGATTAATTTATGGCGGTATAAAAATAATGAGGTCAGAATGCATACATCTGAAATGGTGCTGATGATTTTGCACTTAATGACATACTATATATCACTGGTTCATTTGCTATGTAGAGGCTTTTCTGTCAGCAAACTGGAACTTATGCCTGTCACCTTCTAGTCCAGAATACAGCTACACATACTAGGCCCTTAAATAAATGTGTCCAACTGCTTTT
Source organism: Mormyrops attenuatus (assembly GCA_026777985.1). Classification (NCBI taxonomy): domain Eukaryota; kingdom Metazoa; phylum Chordata; class Actinopteri; order Osteoglossiformes; family Mormyridae; genus Mormyrops; species Mormyrops attenuatus. Next base: position 24,960,913 of record JAODKC010000021.1, on the reverse strand, counting down.
GGGGTCAGTTAGTGAAGAAGCGGGATATATGCTGAGCAAGCAATACCTCACCTACAAGGAGCGAGATTTGCCAACCCAAGCAATATTAATGTATCATTACTCTTTTGCTCAAATCTGCGATATCAAGTTAAGATGCTCTTGAAAATAACCAACGCCTGTATTTTCCTTTATTGCAGCTGTCCTTGGAGGAATCCTGCAGGGCAGTTTGTCACAGGCCATTACGGAAAAAGCAATAACTGGCGCAGAATGAGGGGAGGCAGCCGCCGCGACTCCATGCGGATCCCGGAGACGTGAAACGTCGTGCGGCGTAACCTTGGGAGTCACGCCGCGCGATGCCGAGGGAGCGGCACCCTTGCTGTGAGGAGCCGCGGCTAGAGGAGGATGCGCTCACAATCTCACTTCGCCTCAGGTGACCACAGTGTCCGAGGTACAGCAGCCCAAATGGACTGTATAGGACAACCTTCGCCATGCGTAAGAGGGCGGCAGTGGGGGGTGCGGCTGTCAGATTTGGCCAGAAGTCTTCAAAATATGCTGCCACTTGCGAACTCGTTTAAAAAAAAATAACATATTATCACTTTTATCACTGTACCACTGTGCACCATTTCAATTTTCAACAAACTAATGCTGAAAAACACTTTCTAGGTTTCATCAGTGAAGTGGAAAGGAGCTGAAAACCTAATGCATAAAGAAACCCGAAGGCCTCTAATCAGAACTCATTCACTTCCAAAAGAGGTGAATAATAGTGAACTGCAGGACTTATAAAGAAAAACAATTAAGGGAGTAATATTATATTTTATTTTTTTCTTAAATACTATTCTGCAATATTATTAACAACGCTACGGTTTTATTGCAATAATGATCAGAGATAGAAAGGAGCCGATTTCCACCAGTCCTGGTGAGGTTACCGAAACGCGTATGGCCACACGCGGCTTCCGTACTGCAAGAACGAAAAATAATAATTACCCTTATATGCGGGCTGTCGCTGGCTTTGGATGAAATGATTTCGATGAGGTCGGCGCGGAGATCGACTAAGAACTTCACGCCCCCCTCTACCCTGCTTATGTGACTGAGCAGCTGCCTGTAGCGGGGCGTCAGGCTGTACCGTAGCCGGTCTTCCGCCTGCAGCACTGTCCCTAGGTCCCTCGTCTGCGCTTCCAGCAGTTTCCCCGCCAGCTCTAACACGTTTCTGTGGTCCACGCCGAAGTCCAGAGAAAGCTTGTCCAGGAATTCCAACTTCTGTTCTTTATCTAGACTCCTGTAAAAGTGCATGAACTCCACACTGTTAGATTCCGGGGGCAGAGGGGACTTATCTTTCGTCTCGTACGTGGGCAGCGGACCCACGGTTCTCTTAAGTATTTCGTCCATGGTCTTAGGCGGGCCGCCGTAAGCGTGTGTGGTGAAATACTGCGGCTTGATTGCTATCTTGAGGACACTTAACTGTCGCCAAGCTATGGCACGGCACCGCAGCGTCCAAACTACGTGCAAAGGTATCATTGCACTTCCAGAATCTGAAGCCTAACAAAAATAAACAGCTTAACCCGGGAGTACTATGCTATCCTTTCCGGTGTCTTAAAGAAACAGTATCTTATTATAATGTATTGATCGGCAATACGCATCTGGTTTTTTTCCGTGATTTTTTTAAGACTTCATGTATTTTACGTAAATTGTCCTATCGCTTATTTCACGCTATTTTGCATAAGTTCAATTGACCGGTTTTCTTCACTTTTTTTGTGTTCTGCAATGAACCTGAATTTTACCGAGGTACTATTAACAATAAGATTTTATAAGGGTATTTGGCATATTGGGCTTATTTCTAAATAAAAGGTAAATGAGCTAATTAATTTTACACATGAAAGTAACAATAAACGTCATAATTAAATGTTATAATCATCGACAATGCTGGGAAAATAAATAGTTGAAACCATTAAAGGTTGAACTGTTCTGAGGGAGCTGGTGGGTCTTGCTGTTGAATTATGAAGTATGTTATACAGACTGGATACAGGGAGGAGGTAAATATTAAGAAGCAACCATGGGACAGCAGAGGAGAGTGTTGGCAGCTTCAGGATTCTTGTCGCTCACATCACTGAGGACCAGAAATAGCTCTTCTTGGGTCCAGAAGGCATAGCAGAGACTTCAGTGCTTGACTTAAGAGAAGGCTAACCTGTCGCTCAAGTCTTGTGCTGTTCTACTAATTTATTGCTTCTTTCATATCGTTTATGACGATCTTGTGTTTGTGTACTGTGCTTTGTGTTTGCTGCCTTTGCACTTTGTCTTGTGTTGCACTAAATGTTTGTCTGCACTCTACGTATCTTGCTGCTGTATGGACCAGAATTTCCCCCTGGAATCAATAAAGATCTTTTATGTACAACGGAGAGCATATTCTGCTGTATCATTGACTGGAATTGGACTGTAAGGTGCTGTGCTGGTTGGAGAAATCTGTCAAGTTCATCACTAGATCTTCAGTGCCAGTAATACAAGCCATTTACCCCAAGTGGGGGGGGGGAGCCCACAGCTCTGTGAATAATCCAAGCCACCAAATCCTCCGGCTTTGCGTTCCCTTCCTGACCGTCGAATGGTTGCAAAGCCTTTTGATTTATTTCCATCGGACAGCTTTTACCCCCAGACCATAATGGCTCTGAACAGCAAGAGCTCCCAAACACATCTTTATAATCGACTGATCACAATATATATAGAGAGAGAAAGAGAGAGAGAGAGAGAGAAATGGTAAAATCTTCATTACTTTTAATTTCCTCTTGATATAAAATGGGTTTTTCAGGGATGCGTGCGAATTAGTGGCTGATATATTACCTGTACTTTTAAAAATTAAAAAAACTAGTTACACCGTAAAAGTCGGGGGCTTGTTTCATTGCGTTCAAGGAAGATTCAGAGAAGATCAGCAACGACACCGAACCAAGTTTATTAATGTAAAACATTGTTGTCAGAAGTGGGATTCGAACCCACGCCTCCAGGGGAGACTGCGACCTGAACGCAGCGCCTTAGACCGCTCGGCCATCCTGACTTACTAACTGGGCCTTCCTTCTATTTAATTGTGGTTACTTTAAACTGCCACGTATAACTACTGACATATAATAATATGATAATAAGATAGCAAAAGGCCCGTGCCGTGTTCATTTCAATATACCAAAATGTACTGCAATTGCTGCAGAGAGTCTTTCTGGACGCCCTCCACGCCGTATTAGGCATTCCGCGAAGGCGAGCGGCAGGCGCTAAGCAGATGAGCTCAGCGAAGCCGCCCTGCGCTCCGGCGGCGCCGTCGGAAGCCCGCAGCGGGTGTGGTTATTACGCGCCGTGGCACGGCGGCCCCGCCCACCCACTGGCGGCGGGATGCAGCCTCTGATGTAATTTAAAGTGGGCTTGAAACCCGGATAGTAGATAGCAAAACTGGCGCGTAATCGCGTTTGCTTTTTGCTTTTTGCTTTTTGCTTTTCTGTTCTCCCCGGCAAATCTGCATAATTTCCCGTTTGTAACACCTACAGGTAATATTTGTTCATGCATACATGAGCGTACTCAAAACAGAACAGGTCTGTCACATCTAAATAGTTGTTTAGATAGCACATGGTAACTGATTACAATTAGTTTTCTTTTTTTGCATGTTTTTTTGTTTATTTTGCCCGAGATTAATATAAAGACTATCCCTGGTAAGAACAGGTTAAATGAGTGCTGATAAATTGCCATTTCCCCCTTACATTTGTCTTCTAGTTAAGATATTCCTTAAATACTTAACGATTTCTAGAGGTGGGAAGAGAACTATCCTCAAAGTTTTCGCTTGAAAATAAACTTAAGCGTTTTGCAGTTAATCGTAGGAAGACGTGACATTGTGGACTGCTCTTCCCTTACATTGTTGAGGTATTTTGTACTCCAATTTACGAACCTGTGTTCCAACAGATTTGCTTTACTTTTAAGTGCTTTATCGTGAGTTTGGTTTGTCTTGTAATATCCGAACTAGTAAATCACAGTGGACAAAAACACGCGTGCTGATCTATTGTAATACCTATAATTATACTTTTCATAATAATGTGCCATAATTAGAGTATGAAGTGCATTTAAGTGTTGCATGTTAATTGGGAGACTTGAGTTAGCTTGAAATTGTGAGTTTTTTTTTTATATATATAAAGGAAGCAATTTATCGACCTAACAGATTTTTGGGAGCACGTTTCAGAAGTGGAAAACCTGTATATTTGGAGGCCTGATTTTTAGAATTGTAGAATTTTTAGTATGTAGGGGCTACAAAAAAATCACTAATTCATATTAGCAATCTGTTGGGGATTGATTACGTTAATCAAACCACGTGACCCACAGCCTTTAGTTGCTTGGTAAGCAGGAACCGTTGTCTACAGCTGGGTTTGCTGTGGAACTGTGGAGTGTTTGCTTGTGTCTCGGGAGCATATAGCATCCCCCAGCCACAGACTTTCTGTCCCATGTACCATTAATTAAATTTTCCTTTCTTCTTAAAGGGACCACGCTGGACTGTTTGTAGCTGCTGTTAGTTCTTCTTCTCTGAAAACTGTTCGACAGCATGGGTGGCGAAAAGCAGAATAAAAATGGAAGGAGGAAAACCAAGACGAGGAGGCTTGATGATGATAACCAGTACAGTGGCAACGTGACCAAGAGGTTAAACACCCGCTGGTGGAGTTGCTAATGTCTATTCTATATACATAATTGTCCAGTCTTGATGTGCACATGCAATACCAGTCAAAAGTCTGGACACATCTGTCGAAAATCATTTGTTTTTCAACGAGATAATGATCCTAAGCACACTTTGTGGTTATGTAAGTACTGTATTATCTGGTGAGCATTGAAAGAGATGGAGTGCTGATCAGAAGGTCGCTGTAAGATAGCTTGGCCCCCACAATCCTCCCAACCTAAACCCCACAGAGCTGGTTTGGGATGAATTGGATTGAGGAGTAAGAGTGAGGTACTGTAGCAAATTTGTGCCCAGACCTTGTGGAAACTCCTTCAGGACTGTTGGAGAGGGATTCTAGGTGGCTACATCTGGAAGCTGGTTGAAAGAACGCCGAGAGTCTGCGATGCTGTCATCGAAGCAAAGGGGGGCTATTCTGAAGAGTCTGAAATCGGAGAAGATGTTGTGATGTTGAACACTTCTCTTGGTCATTGCATTGTTTGCCATGTATTACTTCATTGACTCCAGGCCATTGGAGTCAATTAATGACATGGCTAAAATAGAGAGAAATGCGTTAAAAGCATGTGTGTCCAGACTTTTGGCTAGTAGGGTATCTGGCTGACAGAGTGGGCCTCTGTCCTCTTTCTAAGTCCTGAGCCACACTTCAGGTCATCATCATCTCTTTTCCATATATGAATGGCAATGCAATTTGCCACTTAGCAGTTATTGTTCATCACTGTGTCCTTTAATGGCCAGGAAATAGGATTTGGTCAACCCATTTCCAAAAAGGATATACCGTTGGGGGGTCGAGTTCAGCCAGTAGCACTGGGAATGATTCCCGGACTTAAACGGATACATTAATAAGTCCCTAAATCTCCGCGGGCTTTTGTGAAGGTAACTGAGGGGGCAACGTGATCTAAGTGTACCAAATCTCAAAGGGAAACACACAAGGTCAGCCTTAATCACCACTTCAGTGTTAGCCTGAATGCAAGGCTACAAATGGAAATTGGTAAAGAGGTAGTTAGATGAGAAGAAAAAAAAATACACAAGGAATAGAGTCTATACAGGATGGAATTTTGCATTGTATTTGAGGTACCTTGATTTCAAGATTGGGAAATCTATCATGATATATTTAATATCTACGATGGGCTGAATGCTTTCATTATATTTGCCGTGTTTCTTGGTTTCTTATGGTCAATGCTATTTCAAGAGGCTGTTCGATTTTAAGCGGGAACATCAGTAGCTGTTTTGCTGAGAGGATCGGTCTGTTGTGCTGAAGACATTGCATTCAATCCCAGTAATTTAACTGGCAGAGATCTAACAGTGACAGTGTTAATCAAGTAAAGAATTCTACTTCCTGTTTTATAAAAGTGTGTTTTCCATCTTTAGAAATGAAGTGAGTTTTACATTCCCTGGGAAATGCTTCATGTCGATTCCCCATCTCCCTGTTTTGAGCCTTTAAATAAAACCGCACACACCTGTACTGGGTGATGTAGGTGCAGTGATGAGAGGACTTCCTGCATGCTGCAGTTGAAATCTGTCCCAGCCCTCATCCTTATGCTTGATTGCACCGTTGATTGAATAAATTGCATACATTTAAAATCTGAAACATTTAAATGAAAATTGCTTTGATCTGAATGTGCTAGCCGAAGATGTAGTCATTTTCCATCCGCGTTAAACCAAATTGTTGTGCGTAATAACTGTAATGGTGAAAAATTGGACTGGAATTTTGCTTTTGACTCGTGCAATGAATGTGTGATTAATTGAAAATTAATAATGATTGCTCATTTGTAATATTCAGGAATTGAGCGAGTGATTAATTAGAGTAAATATATTTTGATTAAAACCAGAATTTTAAGGTGCTGTTATAAAACTTGGACACAGTAGGTGTGTTTCTGTCTCACTTGTCCCCCCCACCCCCACCCCCACATAGTAAAAAAACACTGAAGAAAACTAGCAAAGTCGACAAGAGGCCTAAAAGTGAACAAATGGAAAAACCGCTTAAGAAGGTAATTCGCTCCCCCCACACTGGTATGTAAATCAGCCTGAATTTGCTGTGCTTGCTTTGTGCACAAGTTTTAATGTCACATGAGATGTACATTTTCCCCATGAAATTACAGATGCATAAAACATGAAGTCGTCAGAAAGGTTACAGCACTTCCAACACTGGATCAAAGCGATCTCCTGTTAATGGTAACTGCGTTTACCGCTTTCAATGTTTTCTTCAAACAGGGAGAGACCCCAGAAATTGAGGTCCTTGACATCAAAAAGGAGAACTTTGAGAGGTGAGCTTTGGCTGTGCATGTGAATGTGAGGGAATGGCATTGCGTGTCTGAGAGGTTGTCTCTCTAAAATTGCGTCAATGCTTTAGTTATTGGGTCATGGCTGAGCTGGTCCTGACTGTATCATAAATCATTGCATGAACATCCACCCGTTGCTATTGGGGGCCATCTTTCATATCTAGACAAACTCTTCTGAGGTGATGGGACCTCATTCTCACAATAGCCGCTTCCAAGCTACTGGATTGCATCCATTATTCTCAAACGCTAGAGCAGTCGATTGATTCATTCTTCAACTCATTGGGAAGTTTGTCTCCTGACAGAAAGATAATAAATAAAAAAATCTGCGGCGGTGTATAGATGATTTCAAGTAGCCAACTTTGGCCCAAGGCTAACCAAAGTGTGATACTGACAGACTGATGGTGGCACGGTGATGGTAAGCCCATCTGTTATGGGCGTAGTTATCAAAAGGAGAGAAATCTCTTGTGAATCGCTGTCATAAAGTGGTCTCTTAGTGCCTTCAAGTATTTGTTACTTTATGAGGCGGGATAGTAGCCAGTTTCAAAGCTTTCTCGACGTCTCGTCATTTTCCAGTGGCTTTGTCCTTTTCCAGTATCATAATCCTTGACACCACCTGCTGAGGCTGGGCCAGTTGCAGCTGAGTGTTTGTCATATGCAGAGGTGGAGATTCCAGGTCCAGAGTGTACAAATCCAGGCCAAGATTTTGTTTCAACCAACCAGCTGAGTACTCTGCGACTGTGTCTCTTTATACTCAACTCTGGTTGGTTGAAACTAAATCATGGTCTGGATTTGTACTCTGGACCTGAAATCTCCACCTCTGGTATATGGCAGTGTTTGTGGTGTAAATGGGAATGTGGCTTAAGAGTTATGGGTTTTAGGCTTTCAGAAATTTGTAAAAAAATAAAAAATGTACATGAGCCCTTGTCCCTGTGGTGTCTTCATTACTGTGATCTGCCTTCACTAATTCGGTGCTGGATCTTTTACCAAGGCTGCCTTCCACGCCGTCCAGCAGAAGGACGTGGCTTCTTAGCTGTATGCCTGTTACCCCGCTTACTTCAGCTGACTCCTTCACAGACTTATTATGACTCGGGGACGGCGAGTGTCTCTGGCATTGAATTCCGAGCTCCACTTTCATTCTGTTTCAACAGCTTCAACTGAAATATGTCAGAGGAATGAAGGGAAATGCCAGAAACTGAAACAGTTACTCTCTGCCCCCCCCCAGGTCTAGGTCTGTATAAGGCAACATAGAAGGATTTGGCATGGTAACAGTAATAAGTTGTGGCATGACGGTGTCGGTTTGGAAAGTAGGGGAAAGAAAAAAACGACTAAACAAAATGACGTAAGAATCCAAACAGCAAGGATAACAACCCTGCTGATAACAACACAAGCTAACAACACGTGACCATAGCATACGGTAAACAAAAGATACATAAAACACACAATCAAAAAA
>JAODKC010000021.1:24890538-24919049 GCA_026777985.1 Mormyrops attenuatus | reverse complement strand
CCCCCCCCCACCCCCCCTCCAACAAATCTCCCAGCGTCGGACAATCAAGCCCAGAAACTGCTCTGCTACAACAGGGCGAATCGAGCGGTTGCAGTTCTCTGCAACCACCAGCGGGCGCCGCCAAAGACTTTCGAGCAATCCATGGCCAATCTGCAGGCCAAGGTGAGATTGATCAGAGACGGGAAGTAGAGAAAAAGGGCCAGATGGCGAGGTGGGTATTGTGGAATGATCCAGAAAGAAGCTTAAAGGAAAAAAAAAAGTCAGAAGCCGTGAATGAGAGGGTGTCATGCAGACGGCTGCCTAAAATACATCCTGAAAGTGACGTGGTGCTTGTAAATCTGCCTGTTTTTTTGGTATGTCCTTCAGGTCCTGTTGTCACTTACCGCATTATTTGTCTTTCGCAGATTGACAGCAGGAAGGAGCTGCTGGCACAGGCCAAGAGTGAGCTGAAGCAGACAAAGAAGGAAGCCAAGGAGAACCCAGATAAGAAGCTGCTGGCGTGAGTGTCACTTGGAGATCATGAACTAGCAGCAGTTTGTTTTTTGAGCTGTGGTACCTGTTTGAGCTAGAGGGCGCTACACCCTTTTTAAAGTACGATATGGTCCGTGTGTGTATGAGTGTGGTGGAGAAAAAGAGGAGGACAGTTCAGCGATGTGAGGAGCAGTTGTTGAGGATGGAGGTGCAGGCCACCGACAGGGAAGAGAATAAGCAGATAGCCCTGAGCACGTCCAAGCTCAACTACCTGGACCCACGTATCAGCGTTGCCTGGTGAGTTGCAAGTCTGCAGACTACGCATTAAAACTGGCATGCACGGCACGCACGTATGCAAGCTTCATGCTGCCGTTTTTAGGGCTTTTTGTTTTACTCCTCCCTTACCCATCTCTTCTCTCAGGTGCAAGAACATGGACATGCCCTTGGAGAAAATCTATAACAAAACTCAGAGAGACAAGTTTGCTTGGGCTGTGGACATGACTGAAGCGGACTTTGAGTTCTGAAGGCTTTTTTGTGTGTCCGTGCCCTCAATGATCACAGTTACCATGTTTTATTGCATTTTTATTTATTTTTAAACATTTTCATCAATATTTTATAATATGAAAATATTCCTTTTAAATTTCTAATAAAGTCTGTTATTGAAGTCATGAATATTGTATCGATAGGTTGTCAGAACTATAGTGATCTGAAAGCTTATTTGAGTTTGTCAGAGACCCTGTACTCTAAAATATTCACTATCCTGCAAATTTGGCCATATTATTTTTAAATATTTACACTGCAGTGCAGGATATTGCATTTTACTTGATTTATCACATCTTCGCTCAGACCATCAATGGTTCATAAACTTGTCATATTTTTTATTTTTATTAATTTACCCAGTACAGATCATTTGCTACTTCTCTAGAATAATGGCAGGCTAAACAATTGCCAAATGACAGTCTCCAGTTTCAAAAGTACCAAAGATTTAGAGATGCACTGATGGTTTTGGCCAATACAGCAACAATCAGCCATTGGCCGATGATTACACTACATAGCCGATATTTACTGCCGATAATCCCCTTAAAATGGTAACCTATATTGCTTTGCACAACGGCATACTAAACATTTAGAAAAATGTCTTGTGTGGATTTATTCTAACGTCATAATTATTCCAACGTTGTCAAACGCACTTCACAAACATTGCTCTGCTAGTATTTCAGGATCTACGAATAAATATTTCAACACAAAAAATTTGATTGCACACCTTAGACGAGACAGTGAAGAGCATGAAGAGTTTCTGAAAAACAAATCCGTTCCAATAACGAAGGATGCAGTACTGCAGAAGAACGCTAGTCTGTCAGTAACACAAGCGTTTGATAGCAAAAGAAAATTCAATGCCGACAGTGTGAAATCAAAAGATATTACTCTGAAAATTACAGTGTTGATCACACTTGATGATCAGCCCTCCTCTATTATAAATGTTATAAATATATAATGTATACACTTATAAAAATATAATGCCCTGGGACTTGTATGCCAGAGTTGGTGTCTTCTTACCAAACATAAATACCATATTTTTGGAATGTAACAAATTTATTTGGGTGGAGTGTCATTTAAATTCATTTAAGCAGAGTCACCCCAACAAATGGCATCAGTGTCAGTGTTCAAAACAATCGGTATCCGCTGGAAATTCCCCCATCAGCGCATCTCTACTTAGATGTGCTCAAACACCCCGATTGTCTAATTACTGCAGGGATTTCAACCTTATTCTACTCACTGCTAGTCTCTAACCTTATTCTGCCTTTCTGCATTGAGTTTATGGTATGAGGAGGGAATGTAAACAAAACTTGCGCGTACGATCTGTTTCTGCTGGGTTTTTTTTTCTCGAAATTAGTATAGCACATATTTAGGAAATGAAGTAGGCGTGTGGTATATATGAGTTTGGCTGGGCTGGGTTTAGCTGCTCTTCAGAAGATTTAAAAATTTAAACTAAAACCACTTTATGCTTGTAAATGCTCATGTGAAAGTGTCACATCAAAGTAAAACCCAAACAGGAGTATAATTTACTACATTAGGAGACTTCAATGCAAGTGCCTCCCCCCGGAAGACGAGGCTGTATATTCATGTAATGGGGTTCTGAGGGTGTATACTCTTACTCAAGGTATCAGTTTTGTATTTGGCAAACATAAAATTGAAAGTTAACATTGTGGCATCTTTCTATGTCAGGAACAGTAATTCTTCATTAGCTTGAGCAGATAAAACTTTCAGCCTGATTTTAAAATGTCCTAATTGTCAGAGATGGTCAGAGAAGAGGCTCCTTTTTGTTCCCATTAACCCTGGGGACCCATGGGGTCATATATGACCCTTCCTTTTATTTCTGCCTTACATTCAACCCACTCGTCAAAGTTAAGAAGTTAAGACAACCCAGTAACAGTGACATTTAGTGATTACTGACTGAATTAACCAGGGGTGAGTTTCCAGAAACCTTCTTAACGCTACGTCATTCGTAAGTTCTCTGTTAAAAGATAGAACTAACGAACAACGTAGCGTTAAGAAGTCTTCGAGAAACTCACCCCAGATTTTTTTCCACATTAAATATGGCCCCCACCGCATTTTGAGGTTGTTGCTGTACATGCTGTAAAGATTCACCTGACAAGCTGTGAATAGGTAAGTGGCAGAAGTTTTGCATCACCAGTTATAATGTTTAGATGTTATAGAACATGTACAACTAGGTTTTGGATGTTTTGAAACTTTTCTGGTAACTGATGATGATGTTCCATGTGATCAACATCAGACTCAGACAAAAACAGAGAGAATACAGGTGGCGCACCAGACCTTACAACCCACCACAAGTAAACTTTCTGTGTGTAGGTCACCTTTTTGCAGGTCTGTTCACTTTACCTGTTTCTTGATGGGTCGGCATTTTTGAAGCCTGTGTTTTATTGCCAGCACATGGTGAATGATGAAAAGGAAAACTCAATAAATGCATTTTGAAAATGAGAATGTTGCAAAAATTTGGTTTTTCCTTTTCTGTCCTTATTTCATAGGTGAAATTAACAAGTTGGAACAGCATAAACAGTCCAGCGGGTCGTATATGGCACATTTCATAACATGGACTGGGAAAGGGTTAATTTTTTCAAAACACCTGTTTTTGAGTTCACTGGGTCGGTATGATCATTTTAGCCAATGGACATATTTTTCCTATAAGGATGAGGTGGTCTGGGTTCCCCAGAGTTAAACTTTTTTTTTTATTAATACTTCTGTAAAGGTGACCATGTTCTGCAGATGCACCTCACATTTTCATGTTCTTGAAACCTCAGAACATTCAAATTTCCTCCCAGGTATAGTGAATCAGAAAATGCACTATTAAGCATTTAATGTGTAATGTATCGTTCCTGCCATACACCACCAGGAAACACCTAGGATTTTCTGTAATTTTTTTCTACCGTTGATACAACACCTACAGGTGCATGAACAGCACATTCTTTACATACAGTGAATTCTAAGCGCCTGTAATCCGAAGGAAAAAAAATGGAAACTTCCTCACAGCTCCTCATTCCGATGTCCCTTAAGATACCTCACTTTGAAACTTAGACCTGCCTTTAAAATTATTCTCAGACTTTTATGTACCTAATCCAAGCGCTTAAAGTACCTGTTAGGATGGCTGAGCAGTAAGATGCTACACTCCGGTTGCAGTGTCCCCTGGAGGTGGGGGTTTTAATCCCACTCCCAAAATGCAGTTGTTTTTGCAGTGGGTAGTGTCTGGCTCTGCAGGTCAGGCATGTCTGTGACTGAAAGGTTGCCAGTTTGACTGCCATGCTCAGCAGATTATCTTAACCTCTGCTGGGCCCTTAAGCATGGCCCTCAGCGCAATGCGGTAACTCCAATTAACTTCAGTATGTTTTTGGGGAAAACCCCACGATGGCACAGGGAGAACATGCAAACTCCACACACATGGAGGTATGAACCCAGGTCTCACAGTAGTGCTAACCACTGCACCACCATGCTGCCCCAAGCTTAATATCATTTTTTCATTTCATTTTAATGCGTAGAGTCCAGGTCATAGTCTCCTGTTGCAGAAGATGCAGGGTACTTTGTGATAATGCCCTCAGCCATAGCAGAAGGGCCAGGCAGCCAGCCAATGTAAGGAAAGCCCCCACCACCACCACCATCATCTAAGTATTCAATTGTTCTATCTCAGTTTAGCTAATCTTACCCTCATTTTTCAGTCAAAAAATGTGCTGCACTTAATCTTGACATTGCAGTGATAGATCAGTATCAGTACTAATCCACAGTTTCCACTCCGCGGGGCTTGTGCAACGATGCAAAGTTAGCCGCCTGCGACTTTGACCAAGAATGCTGTAACACAAGCTGCCTTTGCTAATTATCTAAAGGCTTAACGCTTAACAACTCTGTTGTAGTCATGCAAGTATCCTGACTTTTGTTAAGGCCGAAGCAATGAATGAAAGGTTGTTCTGGGGCAAATGCGTTCAAATTTAACAACTCTTAAATTCCACTTCTACTTTGTATTGTACACACCACATGTCTACTGGACATAAGCAGAAGGAAGGTGTCACAGGCGGTGAGGACAGCGTTTCTCTACAGCGCAGTTGTCACGCAAGGCTGAAGTTCAGCCTTTCTCACGAGATACTTCCAGATATCGCGATATTATTCGTAATGCGTTTGGAAGCGAATAATTTACAATTTGTAGTCTTTTTGATGACCATTTTTTTCGGTTTCATATAAATGTATCTGCCTATGCATCCTGTTTATTCTTTCACCATTTCCATATAAAATATTATTTGCGTTGAAATTTTATCACACTTCGTTAAGCTTAAAAAAACAAGAGTGAACATAATTTCCTTGGAAATGTTTTAATACTTTAATAAATATTTCAGTTTTTCAAAATAAACTAACGATTTTGTTTTAGTTGCGTACGGCTGCCGTGCTCCGTGTGTGTGTGTCTATATATATATATATATATTTTTTTTTTTTTGCATTATTGCACTTAGAAAAAGTGGTAATACTGTATTTTAGTAGTAGTGGTATTACGTCCAAATCATTATCACCGTGATATTGTGTTTATAGGCTGGCCCATGAGTCTGATGCAGTCACTGAATGCTGCGTTTAGCATGCTGCAAACTGTACATTGCAAATTGCAAACTGAATGCCACTTTGACGCAGCAGTTGTCAGATGAGTCCGCGCTCCACGGGATAGGAGTCACTTCTTAAAAACTTCATATTATCTGTTCCACATGAAGGCAATGACGGTGCATGCAAAGAATATTATGTTCGTTGTGCAGTAAAAGTACGACCGAAACACTGACAATTAACCCAGGAGAACGTTTTAAGTGAAGGTAAGTAAAACGCAGTTAAAATAAGAAAGTTAACGTTAATGGTGCGCTGGTTTAGTTCCTAAACTCAAATTGTCATTGTACGTACTATAGTGGTGCTGAGTACTATCAGGCTGGCTTTACTTAAGTTAAACTTAAAAACGATTGTTTAGTTTCTTTTCTAAAAAGTTTTAAACAATCGTACAAGCTGCTGAATAATCACATAATTCACATACAAGGACTCTTCAAACTGTTATTGAACCGTCGATAATGTCAACTGGAAGAAATTGCCAAGCTTACATCTAAATGAAAAGGTGTTGTATAAAATCAATATAAGATCACATCAGTCTTGGGTCTTGGATCGTCTAAGATCAAAATGGTATTTTTCAGGCGATGTGTTTCGGGCAGGTGGTCATTTCAAGTATCAGGCACTAAAGTTTGAAAATCTATTCTTAGCTTAGATGAAAGCCGGACATTTAATATAAAAGAATATTCTTTTCTTATTTGCGAGCTTCCTATAAGCAATTACTTTTTTATCTTGATTTCGCTAGTGAGTAAACTGCCATGGCAAACCTTCAGGCGCAGTATTTCCAGTTGAGAGACTGGTGAAAAGAATGCAGTGCGTGCGCATCATATCTTTAATTGTTTATTAGATATGTGAAAATAAATCAACTACACAGGCAAATCTAGCGAATCCTAGTTTTTGGTTATTTGAATGATCCGCTACTCAAAAAAACTCGGTAAGTAATCCTTATTCGGCTTTGAAAGCTGTCGTTCAGAGCAAATCATCAATATCTTACGATATGCCCATAGTTAAATGGATGCCATTTTATGGATGTGACAGATCTAGACAGTATACCATCACGTGGAAATTCGAACATTTTTAATCCATGCATTGTATTCGTTGCACTGTGAATTTAAATGTTCGTAGACTCCTGACGTCATGCCCACTGTGTTTACTTGAGGAATTCATGCCTTTGGATTACACTGCATGTCAGATCTTGAAAGCAAAAACGCTGCTGCATAAACTGAGTTGCACGAATGGGCTACATTCATCATCTTAAACCATTAAGAATTTTGACCAGAAAAACGCAGAGCAGTCTAGCTTATTCATTACATTTGTAGGTGTCTAAACAAGAAAACGATGTTTCAGTAGCAATGCTGAAAGGTTCAAGTAATCTTGCAGCAACCTTAGAAAGACCTAATTTCCTCCTAATTAACTTTATCCATGTCATTCTCTTGAACATCTACGCCGATCAGCCATAACATTAAAACCATAGGCTTAATATTATGTAGGTCTCCTCGTGCCACCAGAACAGCTCTGACATGTCGAGGCATGAACTCCACAAGACCTCTGAAGATGTCCTATGGTCTCTGGCATGAAATCATTAGCAGCAGATCCTTTAAGTCTTGTAAGTTTTGAGGTTTGGCCTCCATGGATTGGACGTGTTTGTCCAGCACATCCCACAGATCCTTGATCAGATTGAGTTGTAGGGAATTTTGAGGCCAAGTCAACACCTTGACCTCTTCTCCATGTTCCTCAAACCATTCCTGAACAACTGCTGTCGGGGAATACTGTTGACATGAAGGGGTAAACTTTGTCTGCAGCAATGTTTAGGTAGGCGGTACATGTCAATGTAACATCCACATGATTGCCAGGACACAAGATTTCCCAGCAGAACATTTCCCAGAGCATCACACTGCCTCCGCCAGCTTGCCTTGTTCATCCTTGTACCATCTCTTCCCCAGGTAACTGATGCACACACACCTGGCCATCCACATGGTGTAACATTCAATGCGACTAATCATACCAGACCACCTTTTTCCATTGCTCCATGGTCCAGTTCTGATGCTCACATGCCCATTGTAGGTGCTTTTGGTGGTGGATGGGGGTCACCATGGACTCTGCCCAGTCTGTCTGTGGTTATACGGTCCCATACGCAACAAACTGCAATGCACTGTGTGTTCTGACACCTGAGCCTTGGGTGCCCATGCCCCCGTCACCGGTTCACTGGTTGGCCTTCTTTGGACCACCTTTGGTAGGTACTGACCACTGCATACTGGGAGCACCCCACAGGACCTGCCATTTTGTAAATGCTCTGACCAAGTCATCTAGCCATCACGATTTGGCCCTTGACAGGTGCCATTATAACGATATTTATTTCACCTGCCAGTGGTTTTAATGTTATGGCTGATCAACGTAGATATAGGCCGACTGCATAATACATCCATTTGAGTAACAACGGCTGCATAACATTATAAATTCACATTTGGGGAATTTTTTTTTATTTTTATTTTTTTAAAGCAGAAAGTTTACTGGTGCCAATGGCATGAAAGAGTGAAATCTGTGGTCCACATCAAGGAGGAATTCCTTTCAGTCAGAGTGGTCCTTTTAAATAAATTTGATTCCATTAAAAGGCTTTTATAAGAAATAAACGGCCTGAAATTTTAAATGTTCGTTTGAAGAACATGACTGTAGGAAAAAGAAAATGAAATTAAATGAGAATTATAACCCCACTGCAACAATGGCGTGAGTCACATTTGCTGAGATGCAACCACAAGGGAGAGTGTGACCGTGCTTGTATTGATAATTGATAACGAGCTTGCTTCTGTTGATAATTGATAATGAAATGGATTGCATTAATATAGCTCCTTTTATATATATATATATACATATATATTGTCTTGCTTTAGCTCCCTAAAACGCTGACCCAATCAAATTTACAGTGGTTCTGTGAACAGACAAAAGTGCAGAGGGAGTGAGGGTTTACAGCAGAGGTAGGGATAGGTGGGGCTGCAAGAATGAGGCTTGTCACAAAGGAGCTTTGAGCAGAGTTGTAGGTATGGTGAACAATAAACTGGATCAGGTAAAAAAAAAAAAAATAAAAAATATCAGCTTCTGTCTTGCTCAATAATTGCTTCATACCCTCGGCTGTGACACAGCATTTGTGACTGGCGCTTTCAGAATGAGGAAGATACTTTTACACACATCGACTTCTCTGTCGGTTTCACGGATCCACTTCTCTGTTCTATTTTTTCCTCATCGCATGAAAATTAGTCTCTAATGAAAGAGTGTAACTGGAAAACACCAGTTTCTCTTCCTACAGGGATTCTCCTAGCAGCAAAAAACAATAAAAAATAAATATAAAATGGAAGGTATTACCTTTTTGATTGAATCCTGTTATCTTGCAATTTTGTATTACTATCCTCCCTTTGTGTTTGTCAGTTTTAAAAGCTCTACACTGGATTTTGGTTTAATTGAGAGGTTTTATAATTTTTACTTAAAATATCATTGTAGTTATAGATAAGCTTTCAAACCAATGTGCGCGGTCTTAGCCGGCTTCTTTGACCAGGCTATGTTTACGCCGCAGCTTTTTGAAATGTGTGATGTGCTATTAGATGCTTGTTGCTCATTAGAGCAATATTTGCTTCTCGGTGATCTTGTGACATGTGTTAATCAGCTTTTATCTGAAGATAACAGAGAGCGTCGTTATCATGAAATCTAGAAACAAACTAATAAGGAGTTGTGATTATGAGATCCCGCTGAGCCCTTGCAGTTAATTAGCTTGATCTGCAGGAAACCATCAAAGGTTAGCTGGCAAACCTCATTCCCTTATTGGTCTATCGTTCATAATTTCTTTAGTAGCCAACATGCATATAGTAGCTGACATTTTGCATGCTGTTTTCAAGTTTACTGAACTCACGGGTTGCTCTTCTGCTGTGTCCAGGGCACCTGGAATGATGGCCTCTCGTTGCTGAGGATGGACATGGAAGTGGAAATGAAAGAGGACCTAGGGACGTCGTGGTCCCTGTTGTCCTGGGTGGCGTCCTGCGTGATGGTGTTTGGCGGCATGGTACCCTACATCCCACAGTATCTGGAGATCCAAAGGACCAGCAACACGGAAGGCTTCTCCACACGTGTCTGTTTGGTGCTGCTCATTGCTAACATCCTCCGCATCTTCTTCTGGTGAGCAAGGTCAGGGATGCGGGTAGGCCTGTCACAATAACTACTTCTGTTGGGCATTATGTTGTCTAAGAAGTAACTGCGATAAACAATATTATTGTCATTTTGAGATCATTTTTTGCCACTGGTGTAATGACAATATAATAGCACAATAATCGAAGTACACCACATATTCAGAAGTTGGAATTGGAAGAGTGTAAATATCCTAAATAAATTTAAAAAAAAAAAAAAAAACCATAGATTAATGGACTCTCAGGCTCTGTTAACAAGAAATGCATTATATACAGTGGTACCTCGGTATACGTCCGCTTTGGAATAAGTCCAACTTGGTATACAACTTGGTAATTTTGCTTGGTATACGACCTTTGTTTGGAATACGACTCGCGTGCTAGAACTTGTATGGGTCAAAATGAGTCACGACACCACGCGCTACCCTTGTTTACCTGTCTCGAGACAAAGCCACGACTGCCCACGAGCGTCAGTACGCCAGCTGCTACCATTCAGTGAACAACCCACGCTATAACTCTCTTTTCATTTATTTCATCTAATTGGTTTTGTATTTATGTATTTTACTATTAAGCAGTGTTTATACATTAAGCAGAGTTATTTTATACAACCCCATTAATGTATAATATGCCAATAACAATAGGGTTTTTTTTTCATGGGAACGGATTAATCATTTTCCCTTTATTTCATATGAGAAAAATTTGTTTGGTATATGTCCTGTTTGCTGTAAGTCCAAGGATCTGGAATGGATTAAGGACGTATAACGAGGTACCACTGTATTTAACATTTGGCACAGGGGTACAGGGAGTCATTTGTTCCTTTACAGGCAAAATGGTGCCAGCGCAGTTTTGCGGAAGCTCCGCTCAGGGACGCAAACAGACCTCTATCGGTCATTAGCCGGGGGAAGGGTAGCAGGAAGTCAGAAATGAGTCAGACCAAAGATTGTGTATATATACAGTTTTTCTACCCTCCGTGATTAGAATGTTAACAAAGATGGATCGTGACTTTGAAAAATGGTTGATTGAGGAAGTCCAGAAATACTGGCATTTATACAATTCATCGCTACAGGATTATAAAAATTCCCAGATGGCCACAAACTAAATAAA
Source organism: Mormyrops attenuatus (assembly GCA_026777985.1). Taxonomy (NCBI): domain Eukaryota; kingdom Metazoa; phylum Chordata; class Actinopteri; order Osteoglossiformes; family Mormyridae; genus Mormyrops; species Mormyrops attenuatus. Next base: position 24,908,169 of record JAODKC010000021.1, on the reverse strand, counting down.
ATATGTTTGTACTGCACTGCAATATACCCATGTATGTTTTTTCGTTAGTGTTATTATTTCTTTGATTGTTTAAAATTTTAGTTCTTATATTATTTTTTATCAACTTTTGAAATCTAGTTTACTTTCAGGTGTGGTTTAAAGATGTTAATTTACTTGTTATTTACTCTACTTTAGATTTTAATAGTTTTATTTCTAGGGATAGATGTAAAGTTGTGAGACTTTGTTGGCAAAGTGGCGATGTGGTGTTGTATGTCGGGTATTTCTGTTGTTCAAGTTCATTGCACTTGAGGCCCAAAGATAAATCATTACTTCAGCTACATAGTATTTATAAATGGTAATGGGGAGTATTTAACATTTGCTTTTATTATGTCTCAGTAGGTTGTGGAACCAATATTTATAGTTGTCGTTTAGTTGTAGCTTTTATTTAAGTCCTGTGTATGGAAATGTTGTCATTAACAATTATAACCCTAACATGTGTACTCTAAGAATATAGTGCATGGTTAGTTTTAGTAAAGTTCTTATTTATTCTTAGAACATCCATACCACACCGAAAATGTAATTATCGTGACAGGCCTAGGGAGAAGAGACTAAAGGCTGATTTACACTTCTGCGTTAAGCCTACGCCATTGTGAGCATTTATACTTGTGTGCTGGTATGTCTTCACTCAGCAATTACACCGCCAAAGCGCTAGATAATACATAGTTTTTGATGTTGCGTTTATTCCCACCCTGCGACATATTCAATTGCTGTATCATGCAATTAAAACAGAGAAAAAACTAACATTTGACAAAGTATCCATTTATCCTGGTTCTATTTCTGCTGCTCCAAACTTCCTGTAGACAAATTTGGAAAAATGCCAAAAGTCTTAGATTTTCTTTGGTTACTTATTGTTAATGTTCGGGCTGGGTAGGGGTTCAGGTCTTCATGTTGGGATTAGTGTTTTCCCTGTATAAATGAATGGAGAGTCCCCACAAAGATATAATGACAAACCTGTGTGTGTGTGTGTGTGTGTGTGTGTGTGTGTTACTGGAATGAGCTTCAAGTGTGGTACTATGAACAGGAGAACTTAGTCATTTCAGTCTGAATGAAGATATGGTGTGTGTCAACAAACAAGGTGATGGAAAATAGCCGTGTTAGCTAATGGCTGCTGAGATAAAAGCAGGAAAGAGATAATTGTGAAAGGGACACAGTAAGCCAGCGATCTCCTTTCATGAAATGTACCCGAAAGAAGTTCCCTAGAGCTCTGTAAAGCTAGATGTAGGACCAACACATTTAGCAATTCCATTTTGAATGTTCTGAAGTTACAGTGAAATGAGTGTCAGGGGCCCCAGGAATAGAGCTGCACCTTATTAGGATGTCTGCTTGCTTCATGGGTACGTGGAAGAGTCTCCATTGTTTTGTCAGGGGAGAGAGGAGCTTGAGGTGAAAGCATAGGGTTGGCCATTTATCCAGCACCCCAGGACCATTTTTCCAGGAATTTAGGGTTCTGTTTAAGAACCCAACAGTGATGTAACCATTCTTACGAAGAATGGGACTTAAACTAACAACCTTTTGCTCACACAGCACAGCATCCTATCCCGCTGAGCCACAGACCATCCCCAGTGGGCCCTGCTACACACAGTGACATGGTGGATAAACAGTTGAAAAGCAGGCCAATTTCATCCCCTTCTTCAGAGTGGGATAAGGAGAATTTAGACAAATCCCAAGTAAATCTCCAAGAAAATTCCACAGTTTGAGGCTGTGTTGAAAGCGAAGATGTTATGTTGTCGATCTGTATTTGGGAAAATCTTTTGAAGCTGGGCTTTTAATTAGGTGGTTGGAAGGAGGAGGGTATTAAACTTTCTATTATGGCAGACATAACATGACTACATTTTTGCAGCCGTTGTTTTTATATTACAGTGTTGTTACATTACAACTGTCAGTCAGTTGGCTAGGTTAGCTGTCTTCATTGAAATTCAGGAAAAGCGCCTTCACAGCACATTACCTTCAATACATATTTTTGCATTATACTCCATTTGCGATTTTTATTATACTTGCACTTTCTTGGGGGAGAAATTTTTCTGTCTCTGCATGATTAGCTTAAGACTAAGTTTAGTTTAATGTGGAACTAACTCGCTGCATCAGCCTAACGGTATAACTCCAGTGCAGCTAAATTTCATGGTGATTGGATCCCGTGGGCGTCCGGCCTGGAGCGCTCGTGACCGTGTGCCGCCCGTGTGCCCACAGGATCGGAAAGCAGTTTGAGGTGACACTGCTGATGCAGAGCGTAGTGATGATCGCCACCATGCTGGCCATGCTCCAACTCTGCTGCACCGTCCAAGGAACCAACAGGGTCGCCACCAAGCAGCACCACTTCACAGGTAACACAGCAAAATCCGGGTCTCTGGGCAGGAGGCACACTTCGCTGAATGTGTGTCCATGAGGTGTTCCATCCATCTGTCCTCCAGAACTGCGCTCCCAGGACGGCATTAGCTAAGTCACGCACCTGATGACCCCAGCTAACAAGGTTAATGTAAAGTTATTTCCACATTTTTTATTTTAGCAAAAGTTCTGCCAATGTCTGCAGAATAACAGTATTACCTGAGCTGAATGCAATTAATGTTGAAGAATATTGTTTTAGAGTAAAATATAATTTTATAAAAGTGTTAAATGTACATACCGTGAATGCACCACCCAACCTTGGACCTGCGACCTTAAAGGCGATACGCGACAGTGTTACTCGCTACTCTACCACGCCCTTCCTTTGTTTTCATATTATTAGGCACTTTCACACTGCAGGAACTTTATTCCAGAACCAGGAACTTTTGTCGTGTTCACACCACGGGTGCCAAGTTCCTTGGAGGCAGTTCTGGATCCCTTTTTTAGTTCCTACTCCAGACTAGAGCTGTGTCCAAAATCAGGTAGTTTTCGTTCGCATCTAGCCCATTTTTTGTTGATTTACTGCGTACAGACCAGGAAAAAAACTGTACAGAAAGGAAATATGTTTCCTGGCACATTAGCAACGCATAAAATGGGTTTTACATGCCGGTGAAAGCTTTTCAGTAAACGCACTCCTGCAGTTCACTGCAGCTTTTGCGGGTGCACTAAAAGGGTGACCAGCCGGACAGGAAATGCGGAGAGTGCTTTGGGGTCAGCCACGTAGCCATTAACAAAATGCGCTTTATCGATGGCATGTCAACAACTGGTCATGCTGTGAGTCTGTAACAGTTAAGGAGGGATGCTTGTCCTATTGCACCTGGAATTGTGGAATAAGTTTGTTGTTTTGTCCTTTGGATGATTGTTTTTGATATGTTAATATTGTTGATGTTTTATTTTGGTCTGTCGATTAGTTATGTATTTTGAATTGTTATATATAGTCTATCACTTATATATGAGGCGGGAAATCTCCTTTAACATTTCATTGATTTTATTACTCATGATCCTACAGGGTCTTGCAGGCATATGCATAGTCTGCTGGTAATTTGTCAGTTCGGTGAGCGTGTGCACATTTGTGTGCATATTATACATTTATGAGGACATTCTGATCACATTTATTATCTTTCAGCTGATTGATTATCTCTAATATTATTCGCTTATTTTCTCTAATGTTTACACTTGAGGCATTTAAATGAATTTTTTATGCTATTGGAAGGATAATTCTGCAGACACACATGAGAAAATCTTTACGGTTATTGAATTATTGAGACATGCTTTTCAGAAGATTGTAAGGGGTTTCAGATTTTTCTCATCCTTAGTATTTTATGCTGATTTTCAAAGCTTACATGTTTGTTCGTAAATTAAAGTATTACTCATCGTGTATTTGGATGTGCCAGAAACACAGAGGAATCAGCTGCATACTTTTCAGACGATAAGTGATACATTTGCAAGTTAACCCAGTGCTATAATTGGCTTCTAATCTTTTAATGATTTTAACACCTCTATATTATGCATCAGTCGATGCTTCTGCTGTGAGAACTGATCGGTAAAGATAGGTGAAAGTGCTTGATCACTGTCTGCAGTCTTTGTTCTCTTCAATACAATGTCTCTTCTACAAGCTGTGAAATTTTACCCTCATCCCAAAGAACATTTAACAGCTTTCCTTTCCTGGCACAAAATAACTAAATTAATTGAAGTGGTCAAAAACAAAAGGGCATTTGTTGTATATATACCAATGCTAAACTTAGGGGAAGAGATTAAGTTAGACCCGTGTTTGGCTTGTGTTAGACGCTCAGAGTGACGTTGCCACTATGCTGCTCTTACAAGCGTGTCCAGCCTGTAGCCGACGTTTGAGAGAAAAATGTTGACATTTTCAAATGACCTTCAGATTCAACTTACTAATACTTGTTACAATTACAAAAGCGATACAAGAATTACACGTAAATGCCACTGTGTAGTACATAATGATTGTTTCCATTGTAGGTAATATAGTTTCCATGCTTACACAAAAAGCTGTAACTTAGCCAGCTATTTGCCTGGATTTTTAATCTCAGCCATGGAAAGGCGGACTGGTCTTCAGATAGTGTAGGAGGATCAAAGACAAGGTGACTGTCGTATGCTGTCGTACTGGGTGTGACCAGTAGTCTACTTCCCTACAGCTGTCAAGCCAACTCCCAGAACAGGAGGAGATCTCCTCCGGCCAGTTCCATGTCCGTGGGATCAGGTTACATCTGGAATGTGAGGAGTTGGTTACACTCAGAATAGTGCTGACCATATTGCTCTCCCACCCATCTTCACCCCTCCTTCCGGAGGCTGGTTCTGGGCAACATGAGGCCACTGTGATCCGTGTCCTAATCACAGGGGTATAGGGGTAAATGTCACACATGGGACACTTGGTCTCTTGATAGATAGATAGATAGATAGATAGATAGATGCTTTATTGTCATTGTAAGTACAATGAGGTTTAGTTTGGAACACGCCAGCAGATGTACAGTGTATTCAGAATTAAATAGATTGAGGCATAAATAGAATGGGAGGGTATATACAGACGGTATATATGTACAAGATATGTATATACACAATAAGGTGCTGATAAGTAAGTTCACAAGTTCTTGCCTCCATGACTGTTCTGCCCCAAGGATTTTTGGGGGCTTTGTCTCCAGGATTTCAGTACGGAAAATAGTATTTACGCCTTAGTACTATTGCTGTGAATTTAGACTTAAGAGCTGTGAAAACATCCACAATTAACTTGTTGAGTCCATTTTTCTTATGTGCAAAGATCTCTGTGTGCATCACCTGCTTTTGAATTTGTAATTTTTGTTTTCTTTTTTGTTTGCTGTCCCTTCTCATCCGCTTAAGAGCTGCCGTTCTGCAACTTGAGGCAAAGACACAAACAACTGCGCTCTGGCATACGGTACAGCGTTCCCCACGGGCCGCTCATTATCAGCTGGCCTGTATGTCATGTATGAACTGCACAGAGGCAAACGGCCAAAAAAATGTCCCAGCTGAGCACGCTTCAGGAGTATGGTACGCCCGAGGACAGGGCCAGGCAGGACCTCGGGTCATGTGACCTGCCTGGTATGTCATGCAGCTAATGCTAAAGAGCAAGCGGAAACATGAAAAATGAACCCGATTTATAGGGTGTGTTTTTTTCTGATGACGTGCATACACGTTCTACTGGTTTTTAGTCGTGTTAAATGAGAGGTTCTTCCAAGTGTGGTGTAATATAACAGGCAGTTAAGCTTAGCAGATTGTGCCAAGTGTCCATTAATTAAACAATCATTAAGTTTTAGTCACACAGTCAAAAAACATTTTACCCATTTGTTCTGTCTTCTTTTTACGTCAAAATAATAAGTCTCATTAGTGGGTGTCTTCATGAAACAGGCTGCAGTGGTAACTTTGGGGTGTGAATTTTATATAAAGAATATGGTAATCTGACACCCAACACAGCATTTGGGCATGGTCAGTAGATTGTCGGTGAATGACAGTGTCAGCAGGGGGATGACAAACAAGGACATTCTTGTAGACACCATTTCTAGTGTGCAACTGAATAAGTGGCCAGAAGCCCCACAGTCAGGATTTTTCTCGTTATAGACTGACCAGAAGCTTAGGGCATGTAGCCAGAAACAGTATGAAATGTGTAAGTAAAATATCCAGCAGCTGTCATTGACGACAACGAACCATGTTACAGTATCTGTTATTTTAAAAAAATTTACTCGTACACCTGCTGTGTTTATGTGGAACTACAGGGATCAAAGTATTGAGTTACTTTTTCAGAACATTTCACAACTCAAGTCAATTTAGTTTATTTATAGAACAAGATACACTGTATGGACAAAAGTTTTGGGACACAACACCTCTTAATCATTGATTTCATTCAGACCCATTGCCACAGGTGTATAAAATCAAGCACCTAGCCATGCATTCAGGTTTAGAAACATTTGTGAAAGAATGGGTCGTTCTGAAGAGCTCAGTGAATTCAAGCGTGGAATGGGATGCCACCTTTGCAATAAGGCTGTTTGTGAAATTTCTTCCCTGTTAGATATTCCACAGTCAACTGTACAGTAAGTGGTATTATTGGATGAGTATGGAGTGGAAGAACTTGACACAGAGTCCTGACCTCAACCCCATCCAACACCTTTGGGATGAACTAGAATGGAGATTGCGAGCCAGGCCTTCACGTCCAACATCGGTGCCTGACCTCACAAATGTTCTACTGAATGAATGGGCAAAAGTTCCCACAGACACACTCCAAAATCTTGTGGAAAGCCTTCCCAGAAGAGTGGCAGCTGTTATAGTTGCAGAAGGGGGGAATCAACTCCATATTGATGGCTTTGGATTTAGAATGGGATGTCATTAAAGTTCCTGTAGGTGTAATGGCCAGGTGTCCCAATACTTCTGTCCATATAGTGTATGTAATGGTGCCATCTGGCAAAAGTACAGTTTGATTCAGTATTATTATTTAGGTAGTATAGTGCTAATGAATGCTAGATAATGTATCTCCCAATAACATGTAAGCATTTAAGAATGTTGTAGGTTTAATCTAAATTGTGAACTTGGACTAATATATTGCACAGCACAGCCCTCTACTGGTCAGGAGAGGAATTATTATATATATATTTTTTTCATAAATCTGGAGGTTCCTATGGATTATATAGACCTTTAACCGTAAGGCAGAGAAGATGTGGCTGATGTCTCTGGCGGCGTGCTCCACGGGGGGACCCGGATGTCAAGATGTTTTGATTTGTAATGGATGTTGTGAGAAGAGGAGCTGCTGAAAATGTCTGAGAGATGTTGCCATTGAGTCGTGACTCTGTCACTGGGCTGCCCGCCTGTCCACCGGGGGCTCAGGTGCTGCGTCCGGCCCCGTGTTATCAGCACCGTCCAGGCCCGGGTGTAGATGATCGGAGTCACCACCAGAGAAGGGGGGGGCAGTGATCACGTTCCTTGTTTCTGCATGTCCTGTGGAGCTCTAAGTCATTAAAACACAGATAAAGGTGGTGTAATTTGTGAGAATTAAAATATGCTAATTGCTGTGGAGGGTGGAAGAATTGGTATAGGAGAGCAGGAAATGAATTTACATGTTTGTTTTCTGTGGGGAAGGAGAGAGATTGTTGGGTGAGTGATTTGGTTTTATTTTTGTGTTTAGATCTGTATTGCTGGTGATGTCATACCCCTGTAAGCACAAACGGGTCAAGTGGGGGAGCTTATGAAACAATCAGGCCATCGCGGGAGGATTAGACTGTTTTTTCTTTCCCAAAAAGGTCAGGCTTTAATGCTATGTGGGGGGTGGGGGGTGGGGTTCTATTGAATTAATGGACTGAGAGAATGAGCAGACCAGAATGAGGTGGAGTAACCTGGAATAATATTTATACCATGGGGGGGCGCTATGTGCCTGAGTGGGTTAGGGTGCTGTGTCTGTGATCAGAAGGTCATTGGTTCGAATCCGTGCCTGGCAGAGTGATGTCTCTGTTGGTCTCTTCAGTAAGGCACTTACCCTCCAATTGCTCCAAGGACTGGTTGTCCCTGCTCTCTCAAAAATGTGCATTAAAAAAGTAAAAGCATTTGCTAAATAAACAGAATTTGTTATATTTTTCAGTAAAACCGACTCTGTAGTTATATGTTACTCTTCATACTATCTATTTCTTTGATACTCTTATCAGGCACTGCAGTTGGGACACCAAACCAGTACTACCTTGGAACCAGTACTACCCTTGGAATGATTCACCTTGTGTGTAGAGAAGCCTTCCTGCAGCCCACTGTTGTGCCAAGCAGTTATCTTACAACCAGTGGCCTTTGCGTTAGCTGTCACGATGCCGCTCTCCTCTGACCTTTCATAGACGAGGTGTTGGCCCCAGAAATGCCATCGACTATGTTTTTTTTTCCTTTGCACCATTCCCTTAATCTCTAGACACTGTAGTGTGTGAAAATCACAGGAAAGTGGCTTTATTTTGGCAGGGATCGAGCATCTTAGCTGCTCAAATACTTAGTCACCCAGGGAGTGACCCCTGACCCTGTCTGTGCGCTGTGTGTATGATGTTTCAGCCATTTGATTACTACTTTGGAGGCAGACTTTGCAAGCAGGTGTAACTATTAAACTGGCCCCTGAGTTTACCTTCTCTCAGATTGCAGTTTTATTAGTTGTTTCTTGGCAAGCTTGATTGTGAATGTAAGCCGAATAGAATTTTCTAGGAGAGTAATTTAGTAGCATCTTGGTTACACTTTTAAATTCTGTTTCAAATACACAAAATGTTATTCGTTTTATTTAAATTATACCCCATGTTTATAGTTTTTGTCAATAAAAATTAAGAATTTATTGCATTCAGCATTGATGGAATATTCCAGTCTCTTGATATCCAGATGGCTGTATGGCAGTAATGCATGTTCAGTCATGCGTAACCCTGAGAGATGGTACAATTACTTTTTTCATATTATAGATATTGCTTTATGGAAATAACCAGACTTTCCCTTTTTCTTGTTCTTTTCTTTAGCATCATATGCCAAAATGCAAAGGTAAAGCTGTCAGTTATGCAGAAGTATCATTTTATTCACTTTCGTAACTGTAAGGGCCTACCTCCTCAACATTTTTCCATAGCAGAGTCAAGGTCGACAATGTAGAATTTCAGATATTTCATCCACAGTCAAGGGAAACTAAGTCCTAAATGAGTTAAATGTCTTTTGAATGTTTATTGTTATTTAAAAATGCTTTGTAGAGCCCCAAATCAGTAGAATACCCAGTGTGACTAGTATCCTCTCTGTGTCTCTTTGGACTCAAAAATTAAAGGGGAGCATTGGAGAAGTCAGGCACATGCTACCTAGCTAAAGCTTCTTCAGGGGCTAATGAGCTAGTTATACCTGTTTGACTGGACAATGCTCTTTTGTGAGTTTTGTTTGAAAGGAAATCTTCAGCTTTGTCCTCATGTCTTTTTATATCGAAAGACATTTTGCACCCTAAAGCAAACATTCCCAGCATAGAGGATGGCTTTTTCCGATGTATATTTCTTCTGGTCTTCTTAAAGCGCTCTTTTGTGTCTAACATGCGCTGTGCATTGATTTTTTTTTTTATTTTTTGAGGCAGCTGTCATAACTTCAGAATGTCTGATGAATTTTTGATCCATTCTTGAATCCCGGAGGTACAAATGTACAGCTATACCTGCGAAGACATCAGCTCTGCACTCAACTTTGATATGCGATGCCACCCACTGCTCTGCGTCCTTTCCAAAGAACGTGGGAGGATGTCTCGGGCTTTCTGGTGCACCAGTCTAATGACAAATCTCTGCTTTCTAAAGATATTGTGAGCATTCATCAGCTCTGCGGCGTATCAGAATGTGTGATGCACCTCCAGGGTTGAGTTTGAATCCCACCTCATCTCTGCATATTTCCCCCTGCAGATGGGCTTATTTGTACTATTCTCTACATTTCAGAATAATAATAAAGACGTCAAAACTATAAAATAACATATGGAATTATGCACTGACTAAAACATTATTAAACAAAAAAAAATTGTCGGGGGGGCACCTCTGTGGGTTGGGACTCAGAAGGTTGCTGGTTCAAATCCCATGGTCAGCAGAGTGATCCCACCATTGGGCCCTTGAGCAAGGCCCTTAACCCCAATTGCTCCAGGGACTGGCTGACCCTACTGTCTCCTCTACGCCAGTTCCATGAGGTAGTCTCCTGGGATGCTTTTCCAGCTGTCCTGAATGAGGTCCCACATATATACTGAGCTCTCATTGGTTGCTTTTTCTTCACTCTCTGGTCAAGCTGCTCCTAAACCATTTCTGCTGTGTTTAGGTCAGGTGGCCAGGTCATGTGATGCGACACTATCACTCTCCTTTGTAGGGGGCTTGCCGTGTCCGAACTTTTGACTGGTAAGTATGTGTGTGTGTGTGCCCTATGGTATCTAGTCCAGGGTGTATCTCTACCTTGTGCCTTATACTGTCTATGATGGATGGATGGATGGATTTCAGCATCACGTTATTCCTGTTAAATATACCACTTCAGCAATTTTCTATGATAATAAGAACAGGACATTTTACAGTGAAATATGGGTCCTACAAATAATTAGATATGCAGCAAGCACAGAGCTTGAAGTAGCAGACTTTCACAGGAAAGTAGAATTACTCATCTTAGAACTAATTACAATTCTCAATTAGTGCTGCCAGCAGTCCATTAAATACTCAGTTGAAAATCAAGTAGGTTTATTTCATTGGTTTAGAGTAAAAAGAGACCATTCCTTTGCTGTAGCGAGGGACACTAGCTGTGTTGTGTTGCTGTAGTGCACTGATTTCTCCAGGGGAATCGGTAAGATGTAAAGCAGACAGGGCTGCGGGGTGGGCAGCCAGACTGAGGCTGTCATTTCAGGTTGCTGTCTGGAGTTCTGTTTGAGCTTCTGGTGCTCCAGTACATTCTTGGTGGAGCCCAGGATTCTTCTGGCAATGTGAGCACGTTCATCTCCTCCATCCCCGACACTAAGAGAGCCAGAGGCCAGTCCTGCTCAATGCCGTTGAGTGTGGAGCAGCTAGCGAATGCCGCGGGCAACCCGGCGCATTGGGGTTAGCCGTACTCAAGTAGCCAATCAGAGAACTGGAGTCTATTAGGGTTGTGCATTGTGACAGAGGCGGGGGCGTCAGAAAGGCATGGACCCTGGCAGGTTCAGGGGGCCCAGTGCTTTATAGGGGTCCGTAATGTACCATTGCCCCCCCCCCCCCCAAATAACAGGGGGGCCAAGGTGACATCTTATCAAGGGGCCATCATTTCTAGCCACGCCCCCTGGACTGACTGCTGTATAACTGGACTGACTTGCACACTGTGACCTCAAAGAGGAACCGTTACCTCGGCCTCCTTTGCTGTGCTGGGATGGGTGGGATGACCAGTGAGATCGTCGGTCAGCAGGGTTTGGCTGAGCTGGGAGTGCCGTACTGTGAATAGGCACCCGATATTACGCAAGACAAAGAGGCAATAATTGTTAGTGGAGGAGAGTGTGCGGGAGCAGGCTGGGAAGGGAGGCAATTGTTGACTGTCAGTTCAGGGAAATGGAGAGGTCCACTTTGCCCCCTTGTGAGGGTGGACAGAGCTTCAGTGGCTCTCACCCTGGGCCATGTCCAATCTCAGGAGCTTCCCTGCAGGTGCCTCCCCCCAGCATGTATTGTACCGGCAGCGGCCCCACTGGCAGAAAGATGGATGCCTTTTTATTTCCCATCTTCTGTGACTTTGAGACAAAAGTCAAAATGGCCACTTTTTGTTCTCTATCCATCCACCTCTTTCACCCCTAGCCACCCTCGTCACCCCAGCTTTCTGTTTGTTTGAGCCTTTTTCTTCTCTCTCTGTCATCCTCCTACTCCTTTTCTCTCATTTATCAAGCTTGTTGCCACACCATAGTCTGTTTGACTTTGGAACACTGCACTTTATAACCTTTTGGCCTTTATAGCTCTCTGTACTCCCTGCCTGACTTCTAGCTTCTCCTGTAAGTACTTAGACACTCCTGGCTGATTGCTGCACTTCTTCGGGGTAATGAGCACAGATTCTACCTTCATAAATAGGTTTTGATCTTCATCGTATTCCGAGACTTCCTAACCCTGCACAGCTTGGACAGGCCAGGAAAAGTCATTCTTTCTCAGCACCGTGGCATTCTGTTATGATTCTGACACATTGCCACTTGTTCCCGTGGCTGAATGTACAGTCCAGAGTGAGTCACGGTGCTTCGTAAGTGATAGGACCCTTCTGTGGTAAGCTTTTTGATATGTGGGTGTCTCATATTTAAGGCTAATCGTATGGATTAAAAACATCCCTGACACGTGCTAATACCTAAGCAAAATAATGTTTAACACCATATAGAGTTGTTTTTCAATCAATTTAGCAATCACCCTTTATTGAGTAGTTTTGAGGGACTATTGATTGCATGGGGAGCAGGCTGTCATCTGTCCTCTACAGGCTCTCTGGCATTGTCCATTCAGATGGCGGGATAACCATCCCTGGCTGACGGGCAGTTTCAATAAGAGAGATGGAACACAAAGGGCTTGTCCTCCTTTTGAAGTTGCTGAACCATTGGCCCAGTGCTGGAAAGGCCATTGGTGAAAAAGGTCAATGGAAGATAAGTGGCCATGGACAGACATGAAATAAGGGATGCCCCCGTAAAGGGCAAAAGCCCCGCGTTATATTTACACCTGCCATTCAGCTGGCCGCCCCTCCACTACGATGCTGCTGGCTCTGTTCTTCTCACATTAGAAGAAAGACTCACAGCACTTCCATCGTAAATATGACAGTCCTCTCCTCGACCTATGTCCTAATGTGGAGCTCAGCTACGCATGGGCGATTTTTTTTGTCATCTGTCACTTGTCACCTGTCCTAAGTAATATTAGGAAGCTGCTGGTGTTTCAGCCCAGAATCAGCATAGACATGATGTTCAAAGATGTCTTTGAAATCCTTTGGTTTGTTGTCTGTGAAAGTACCCCTCCCCCCCTACTGGATACCCCACCTTCCTGCTTTTACTTATTTCACATATCTACGTCGACACCCCCCCCCCCCCATGCTTTTAGTGGCTGTCCAAAGCTGCAGTTAGTGAGGATGTTGGATCCTTCTGGAGAGAAAAAGGCGAGGCATTCTTTGCATTTAATTTATGTAGTAGATGCATTTTTATGAAGTAAAGCTGGGTTAGCCAGGCCCCGGAGGAGTCGGGGGTTTAGTGTTTTGTGCAGGGACCCAATGATAAAATCAATCTTATGATCCTGGGATTTGAACCAGCGACCTTCCGATTACATGCACGGTATTCTAATCCTCACACTGCCCCCAGAAAGTTTTGTAAGGAGTGGGATTTGAACCCACGCCTCCAATGCGAGACCAAAGCACCCATTATCTATGGAAGGTAGCGAGCGTTGAGGCTGGCATCTTAGACCACTCGGCCATCTTGACAGTAGTTTTTTTGGTGTGTTTTTCAGATGCTCTGCTTATGCCCTCCCATGAAGACAGCATTTAGTCCACTCATAAATCAGCTATGCTAAACTGTGGAGTTTTCTACATTAGACACTTACAAATGCACTAACCCTTATGACACAAATCCTTTGACAACAAAAACAGTGCAGCAACCAGTGCTATGTCTAGGGTGCAGGTCCAAGTCCATGGATGGCATCTGCTGTTGTATCTTTGAAGTGAGGTACAACATTTCAGTTATCTAACTGAGAGATCCAGCAGTGTCCTGGATAAAAAGCAGTAGTGTGGCAGTTAAAGACATCACCTTTTCCACAGTTCCCAGGTACAGAATTGCTCCAATAATATTTCCAGCTGTCAAAATATATTTTAAAAATGATCCAATTTGACTGTGTCACTCTGTAATTAAATGTAAATGTATTCAGCCATTAACAATGTGCCCACAGCATTTCAAACCTGTCAGTGGCCTATAAGCAGTCATGTGACCGATCATGTGACCTGTTGTTCCCGACAGTTTCCCTATTGGGTTTCCCTCCCCCTATTTTTCTTCATGTCACAAATAAAAATACAAAAAGGAAACCTTTGGACCTTTGTAGAAAGTCAGTGTAGAACTCCTTGGATGAAGAGTGGGTGGTGTGATCCACCCCCCACCCCCAAGGACTGAACATCCTGTAAAGGGCCAGTTAAGGTGAAACACGGATCGTATGGTGAAGTTAGACGGCTGGTCACCATGATACCTTATCAGATGTGCATTTCTTCGGTAAAATCTAAATCTGAAAAACCTGTAATTGTCCCTTTAAAAAAAAAAAGTTCTCACTAAAATACATGCAGTTATTTTAAGAAATGATCAAACTGTGATCACATAAACCTGAAAACCATGATTAATGCATCTCAATGAGGCCCCAGAGCACAACAAGCGCACGCTCAGCACTAAAGAACAGCGTCCCCAAGAGTCAGGACATAAAAATCTTACTGCTTCACAGAAAATTGAAGTTCTTCAAATAAACCCTTTATCTCCTTTATGACGCTATTTCAATTGAGCTCCTGATGAGCGGCGATGTCAGACTTAAAGATCGCGCTCTGACCTCAGCTTGAGTTAGTAGCTGCTACTTCGAGAACTTGCTGAAATTCAGAAGTCTGCTGTTAATCAATTTAATGTGCGATGTCTATGGAAGATTCTTAGCGACGTTGTAAACAGAAGAGCTGTAGACCTGAGGAGCCCAAGATCGTGCTGAAATCGATCAAGTGGACTTATTTTTTTCTTCAAACCTCTGCATACCAAATAATTACTGACAAGCACCAGGCTCAGGAGTTGAAAATCACAAACCCATATTGTATTCTGTTAAAATAAGGTCCACTGATGTGATTAATAGGCGAATATGACAATTTTTTAGCTGTTTTTCACCCCCCCCCCCCCATCTGACTAGCTTAACTATCTCAAGGACTGAGACAGAAGAGAGAAGATGAGTTCAGCTAGTCCATAGGACATATTTCACCCCGAAACACTTTATAATTGCAGTATAAATGCATAAAAAATTGTATGTCAATGTCTGGGAGGAGGGGTGGTCATATGTTTAGCTATTAAACTCACAGAGAAACAGTTCATCACTCTAGCCATCCGGCATACCAGTAAGATCAGTTAACCAACAATAACAGCTTCCTGGAGACCTTCGTTCACTGTGCACTGGGCTTCACTTCCAACCAGTGTACATGGAAGTCTCAGAGGAATCGTTCCACCTCAAATCAAATGGCTCTGGCCAAAAAATCAGTTTGAGGCCCAATAAAAAAAACAAGAAAAACTGATGGGGTCGCTAGAGAACACAGGAAAGGTACAGGCAGAGCGCTGGCTGCTGCATCTTGGGGGCCAGTGCCTGCTGTGCCTCAGTAAATCAAAGAGAGGAAGGGTTGGGAAGGGTGCCCTTTTAGGCTCTCTGCACACCATTGCTGCCTTTCGACTTTCACAGCTGCTTGTTTGTACTTAACGTGTTCCCCATATATTCGGATTGCTTTGAGGAGGTACCGTAATGTTGTTAGTAGTCGTAAAACCTTCGGAGCTACCAGCGGAGAACAGAAGGGAGCTTTGAGGACGGAGTCATTACCACTGACCTTGATTTTACGCATTTTGTATACGTGAAAGTCGTAAATGGAGGCGTTTGCTTGATGGGGTTTTCGTGGTGAGTCAAAAGAGAAGTAATTCATAAAACTTCAATGGAAACAGAATTCGTAGGATATGATAATTAGATCATCTAGAGTTACTAACTCATGGAACGTTCGCTTCATGTTGTAGTGTCAGGCATGGGCCTTCATTTCACGGGATGATAAATGGCTGAAATTATTTACATGACACCCAGTAATGGAGCAGCATCCTATTCATAATTGATGAACAGATTTCCAAAACTCACTAAGTCCACGGGATAATTTTTGAAGAAAATTTCTGTGGATTTTAATGAAAGTTCTTCTGTAGATTACATGGGTACTGAGTGAATTTTGGTTCCCATTACTGTAACATCATTAGCAGTCTTGTCTCAAAAACAAACAAACAAAGAAATGGACTGAGTGAGTTTTGTAAATTTACTCTTCAATTTCACTTTGTCAACTTTTGCTTATAATATTGATTTTTTTTATAATTTGTGTAAAACACAAGCTATTGACGTGCTGGTTTGATCGCCGGTAACATGCGTGAGACCCCTTACTGAGAGCTTTTTCTTCACACGCCTACCCATGGCGGTGACAAACTTCAGAGTGTGCTAACAGGCTGGAGGCTGTACTGCAGCAGACGAGGAAGAGGAGGAGAAGAGATGAAGGAATGCTGACCTGCTGGGGGAATGGGTTCTGTCAGCCGCATTTCAGTTTTTTTGTTGTTGTTGTGTTTTTTGGGCCTGGGCGGTTTTCATCATCCTGACAAACAGTACGCCTCACCTCTACAGCTGCCAGCCAAATATAATGGGGGGAAATCAATCAAATTTTAGTTGCAAGTGAGAAATTATGTCCCGTGGGGCTTCTTTAGAAGAAAGTACCAAGCCCCTTTCAGAATCTACAGTATCAGTGCCTGGTTCTCTAAATATTTTTATATGCTAGTGGTATAGAAGAAGCCCCTGGTTTTTCGCCTTCGGGTGTCTTCCCAGCTCTGATTGGTGGTGATCCTGCATTCATATGCCACGCGTGCCGTGATTTGCAAACTGTCAAATTATGAAACTGATTAATGGGGGGGGGGGGGCTTGCCCTGTTGCGTCCCCTGTTTCCTGTCAAGCGTTGGGCCGTCGGCAGAAAGTGAAGCCCCGCGCTTGACAGGTGCCGCGACCTCCATAGCCTGGTCTCCCACGGGCGTCTAATGACGAAACCGCCAGAGCAGCGTTGTCACTTGGCTGTCACACTGCAGTCACGTCACAAACCACCACGCCTCTGTTTATCCATCAGTCCCAGTGTGAGTGTCACGCGCGCGTTGCTCTCCTTTTGAGAGGCTTATGGAAGCAGTGAGTCTGTCTGTTGGTTTATTTTTAGACTTACATGCACT
This sequence comes from Mormyrops attenuatus, assembly GCA_026777985.1. Lineage (NCBI taxonomy): Eukaryota > Metazoa > Chordata > Actinopteri > Osteoglossiformes > Mormyridae > Mormyrops > Mormyrops attenuatus. The sequence goes on along the minus strand of JAODKC010000021.1, from coordinate 24,891,317 downwards.
TGACCAGAAGCCAATGTGACTCTTTGACAGCTTTTTTATTTATTTTTATCATTATTTTTGCCTCTGTGGCTAATTGACTCTCACTCCACTTGCAGATCTGGACCTGCGCTACTTCTGGAATTGGAGCCGCTTTGAAGACTACCTCCTGTTCTGCTTCGTCTTCATGGTGTTCTGTGCCTTCGTCACCTTCCTCTTCCTCGACTCGGCACTGTTTGTGGAGTCCCTGGGCTCACTAGCGCTTCTCTTTGAGGCCATGCTCGGCCTGCCCCAGCTGCTGCAGAACTTCCAGAACCGCTCCACCCGGGGCATGAGGTGAGGCCTGCTTCTAGCTGTGTACGCGAGGTGTGACGACACGGTGACACCAGCGCACTGCTCTGTAAAGCGTGCCAGTGCTTCCGACTATGGGGAAATAACCATCAAACCATCAAACCATCATAACCATCATCACAATGAATGTGTCTTTTAAGTCCCTGATTTACCTATTAATTATTTCACAGAAGTAATTTTATTATATTGGGATGCAAAAAAGAGCAGGCGAGCTCAGAGACCCAGCTGGCAGCAGGAACACCCTTTGCAATGAGATATCCGGTCCTTTAACACCCTTTCCAATGAGATATCCGGTCCTGTAACACCCTTTGCAATGAGATATCCAGTCCTGTAACACCCTTTGCAATGAGATATCCGGTCCTGTAACACCCTTTGCAATGAGATATCCGGTCCTTTAACACCCTTTGCAATGAGATATCCGGTCCTGTAACACCCTTTACAATGAGATATCT